>JAMPIV010018345.1:0-176802 GCA_024509875.1 Oreohelix idahoensis | reverse complement strand
TTGGATGTGGGGGTTCTACTTTTTACATATATCATATTTTCCTAGGCTATCTCATTTAGCTGAGCTCTGTCTTGTTCCCGGGGGTCTTATGCTCATTACTGATCTCTGTCTTAGTCTCCAGGGGGTATGGTCATTACTGAGCTATGTTGTTGGATTCCCAAGATATTTCATTACTGAGCTCTGTCTAGTTCCCGGGGGTGTGTGATTACTGATCTCTGTCTAGTTCAAGGGGGTATGTCATTACTGTGCTCTGACTAGTTCCCGGGGGGTATGTCATTACTGAGTTCTGTGTAGTTCTCGGAACTCCGCCTATGCCGGTCCCAAGCCCGGATGAAAAAGGAGGAGGGCGGCCTGCATGGAGGCCGTAAGGAGGCAGCCCCTCCACCATGCAAAGGCACAACAGGCCAATCACCTGTTTGCTTTAAACATTGATTACACGAAATACAAGAGAGAAAACCGGACTGATTCTAAAGGCGACGAAATGGAACGAACTACGGACTACGACTTATGGAACTTGGAACACAAGAAGTATAAATGGGAAGGAAGAGGAGCTGGTGGAAGAGATGAGGAAAGCAAAACTAGATATCCTGGCTATAACGGAAACAAAGAAAAAAAAGGACAAGGAGTCATGGATCTCGATGGCAACACGCTGCTCTACAGTGGTGTACCCATATCTGAAAGAGCTAAAGGGGGCGTGGGTTGCATTGTGGCCCAAAATCAAAAAGATAGTATCAAGGGATGGAAATTTATCTCGGAGCGCATTATGGTTGTAAAACTAAAAGAAGGAGAAACCATAGTCAACCTGGTCATAGTGTATGGGCCAAATGAGGATGAGAGAGCAGAGGTCAAGGAGGAATTCTTCGACCTGCTTTAAAGGACAGTGGATGACTGCCTAGATGAAGTTATCATGCTCGGAGATTTTAATGCCAGAGTTGGAAATGACCATGCTAGATGGGGTGGAGTTATCGGAAGATATGAGAAGATACTCTCAATGACAATGGAAAGCGACTCCTTAGATTCTGCAGTGAGCAGAATCTGATCATTACAAACACAAAGTTCCCCCATAAGCGCATACATGCATACACTAGATGTGAACCAACAAAGAATGAGAAGTCAGTGATCGACTATGCCATTGTTCGGAGAAGCTCATTCAAATATGTCCGAGATGCAAGAGTCTGGAGGGGGTCCAGAGACTGGAAGCTGATCACTACCTGCTAACAATCAACCAGCGAACCAACTGGTCAAGTTTGCCGCACTCTACCTCCAACGTGGTGGCCCTGGAAAAGTCTGCAGCTGTAAACTGGCTGAGCGAGAAATGAGCGAAATTGGGAAGGCCTAACCCGGTCCTAAAAAATGCCGTGCAGAAGTCGGATGTAAGACCAGATATCAGGTGGCTTATATCACTAGCACGTTGTAAACACAGACAGAAACGAACCTGATGACTTGGAAACCCGTCCTGGAATAACGAAGAAGAAGAAGAAGAAGATAAAGACAGCTGCTGCAGAAGCATGCGGTGAAGTCCGACTTGGGAACCAGAGAAAGAGGACACCTTGGTGGACAGAGGAAGTCAACGAGAAAATAAGAGAGAAGAAAATGGCATGGAAACAATACTTAGGAGCTAAAAACACAACAGAACAAATGAAAAAATATAGAGAATATGTGACACTCAGAACAGAAGCAAAGAACAAAGTGCTAGCAGCAAAATAGAAGTCCTGGGAAGAATTTGGAGAAAAGCTAGAAAAAGATGCACAAGAAAACCAGAAATTGTTCTATAAGACCCTAAAGAACATGAGGATGGAAAAACAATGCCCTCTCAAATTTATAAAGGACAAGGAAGGCAAATTGCTCACTGCCCCAAACGAAGTAATGGAAAGATGGAAAGAATATTTCTCAGAACTCCTTGATGGTGAGCAAGGTCAAGCATCAGAAACGATAACCACTAGCACAGAAGATGAAACAAATGATGATGAAGATGACATAAAGATGGAAGAACTGAAGACAGCACTGGAGAAAATAAAGATGGGCAAAGCAGCAGGGCATGATGGTATAACACCAGAAATGGTTAAGTACATGGGAGCATCAGGCGACCTATTACTCTTAAGGGTCCTACAGGCAGCATGGTGCAACAAGACCATACCAAAGGATTGGGAGATTGACATCATAACACCAATTTTCAAAAAGGGTGACAATCGACAGTGTGGAAACCATAGAGGCATATCCTTTCTCAGTGTCCCTGGTAAAATCTACTCTAGAATCCTAGAGCAGAGACTCCGACGCCTAGCTGAGCCACAATTGGATGAGGTCCAGTGCGGATTCCGAGCAAACCGAAGAACTCAAGACCTAATCTTCACACTCAGACAGCTGAGTGAAAAGGCCCTTGAGTATAAGAGTGAGATCCATCTTTGTTTCATTGATCTGGAAAAGGCGTTTGACAGGGTCCCCTGGAGCAAACTTTGGGACTGTTTGGCAAGGAAGAATATTCCAGCACCTCTGATTCATGCTATACAGAGCTTCTACAAGTCTTGCAGAAATTATGTGAGGACAGCAAACCATAAGTCAGAAGAGTTCAGGACCACCACTGGTGTAAGACAAGGTGATATCCTATCACCTTACCTCTTCTTACTCCTTATGGACGATGTCATCAAGGCATGTAAGGAGAGAACAAGAAAGTATTCAGTGAGATACTGGAAGATGAGACAGGTCTATATTTCAGAGCTGGCATTTGCTGATGATGTTGCCCTGATTGCTAAATCAGAGGCACATCTCCAATCCAACCTGCAAGTCTGGAAGAAAGAGCTGGAGAAGAGAGGGATGGTCATAAGCAGCTCTAAAACAAAATCCATGGTGATATCACGAGAAGAAAGAAGACATCAGATTAAGCTGGGAAAACAGGTCCTGGAACAGGTCGACCACTTTAAATACCTCCAAGCTATTATAGACCGAAAGGGAGGCATCAAAAAAGAGTTGGCCACTCGAAAAGCAGCAGCTGGGAGACTTTTTCAGGCCATAAATCGAGGATTCCTCAGCAAGAGAGAGGTTGGTAAGAAAACGAAGATGGCTGTATACTGTTCCACCTATGTCCCAGTCTTGACATATGGATGCGAGTCATGGGCAATGACTACAACCCATAAAAGCCAGATCCAAACCTCAGAAATGAGGTATCTGAGGAAGGTGGTTGAAGTAACAAGAACAGACATGGTACGCAACCAGACGATACGTCAAGGCCTTAAATCCTACCCCCTGCAGACCCAAGTAGAACAGTCCCAATTAAGATGGTTTGGCCATGTCTGCAGAATGGGAGAAGATCGGATACCACGACAAGCATGGGAAACAAAGAGCCAAGGATCCAGACCCCAAGGACGACCCAGAGTCCGCTGGGAGGACAACATTAGACAATCTCTGAAGGACCGAGGACTAGAATGGAACCAGGCCAGGAGGAAGACAGCCGGTAGGATAGTCTGGCGCTCTCTCTTCCAAACCTCTACACCTCACGGTAGAAGGGGAACGACTAAGTAAGTAAGTAAGTGTAGATCTCGGGGGGTATGTCATTACTGCGCTATGTCAAGTTCCCGGGGGTATGTCATTACTGAGTTCTGTGTAGTTTCCTGGGCTATATCATTACTGAGTTCTGTGTAGTTCCCGGGGGTATGTCATTACGGAGCTCTATGTAGTTCCTGGGGCTTTGTCATTACTGAGCTCTGTATAGTTCCTAGGGGTATGTCATTACTGAGCTCTGTGTAGTTCCCGTGGGTATGTCATTACTAAGCTCTGTGTAGTTTCCGGGGCTATGTCATTACTGAGCTCTGTGTAGTTCCCGGGGGTATGTCATTACTGAGCTCTGTGTAGTTCCCGGGGGTATGTCATTACTGAGCTCTGTGTAGTTCCCGTGGGTATGTCATTACTAAGCTCTGTGTAGTTTCCGGGGCTATGTCATTACTGAGATCTGTGTAGTTCCCGGGGGTATGTCATTACTGAGCTCTGTGTAGTTCCAGGGGGTATGTCATTACTGAGCTCTGTGTAGTTCCCGGGGGGTCTCTAATGAGACGAAGAAAGAATAAGACTACTGATCCATCAGTCATGTCGTACAAGGCAACTAATATGAGCTTGTGCATAAGGCTGGCAACATCATCATGTCAAAGTGCTACAGAAACCACTGCTGTAAGAACATGTGTGTGCATGGTGCAAGTTTCCTGTAAGGACGACCAGCTACAGTGATGGCTACACGCTTCATAAGGCGAACGAGGAAGAAGAAGATAAGGAGCGAAAAGAGAATAATGATGTCATTACTGAGCAAAATAATGACTTAACACAGCTCACAGTCAATTTAAACTCCGGTCACGTGAATTGAATATGTAAATAAATAATACACATAAAGGTATGTTTCAGGCACTCGTGAGAAATAAAGAAGTGGAAAATAGACAACAGGAAATAACAGAATTGATAGGCTTGCCGGGAGTCGAGCACAGGACCATCCGAACGTCAACACCGCTTCGCTAAGGGAGTAAATAAACACTAGACAAACATAAAGGTATGTTTTCAGGCACTCGTAAGAAATAAAGAAGTAGAACGATAGATAACAGAAAAACAACAGACATGAGTGGCTTACCCAGGACTCAAACCCCGGACCTTCCGTGCGACAACACCGCCTAGCTATGCAAGCAAATCACGCTATCCTCCCGGCCATATAGGCATCACCAAAAAATGATGCTTCAATGACTGGTCATTAGTGCGAACCGCAAGACACAACACCGGAAGTTTACAATGGGTAGCCCAGTCTATTAATGACGCAACCACTTCTGTTGTTCCCCTATTATACAGTATAGGTCAGCCCAAACAAGACAAAGACCTTAATACTGTGTCTAGTAAATGATAGTAGACTTAAGAACAGTAAGTAATAGAACAGAGGGTAGGTTTTTGGTATTGTATAAACATTTATAACACATAAGGAAGGGAAACCCGAGGCCTGTAAACAGTAATTAAACACTAGACAAACATAAAGGTATGTTTTCAGGCACTCGCAAGATATAAAGAAGTAGAACACTAGACAACAGAAAAACAACAGACTTGAGTGCTGCAAACTAGGCACCAGCCAAGTGCCTGCAACATACTTTTAGGCTATTAATTTATTGTTTTAAGGCCTCGGGTCTCCGTTTTTGTTTATTTCGTGAATTGACAGATAGAATTTAACACTTGATCGTAAACAATTTTAGCATTATAATGACTTTTGACGTGTACTGCAGTAGCAAGCTCCAATTAGTCTAGACTTTGGTCACCTTACCTACAGAGTTTTAGCTGTGATTCAGTTTCTATTTTGTTTTCATTGTTCATTGTTGATTCATTCTTTCAGGCCTCGACTTCTGTTTACTATTGAATGTGGATCTTTTTCTGAGGACGAGGTCAGTGCCGACATACCAGGCCTCCAGGCAATGATGATATGCGGGTCTACTCTTCTACATAAGAAAAGTACTCAGTTGGAGAATTATAGTGGTCCAAGCCCTAACAACGAACTGTTGAATATTATGCGTAAATTATATTTTTTAATTCTAGATCTTTTTTATTTTTTAGCTTTTTAGAGCAAATTTTTGTCGATAAATCTAATCTTTATCCAATATCCTTAGTAAACATAATAATTACTCAAACAAACAAATGAATGCTATTGGATTATCTTGTTATATTGAGTTGACTTTGTTAATTTGTTTTATATCCAAATACCGCATCGCTTTATACCGTAATGCAATATTTAACTTGCCAAGAACTATTTGTGCTATTAATATTGTACTTTATATGTGTTTGCTTATGTTGTTTATGAGATTTAACATGAAGGTACTATATACTTGGACAAATAGAGAAACCCTGGTTTATATAGATGACGTTTACAACGTTTACGTAGTGAGCTAATCATGAACTCGCTGCATGATGTTGTAAAGAAGCTAGAAAATTTTGAGTGAACGATAATTCAAAATTATAATATTGAAGTGACTGCTCTACACATTACTGTAAACCTGTGTCAAAACAGGTCAGTCTTAACTCTTTCAGTACGTAGCAAATAAGCCGGAATATCAATCCGTCGTCGCGACATAAAATAAATCATCAGTACCAATCTAATGTTCACTAGTGGTTAAAGAGTTAATACTAGCAATTATCATGCATGTCTAAAAAACAGATAAATTGGTAAAATTAAACTTATATTAGGGTTATTAGAGTGTTAACGTTATTTCACGCTGCCCTGTCTTAGCGGTTACGTCTAAAGAGAATTGAATTAAGACACCTTAAATTTTCTCCTTCGTAAGTTACCAGAGGGCAGAATGAGTCAACGAAATCAATGTAAATGGGACAATGTTTTATAGAAAGTAGCGCAATTTACGTCATAATTTATTTCCCCTGCTTGTTATGAAACAGTAATTTCCACTCTTTACTGTCAAGACAGTTAGGTTGAAATCTGGACATTTTTACGTTTGAGTACAATTGTTTTTGCATTTTGGAATGCTTGCGGGCAGAGCATTGCACGCTATGATCTTGTTGTACACTCTCAAGTGAAAACTGACTTAATGTCAGTCGCTTCAGGAGTAATATATCAGTGTCATATCACGCACGCACCGAGGCCAATCATGGTGACGTTTTCTTGTAAGATAAACAATATTACAAAACATTACGTGTATACAGTTAAACAGCAAAATACTCGAATACCGTGCCTGATGTACAGGGGAATGAAATGTCACTCCATGTTCTCAAATTTGCTGTTCTTCACAATCGTCAAAATAAAGAAAATTAACTGTTATTTTATTATTACACTAGGCACCACAAAAATAGTGCTTCGCAGACAGGGGTCATTAGCGCGATTTGCAACACGGAACAACGGATATGCACCTAAAGCGATCGAGCAGAAATAATGACGCAATCACTTCTTTTTTCCACCTATTATACAGTATAGATCAGATTACACAAACAAAGACCGTAATACTGTGTCTAGTAAATGATATAAACAATACAGGACAGAGGGTAAGTTTGGTACTGTCTACAAATTTAAACAAATAAAGAGGGGAAACCCGAGGCCTGAAATCAGTAAATAAATAAATATTTCACACATAAAGGTTTTGTTAAGGTCCAAAGGGAAGTGATTCTTTCTATTGGGGTTGTTTAGAGTGAATTAAGGATTACGTCGCTTGTTGCGATGGTTCATAGTTGAGTGTATTGTTAAGAATATTTCCTCGTATGTTCGAGAAGTTTTTGTAAGTCAGAACAAAAGAGCGATGTGAGCGCTAATCATTTCGAGTGGCGAGATGTTGTTCTGGATTGTAGAGCTGTAAATAGTTCACGGCTAGCCCGTGAATGGACTGATGTGCTATGTTTTGAACGGCCGAGTTCAGTAACTGTTTGTGCGGGAGATGTGTGATCTCGTGGCAGGCTAAGTTAGGCAGTCGAAGTTTGGGCGTGGACTGGATAGTCAGCCCTGTGTCTTGTGTGTGTTCCCATGGTAGTGCTCGGGAACGATGTTTGGCCATTTTTTCGAGGTGTATTATTACTTGCCTATATAGTTATGATTATCTGCAGATAAGAGAAGATAAGAGAAGATAAGGGTAAATAAGATAGAATAAAAGGTACATTATTCTTAAGAGAGATGTGCTCTGTGTCTTTGTGTGTACAGACCCAGGATTTCATGCGTATTATTATTTGACTGCACTGCTATGCCAGCAGTGACTCTTTGAGGATCCATGAACAGATATGAGAGTTATTGGAGAGATTATAAAGCCAGGATTTGTGCAGGCCAGATTACTTGTAGACTGCAGAGCGGACAAGTCTTGCGAGTATTCATATAGATTTAAGCCTGTGTGGCGGTTTTGTAACTGCAGTATCAGCAGTCGTTCTGGTGGAACATTAGAACTGCGAGTATTCATATAGATTTAAGCCTGTGTGGCGTTTTTGTAACTGCAGTATCAGCAGTCGTTCTGGTGTATTTACTGATGTAACATTAGAACTGCGATGTAAACAGGGTTTACATCATACTGAACAGCTGTGACATTCTGCGCAATTGATTATTATTGGTTTTTGTGTATGCTGTTGTTCCTGTGTAGTGTATCGTACCGGATTGATGTTGCTGTGTGAATAAATTATGTGCTGTCAATTGGAAAAGAACACTAGTCTGATTCGTTGATCTATGCTTGACAGTACAGGGTGAGTGACTGTACCCTTCATACCACTCACTACAGACTTTATACACAGTGACGGTACAGTACTAACCTATTTATAAATAGCCCTGTGTGGGCGTGGCCTATAATCAGAACTCACTTCGTCTTTATCATTGAAGGACACTATCGCACACCACTACTTTTATATGCATACCTTTACAGTGGTGGTTTCCAGTCATTTAGGGTGTGATACTGTTACGGTAGTCTTATTGGCATCGTCTGCTAAAGGTTAGCAGCGTGCAATTTTAGGGGTTACCACATCTAATATAATGTAAATAATTGTTAGTTTATTGAACGCTATACACACGATCGATTTATGAAGTGTTAGCGTTGGTAAGGTCACGCTGGGTGACTAGGTTACCGGACCCCTTTTTTGTATGACCATCGAGCTGTAAAGACGTGTCCTTATGTTCTTCTAGTATCGGGCATGGAGTGCCACACAGTTATATTGTATTCAAATATGAACATGGGTCAGTCCACTGTTATTATGAAAAGAGATAAAGATTTCAGGTTAGTAATTGACTAAACCTAGGACGGAATAAAGTAGCAGTCCGTATTAGTTTATATTTGTCAGACGCATAATCTCACTGTCGGCCGTTGGATCTACCAGCCGCGCGTACATACAGTTATGACGTTCTGCCTATGATAACTCATGTTATTTGACAAGGACTGATTTGCAGATAGATCATTTACGAAGGAGGATCTAAACTTAATATGTATTTTCTTCATGATTACCATGTATGGATTGTTTATGTGTGGAATCGATGTATTAAATTGTATGGACTCAAGGAACGACTTATCAAGTCTATGAACGTTGGGAATTGAAATATTATGATGTTCACAAATGTTATATCCCACCTTCGCGTAACTTACTACCAACAGCACGATACCATAATTGAATAAGAAAACAAGGAATAAATCGAAGCAATATAAAAATGGCCAGATCTTAGCAAGTGTTAACAGAAGAAACCAGCCTGCAACAATTGCTCCAACAATCGGAGGCAACAACTGGTGGGCCATTGCTTGGGGATCGAAAGAAAAAAAATTTTCTTTCGCAAATTTTCACGAACTGTTTACATTTGTCTAACAATCACGTGATATGTTGAAACGTGACCTATGATGCAGATGCATAGTTACCACTAGAGGTCAAGCTGACGTCACACAATCTTGCATACATGTCTAACGATCAAACGACAACCTTCAGTGTGATCTAGTTCGATGAAAAATTACAAGATCTAAGAAGACCGGAAGATGGAATACCGTTATATACCAACGAGGAGCAGGCAGTTCTAGACATTAGTCCAGCCCGTTGGTAGGTTTGCGCAAGATGGGTTCCTCGAAGTCTCACAAATAACCACCGATTGCAAAGGAAAGCAATTTCTTCTGAATTGTTGGAGCGTTTCAATGCTGATGGAGAGAACTTTTTGGCTAAGATCGTTACAGGCGACGAAACCTGGACACATCATTTTGAACCTGAGACAAAAAGACAGTCAATGGAGTGGCATCATCCGCAATCACCAAGAAGGAAGAAATTCAAGACAATTCCTTCAGCTGGAAAGGTCATGATCACTGTCTTTTGGGACATTGAAGGTGTGATTCTTGTAGACGATATGCCAAGAGGAGAGACAATCAATTTGCAAGCTTACATTAAGACATTGAAAAAACTCAATCAACGTTTTCGCAGAGTTCGGCCGCACAAGAATCCAGCAGACCTGCTTCTCCTTCACGACAATGCGCGCCCTCACACAAGCCTGGCAACACGGGAAGCAATCACCAAAATGGGTTGGACTGTACTACCCCATCCACCCTATAGTCCCAATTTGGCACCCTCTGATTTTCATCTATTTGGTCCACTTAAAGATGCACTCCGTGTGACAAGGTTTGAAGATGACGAAAGAGTGATTCATGCAGCGAAGAAATGGCTACATGATCAAGACAAAATCTGGTACGGGCTAGGAATACATGAACTTGTTTCGCGCTGGCATAAAGCCGTACAAGTTGATGGGGATTATGTTGAATAATACCGATGTTTACATGACATATCCATGTATATTGTATATAAATTTCATGCTTTTTGAATAAACAGCTCCTGAGAAAAACGATGTGGTGCATTACTTTGTGAACGCCCCTCGTACTTTATTTTATTTTATTTTATTTTTTATTGTTGACAGGTTAATTGCTATTATTTTAAATATTTTACTGAGCTTTTATTTTTTTTTTTAACTACGCTAACATTGCATACGTATATTTAAAAACTTTCTTCAAACCACACAACTATATTTGGAAGAAAGTTTCGTTTAAAATGCGTAAGCCCATTATAACACTGAAAAGTGGAATTTCTCCGAACAAAAAAGACTATAGTACAGCTGCAGAGATGCCAGATTCAAACAGATGTATACCATTATGGTCTCAATGGCCCATTGCGGCTTCCGCGGCATGTAGGTACGAAGATGCCAGAAGTGATACTCTCGGCCTGTGGTGATGACGAAGAACACTTCACATTCAAGCGGCCTCTGCCATTCGTGGCTTGTGTTTTGATATGACATACAGCACAATCTTGTGCGACATGGTACACTGATTCTAAAAAAACCAACACACGAACACTAACCAAACAATCTACCGAAACGACACAGACCCCCAGGGAACTGTACAGGGCAATTTACACTACAGTCATTGTAAAACACAATATAAACAAATGTAAAAATTTCCAGCCTGGAAGAAACAACATAGAAAACAATAATTAGAATACACTTTCTAGACCAGGGTTTCTCAACTGGGGTTCCATGAAACCCTAGGGTTCCACGAGAGGTCGTTAGATGTTCCGAGAGATCGTGTTTGAAAAAATAAATAAACGTCCTTTTAACAAAAACAAAAAAATTCGTGCCTAGCAATGTCAGCTCTAACAGTCATGGGCAATGATCTAGAAGCCCCGTATGCCAATACGCAATAAGACAGTGTTCACTCTTGCACATACCATATTTTACTAGCATCTTGTAAAGTTGAAATTAGTGATAAGAATGTCAGGACAACTTGGATACAATTTACAGTCAAGTAGGAAATTTAAAAAGAAAAAGCTGAAGTTTCTTCTACATACACTACTGACTTTCATTAGACTTGATATCCTATGTGGGGAGGGGAATATACACAAAAGAGTGTTGGCATAAGGTGGCAAAAATAAATAGATCCACAGAAAAAAAATAATTTTTTACTCAAATGAGCATTGACAATTTGTATTGAATTATTACATTTACAACTTACTTAAACTGCTAAAGTACCATGAGCTGTAGATATAATATTTTTTTTAATGCAGGGTTTCCCTGAGACCATGAGCGTACGATTGACAGAGTGGTTAAAGCGGTGGTCTCTCGCAGCACAGGTGCTCCAGTCTACCCATCTGTAAATGGGTACTTGACTTTGAGTTAGGGAAGGAAAAGGCAGCAAGGAAGGGAACTGGTCACACCAACTCTCGATGTTGGACCTAGTACGGTAAAGTCTCCCAACACTTCACTCCCCTACGGCAGTATCTGCTATGGGACTACTTTTTTCCCTGAGACCTGACAATAATGTCAAGGGTTCCTCCATGATAAAACAGAATGAGAAAGGCTGTTCTAGACAGAAGAACTTTATGCACCAAATTATAACCCACATGGGGTTGACAACCCACATGAGGATGACCTGGGCCAGAAATATCGCCTTTCTTGTCAACAGGTTAAAAACAAACAAAACAGGTACAATTTATTTTATCGACGCAGTCCACAATTCGTACATTTTCAAGATATGTTTGACTATGTTCCTGTCTAAGGATTTACGTGTTAAATTAAAATATACCTTTTACTTAAAACGCTGACTGTTGAACTGAACATGAAGGTATTTAATGTTAATATGTAGGGCAAATGTTATCAGCGGCGCAATCAAATCTGATATTCAAATTGGGTCTAGATATAGGATAAAGTTACTGCATTTTTAAAGCCGAGCATACCGAAGCATATTATGTTTTGACTCTTCAGTGCCACGTCTTTAAAAATCCTACATGACATCTTACGTGACTGATTTTTTTACAGTCGATGGTGATGTCAGTATCCTGAGATTGACCACTTCTTTCTTAAGCAGTGGCGTACTAAGGGGAGTGTGGGAGGGGCCGTCCGCCCAGAGTGACAGCCAGGAGAGGGTGTCATCGGACAATATTAAGACAGAGCTGCACTGTAAAAAAAAAAAAAAAAAAGCAATTTAAAAGTACAATATATTTTTTTTTTCTGCGTGTATTATGCAGGGGTGCCCCGGGTGTCAAATAATTTACGTGCGCTTCTGTTCTTAAGCATTTTCGAGTTGACGACTAAAGGTTTTCTAAGACATAGAAGAAGAAATTGCACAAAGAGTAAAATGCAGTGCACTATTTTCGCTTGACTCTTTGTCCAGTAGTTTGTATCCTGTTTATGTATGTATTTATTATTTTGGAAGCACTTTTATTTAACTTCGCCTGAGCTTTATGTATTTGTCACTTTTAAAATCTGTGGCAAAATCTTTATGTTTCGCTCATCGTAGACAGCTGAAAATTGTCAAGCTTTTCCCTTTCTTGGTGCATTTTAATTTGTCAAGTGTGGCCGGCATTGACAGAGTACATTTTATGTAATAACTAGAACAATGTAAGATTAAGTAGAAATAACTCAATTAAAGTAAGGGTTGTTAAGTTACGGAAAAGATTAACTGCGAATATAGATTGTTTCGCGTTTGAAATGTTGGTGTCTAATAATGAATGGTGATGTGTTGATTAAATCAACGTGCTACACGAAATAACCCGTACACCGGGTCTTTGGTTTTAAAAACAACTCAATCTATGACTGACTTTCTTGTGAGCTTTACTTTAAATATTTAAGCGTATCGAAGAATATTTTAATCAAAGATGAATTTCATTCGACGGAAGTGACAATAATTCATGACTTAAAATCGTGAAACAAATAAAGGAAAATTAAACTTTTAGGTATCCACTTTTTATTATTGTTATAAAATGCCCTTAAAAAAAATAAATAAAAGGCAGAAAATTAATGTTAAACATATGTGCATTCTATTTCATAGAATAAAAGAAGATGGCCAGTTACCATTAATCATATTGTCATCATATTGTTCAAAAGTTTATATTTTAAGCATGCCTTTCAAGCATTTGCATTCATTTCATCACACCCCCCCCCCCCTTTTCCAGGACACTCGTAATGGACGGTCTTGAGAAAAATACAGCTAGTGTATGTGTAAGTGTGGTGACCCAATGTATGTGTGAACTATTATTACTGAAATTAAATTTATTTTAAAAGTGAAAGTCCATTAAATAACTCATTGCTCCTGTCCAGTTGTGCCGTTAAGCATTGTGCAGAGCAGCAGCTTTTTTTTTTCTGAGTCAGATGTGTTGCCTTAGCCAGTGTCGTGCCATGTTTCTACAGGACTTCTTTAACGCCGTTACTCACCTTGCCCCGAGTAATTCCCGGAGGCCTCTGAGGAGACAACAGGAAGAATATGACTACTGCTATCTTAGACATGTTGTAAACGGCGTCTAATATGGTGTTGTGCAAAACAAATTGCTACAGAACCACCGCTGCAAGAGTTTTGCTTTCGTAAAGGCCGCCAGGGCCCCTCTACAGTGGTGGTTCCTGTAATATGAATACATTAAAGTACGAACCACACATTGTAATATAATGCGAATCTTGACATGTACGATATTCTGTAAATAAACATGGCTACGAACTGAACATGCTTTTACTGAGTGCTTTCTGAAACATGTGTGTGCTTGTGTAGATGACGAGGTAATGCTTATATACATACATCATAACATTACATGGTGGCAGCGGTCGATACCGGACTGACGCAAAACAGCTACACGATAACACGTGAGTACAGTATTCGGCTAATTTTCGTCATCGAAGTCAGCCATGGCGGCGAAACAATATCGCAACGCACCGCAAATGAGATTCGCCGGTCAAGACGATAAGAGTGAAGCTTTCTTGTTATGGCGCCAACGCATAGATCTATATTCCAAGACCACTGGTCTGGAAGGACAAACCCTAACTCCATATATCCTAGAAGCATTGGACGATGAAGGTTTGAAAATTTACAACAGTTTTGCTACCGCCATGCCTGTGGAGTCGGCGACAGACCCCGCAGCCATATTGGACGAATTTGAAAAACGTCTGATAATAAAGCACACGAACTTTAGAGCGGCAAGATTAGAACTTCACCACCTGCGACAGAAACCTGGTGAAAGTCTAGATGATTTTTTCACTCGCATCAAGGAGAAAACAAGTGTATGCAAATTTAACAAAGAAGAAGAAAAAGAGCGAATTATCGAACAAATCCTTCTCAGCACACCAATGCCAGAGTTCCAGAAATGGATACTGAGCCAGAGTGATACACTAACTTTACAACAACTTCTGGATGAATGCAGGAAACACGAGGCACAAGCACTAAACATTAAACAAATTCAGCAAGGTACAGTAACAGCCCAGGTGGATGCAGTAAAAAGCTATAAACCCAAACAAAACAAAGCAACCGGTTCGAAGCAACAAGAAAAACACAACACAAGCAGAGGTGCTATGTGTAAATGTTGTGGCCTAAACCACATACAAAACCACTGTCCAGCTAAAGACTCTACATGTCATTACTGCAGAAAGAGGGGCCACTGGATAAAATTATGTTTCAAGAGGAAACAAGACAGTGCTCAACACAACTTTCACAGCAGAGAGTCATCAAAACAAACACACTTTATGATGACTGAGGACCTTGACTCCAGTGAAGAAAGTGATCCTTCCACATTTGATACTGTGAAGATACTAACTTTCAGTAATGAACCAAAGAGAACGCAGGCTTTCTGCAAGGTACAATTCCGAATACCAGGAATTAAAAGGCACAAAGAAAGATATATTCGGTTCAAGATAGACACAGGTGCCCAAGGTAACACTCTACCCTTAAGAATATTCAGACAGATCATGCCTGACAAGGTGGATAAGCAAGGATTTCCCACAAGGGATGTAAAAAGTAGGAGTGGCAGGACAAAGCTAAGAGCTTACAATGGAACAAGTATAGACTGTTTCGGAGCAGTAACACTTGAATGTTTATACAGAGACTCTGAATGGACATCGTCAACATTTTACTTGGTAGATGTTGAAGGACCTGCAATTTTGGGTTTACCAATGTGCGAAAAGCTGAGTGTGGTAACTATTAACAACATTAAAGCTGACAAAAAAGAACATCTTACTCTACACGTCACTGGAGTAGATGACCTTAAACAGCGATTCCCAGAACAGTTCGACAGAATAGGCAAACTTCCAGGAAAGGCAAGATTCTTTTTAAAAGACAACGCTGAGCCAAAGATAGACCCACCTAGAAAGTATCCTATACATGTTAAACAGAAACTTGCCACAGAACTAGAAAAGATGGTGCAGAATGATGTTATTAGAAAGGTTGAAGAGCATTCTGATTGGTGTAGTAGTATCACAACCGTTCTGAAGCAGGATGGTTCTCTTCGGGTTTGCCTTGACCCAAAACACTTAAACAACAGTCTAAAGCGCTGTCCACACAAAATGCATACAGTGGAAGAGATAACTCACAGATTCCACAATGCCAAATATTTTTCTAAACTAGATGCTGTACACGGATACTGGAGTGTTGAGATAGCAGAGGAAAGTCAACTCCTTACAACTTTTCGAACACCATTCGGCAGATATTGTTTCAAGAAACTCCCATTTGGTTTGAATGTATCACAAAACATCTTCCAACAGAAGATTGACAACATTGTTGAGCAATGTTCTGGTACAGTGGCTATTGCGGATGACATTGTAGTCTGCGGCAGGTCAGAACAAGAACACGACCGTAACTTGATTAACTTGATGCATGTAGCACAGGCCAATGGGCTAACATTCAACAGCAAAAAGTGTACAATTAAGGCAACGGAGATACAATTTTTTGGATTGCTGTACACCCAGAATGGTGTAAAACCAGACCCTAAAAAGGTTGAAGATATTCATGACATGCCAACACCAGCTACAAAGAAGGAACTGCAACAATTCTTAGGTGCTGTCAATTTCCTAGCACAATTCATACCAAATTTGTCAGCTGCTGCAGAACCTTTGCGATCTCTACTACAGAATGAAACTCCGTATGAATGGTCAGAAGACTACCAACACATATTCAACCACTTGAAGACCCTCATATCATCTGATGCATGCTTGAAATACTATGACATGCAAGCACCCACTTTTCTCATGGTTGATTCCAGTCTGAAAGGCCTAGGAGCAGCACTTTTGCAACCAGACAAAAATCCTGAAGGACACTATGCCAAAGAACTTCGTCCTGTAGCTTACGCAAGCAAATCATTAAGTTCTGGCGAAAAGAAACTTGCAAACATTGAAAGAGAAATGCTAGCTGTACGTTTTGGAATCAAACGCTTCCACACATTTCTTTTCAACCGCCCATTTACAATTCTCTCAGATCATAAGCCACTTGAGATGATTCATAAAAAAAAAACCAATAGCTTCAGCACCACCACGACTACAAGCTCTGTTATTGGAAACACAAGGTTATGATTTTAATATTCAGTATATCCCAGGAGAGGATATAGGTCTTGCAGATGCTCTCAGCAGATTACCAAACCCCAACAAGACAGCAGATCTTACCCCAAACATCAAAGTTGATTTTGTCAAGTTTAGCGATAATCGGCTTGAACACATCAGAGAAGACACAATGAGAGATCCTATCCTTAACTCTCTCAAAGAACTGATATACCATGGATGGCCAAGCTCTATCAGGGAAGTTCCAACACACATCCGTCCATACTACTCGATGAGGGACGAGTTAAGCATCGAAGATGGTCTGATCCTTAAAGGAGATCGCATTGTTGTACCAGAAACACAACGCGATATCATCCTTAAACAGCTCCATAATAGTCACCTTGGTATTGTGAAGACACAACTGAGAGCAAAGAAAGATGTTTACTGGCCACAGATAAACAAGGACATAGAAACACTATGTAAAAAACTGTTCAATTTGCCAAGAACATGCAAATAGGCAGTGCAGAGAACCTCTCATACCATCAGACATACCATTGAGCCCTTGGAGCATTATAGGAACTGATATTTTCTCAATCGACAATAATGACTATCTTATTATTGCTGATTACTACAGCAAATTTCCCATCATTGAGAAACTTCCACAACCCTCACCATCAGCTGTTATTGCAGACATTACAAAGAAGTATTGCAGCATGTTTGGCATCCCAGATGAAATTAGATCAGACAACGGTCCACATTTCTCAGGTCAAGCATACAGAAACTTCACTAAGGACTGGAAGATCAAACACACAACATCATCACCTAGATACCCTAAATCTAATGGTTTCATTGAGAGACAGATACAAACTATCAAGTCAATCATGAAGAAAACAAGAACAGAGGATGTACACCTAGCACTCTTGAGATGGAGAACAACACCGGTAGACAGTAAGATCGACAGTCCAGCAGAACTTATGTTTGATAGAAGAATTAAAGACCTCCTACCATCTAAGGTCCACTTCCGTCCACAACATAGAGACAGCACATATGATCAATTTCAGCATCGTCAGCAAGTTCAGAAATCCAACTATGACAAATGTGCTAAAGACTTACCACCATTATATCCTGGTCAGCATGTGACTACCTACAACCACAACAATGACACATGGTCAAAAGCAACAATCATTTCCAGAAACCCTGAACCCAGGAGCTATACTTTAAGACCAGACAGCAGCAGCAACCTCCTGAGGCGAAACAGAGTGGACATAAGAGAAATCCCACAGAATACAACAGAACAGAGAATTCCCATGCTTTCAACAGACAATGCAGTAACTCCAGACTTTGGTGCCCCACAAAACCAACAAGCGCCAAGGCCGAAATCACAACCAACTCAAGCTAAACCAGGGACTTCCGCAGAACCACCAGCACTTTACACCACTCGTTCTGGCCGTACAGTGACACCTCCCAGCCGATACAGACAGTGACATATATACTCACACTGAGCATTACACATACTTATCCTTTCTCACATGAAACATTTCGTTGGAAATGTTTGCACACATTTTTTTTTTCAAAAAAGGGGGGATGTAATATGAATACATTAAAGTACGAACCACACATTGTAATATAATGCGAATCTTGACATGTACGATATTCTGTAAATAAACATGGCTACGAACTGAACATGCTTTTACTGAGTGCTTTCTGAAACATGTGTGTGCTTGTGTAGATGACGAGGTAATGCTTATATACATACATCATAACATTACAGTTCCATGCTCAATACAGGGCTATAAAAGAAGAGATGATGATGTTTACCCACCTTTCTCGAGGTCGATATCGACCCTACATGGTCGACATTCACTGGAGGTGATAAACTGCAGTGTCGATTAAACATTTGGGGGCAAAAGCTGACAGTCGTAAAAGAAATAAAAATACCTGCCGTGACTCAATTTTTGCATCTGGAAATTTTGTCACAAAATACCCCAAGCTTTGTGCAGCAGTTTACATTCGCAAGTTCGTACTTGGTTGAAGCTGGCTTTAGCTACGCAAATGCAATTTTATCAAAGCAAAAGATCGGACTGAACCTGGAAGAGTGGGGAGACTTACGTCTAAAACTTACCAAACTCCAACCAAATACCCATGCCCCTGTTAATACTCATCGGCAACATTCTTCCCATTAAAAACTAGTTCAGAAAAAGGGGTAATGTTACTTTATTATGCCTCTATAATCACTTCCTTAATTAATTAATTAGTTGCCCGGGGTCGATGACAGATGAAGAATTCCATGGAGGGGTCGGGACGCAAAAAAAAAAATGTTTTGGGAAATCTGCTCTAGGGCGTCTCCTTGCCCTGTAGTCAGAAACTTTGCCGTTCAAGGCGTGTGATATAAATAACGTGAAAACATTCTGAGCAGTGTAGCCAGCTTATAAGCCACTATGTTAGTCGTTTGACATATTGTTTCTATTTATCTGTCCATTCTATCATCACATGTAAATATATCCCCATGTAGGTCCAGGAGATTTCTGAGGAGACAAAGAAAATATAAGATGACTGCCCCTTCAGGCATGTTGTATAACTACCTATAAGGCGATTTTACGAGGTTTTGCACGAAGCCGACAACGTCATCATGTAAACAAATCACTACACAAACCACCGATACAAGAGCACATGCATATTTTGGTGCAGGTAACCTGCAAGGGGACAACAAGCAGCGATGCCTCAATAAGGAGTGAAAAAGGAAATTGTTTTTATTTCTTTAGGTTTGTCTCCAATTGGCGATGAATGTCCCGTTAAACCTGGGCAGGGGGTCCGCCAGGTATACAAGGACGCATGGCAAATATACAAATCTTGCGGTCTGCAGAAAACTACTCCCCGCTCAGTACTTTTACTTTTTTCCTGAAATATAAAGCGCTAATTAAAAAAGCGCTAAACGAAAATCGATTTCACATAAGACTTAATAAAAAACAAATTAATTCGTTCCCAAGGTCCAGAAAACTGTATACAAATTAAGTAAAAATGATACAAAACAAAAACTTAATAGTTAACAACACTTATTAACTATACATGTACCTACTTATCAAACATACTGGTACCGTACTGAACACAAACCAATTAGTATGTGTGTACTGTACTATAGTGCGTTTCAAAAAGGTCGGTCGACGATTGACTTCAAATATCTCCATATTCCTTGCACTGATAAACATGATTTTTTGCATGTAGTCTTATATTTTCAATGTCCCAAAGGTTTTATAAAATTAAATGTTGTAGGTAGTGTGCTTTTCTTGCAACGGCTAATTCCTTTGATCTTTTTTAACGAAGTAATTATTTTGTCCTGGAAGAAAATAATTTACCGTAAATGAAGGAAGTTGCGTATTTTCGGCATAGGCGTCTATACAATTCGAATGTTAGAGGGGTTTGTTAACTGATTACTACGTGAGGTCCTTTTTTATTTCTTCGAAATATTTGAGAGAAAAATAACGCCTATTCGTTGTAAATGTTACTTTTTATACTAAAAAGTGAATGGATGCATGAAGAAGTGAAAGTACTGTGTATGTTAAAAATAGTAGTGAAATCGTGGAGATAAAAAGGAAATTAATTGTTTTACATATACACATAGATGGAAGAGAAAACATATAAAACATATAGGTATTTACACACTTATTCCGAGTCAGACGAGTCTAACATATTGATGACTATTCTCGGCTGAACGAACGACAGTCCATCTTTTTTCCAATAGTCATTTTCCTCTTTTAAGACATGGTCTTCACATTTACACCAATAATCTTTGTCTATCTGCGAGAGGGCGACATATGTTAGTTCTTTCATATTGCATAGTTTGAAAGTTTTATTTTCAGCTGCCACCTGTCCTTTAACTTTTACATTAAACTCAAAATCAACCATCCTTTTAAAAGATGATATATAAGAAAACAAATCCCCCAGAGATATTTATGTTTTCCGAATAACATATCCCAGGGATTGTCATGTTCTTGACCAGTGATTCTCAAATTCTTGAACAGTGATTCTCAATACATGTTGGTGTCAGTGATTTTTATTCTCACAATGTTTTACACAGTGATTCTCAAATTCTTGATCAGGGATTCTTACGATGAACAGTGATTCTCACATTTTTTGATTCTCACGTTTTGTTACACCAAAGGTTCTCACATTTTTTTTTGGTTCTCACAATGTGTAGGGTTTTTGATATAAAATAACTGGTTGTAGGTGAAAGTTATCATTCTTAACAATGGACCCGAGATTTGCACATCCTTTTACCTGTTTAATTTCAGGCCCTAGTTCTAGTGGAAAGACTGTTTTTGTCCAGCGTTTCCTAACACATATCAAAGATATGGTAACAGCTATCCCAGATGAGATTTTATATTGTTACTCTGAGTGGCAACCTCTATACAATTCAATGACTGGAGTTCAGTTTATTGAAGGACTGCCCGATATTGAGCAGTGGACAGGTGATAAGAGACGGTTGGTGATTATCGATGACCTCATGAACGAGAACAGACGAACGTGTAACTAGTTTATTTACAAAAAAGTCTCATCATAAAAATGTAAGCGTATTTTATCTGGTGCAAAATTTATTTGGCAAGAACAAAGAACACAGAACCATTAGTTTGAATTCTCATTACATAGTACTTTTCAAAAATCCACGCGATGGATCTCAGATTGTTAATCTAGCCAAACAGATGTACCCAGGCCAAACTGCCTATCTCCAAGAAAGTTTTAAAGACGCAACATCGGTCCCACACGGGTATTTGCTAATTGATCTTCGTCAAGACACACCAGAAAATTTAAGGCTTCGTTCGCGCATCTTCCCAGAGGAGCAACAAATTGTTTACTTACCCAAGTAAAATGGCAGAAAAAGTAAAAAGGCATGCTGAGATGTTAAAATGTCTACGTACAGCCAAACCACCAGTCATCAAGGCTGTTATGAAAACAGCATCACCCGAGCTGGTAGGAACACTCTGTGAATGTTGTCACAACGTATTAAAAGGTAACGTTACACTGACACCTCCTCAGAAGAGACGTATGCGTCGTTACAAAAACATCCTGCGAGCGCTTACCAAGAAGAAATTGTCGCTCAAAAGATGAAAACAGTTTTTACAATCTGGAGGTTTCTTATCTGCGTTGTTAACCCCAATACTATCTGTACTAAAAGGACTCTCTTAGATGGCTAAAAAAATGGTTTTGATGGATCCTCGTTTGTTAGAAAAACCTTATAGACCACCCGATGCGCTAAGAGATAACTTGGGAGAATTGGACAGTCAAATGCAACTAGTCTTGGATCGACAAGATCTGCCACTCGGTGACAAGGCTAGACTCTACCAACAAACATTACAGCGTTATTTGACTCGACTAGAACAGTACAGACACGTACCTCTAGGGCTCGTAGATATTAAACCACCAACACAAACCAACGAACAACCCACTGTACTTAAAGAGGAGGTCGTGGACAAAACGCCTCAGTCGCCACCCGTCACACCCACTAATCGAAAAAAGGTGGTGGCCAGTAAATTGCGAGAATCATCGTCGTATTCGCTCAGAAGAAGGAAAAAGACGCCAAAGTGGGAACCATGGCCAAAGAAGTGATTTTAAAACAACATTACTACGACCCAAAACGACCTGGAGCTTATGGTGGAATCGCCCCCCTTACAACGTAGCACCAAACTTAGTCGTAAAAAAATTGAAGAGTGGTTAGGCCATCAGGACAGCTACACCCTACATAAACCGGTGCGCAGAAAATTTAAACGACGTACGACCATTGCGGGTGGTATCGATCAACAGTTCCAGGCGGATTTAATTGACTTGCGAGGTTTAAAAAGATTCAACGATGGGTATTCCTATCTAGTGACGTGTATTGACGTATTTAGTAAATTCGCTTGGGCTGTTCCTCTGAAAAACAAGACTGGGACAGCGTTAGTAGCAGCGGTAAAAAACAATTTTTAACAGTCGCAAACCGATAAATTTTCAAACAGACAAAGGCAGTGAGTTTGTCAACAAAACATTTTTAAAGTTTCTTAAAAACGAAGGGGTCCATTTCTTCACTACGGAGAATGAAGACACCAAAGCAGCTATCGTCGAGAGGTTTAATCGAACCCTCAAAGAAAAAACGTGGCGTTACTTTACCAAAACCAACAGTCTTCGCTACGTCGACGTGATACAACAACTGGTCCACAACTACAACTACTCGTATCATCGGAGTATTAAGATGGCACCGGTGGAAGTTACCCCGAGCAATCAAGAAGAAGTGTGGCGTACTTTGTATTCGACCCCTGACGTCGTCGGTAGAAAAGTCTATTTTAAACCTGGTGATCGCGTGCGGATCGCCCAAGCCAGACAAACTTTTAAAAAGGGTTATACGCCGGCGTGGACAGAAGAGTTGTTTACGATCAGCCGACAAAACCAAACAAGACCGGTCACGTACGTCCTTAAAGATGATTCGGGTGAGGAATTGAAAGGTTCTTTTTACCAAGAAGAGCTACAGCGAGTCGGCGACAAGATAGTTTATCGAATCGAGTCCATTTTGGAGGAACGCCGTGGTGTCAGGGGTGTAAAAGAATATTTAGTCAAATGGTTCGGTTATAACTCGTCATTCAACAGCTGGATTTCGTCCAAACAGCTAGCGAGATATCGAGACTGATGGATATTGAAGAAGACGTGAGCACCCCAGTTTTGAGGCCACCCCCTCCTAAGACCGCGAGAACCTCGTTCTGGCCTTTTTTGGGGAAACTAGTCCCGCGACTAGAGATCGTTTTCATCTGTCAGATGATCGTTATATATGTCGTCATCGGTGTCTCGTTATTCAATCTGAGTCGGAGCAACGCAGAGGGACCAGACGGCAAGTTTTGGATCGCTTTAATGAGCAGTTGTCTGGGTTACATGTTACCTAACCATAAGATAGGATGAGTTTTTACGTGACTTTACCCAGCAATGCCTCGATGAAAATATACCCAAACAATAACGCCGGTCACTTTTTCGTCAAATTGCCACAGACTATAGACTTGACTTCACGTTACGAGGTTGGTTTGGTTGAGATTCAATTTCCCAAAAGTTATTTTAACGTGCTAGAGGATGATGTATGGATACATTATTTTCCCAACAAAGAAGATGAGTCTATACTACTCACGTTACCTGCTGGTCTATACACGTCACCCGACACGCTGATCGACGAGTTGAATCGTTTGCTTTTAGCCACGGATGTGGATGAAAAAGCCCGAGTTAGATTCCATTTTAACAATAATAAGGCCACCTTGAATCTGTATGATCCGGAGGTTGAGGTTAGAATTAGCGAGACGTTGAAACACATGTTAGGTTTTCCTGCCTCGCTCGCCACAGACATCGACCCAATACTACGAGGCGAGACTGAAGTACAAATGGATAGCGACATGAAAAATGTATACGTGTACTGCGATCTCGTAGCGGCGAGACCGGTTGGAGATGCCTCTGTCCCTTTGTTACGGATTGTTCCTATTTTGGATAGGACTACCGCTTCTGTTTTCAGGATTTACGACAAACCCCACTACGTACCCCTGAGCCGTTTTTCGTTTGACGCGGTGGAAATCCTTTTAACTAACGATCAGGGTAAGACTATCCCATTCACTAGCGGAGCTTCGGTGTTGACACTACACTTCCGAACTCACAGACGGTTTGATTTTGACTAGAAAAAAATGGTCAGACACGTACCCATCCGACGAAACCCCAAGATGTATGAGGAGTTTTACTGCAACCAAGCTGGCCACGGGATGCCAGTGTTTATCGGAGGCAGAAATCAAAGAGGACATGGTTTGGGTAGTT
The DNA here is from genome assembly GCA_024509875.1 of Oreohelix idahoensis. NCBI lineage: Eukaryota > Metazoa > Mollusca > Gastropoda > Stylommatophora > Oreohelicidae > Oreohelix > Oreohelix idahoensis. Next base: position 152,279 of record JAMPIV010018345.1, on the reverse strand, counting down.
TTTTCGGCGGGCTCGGTCGTATGGTTCTACCGTGGTTAAAAAACTGGAGGCAAAGCTTTACTCAGAGAAGGGCTTGGGACCGGTCTACAGGTCGCGAGCGATGCGTTAGCCGGCAGAAATGTTGGCGAGGCATTTCGCGAACGAGCCAAGGAGTCGGGTCAACGTTTATTACAGGGAGCGGTTGAACACCTCACCACTAACCAATCGGGTAGGGTAGCGGGCTTAGAAGAAAAAGAAAAACGAGAGCTGCCCCACCGGGCGAGCCGAAACGCATAAAACGGCCTTCTCATTCTCACCAGAAGAAGCGAAGGTACTCTGATATATTTGAATGATGGCGCTTATTCACCCCAACTCGTGCGAGTGTCTTCACAGTGGTCTAGATTTGTTTAGCGTACCACCAACGCAGACAGCCGTAGAAGAGGGACAATTTGTGGAGATACATCCGTTGGCCGCCTTAGCCCCCGGAGCCCCGGTGGAATTTGTAATTTCGGGAAACGGTGAAGAATATCTAGATTTGTTCAATACTTTTCTGCACGTGCGCGCCAAAGTTACGTTAGCTAATGGCGGCGCATTACCCGCTGACGCAGAGGTGGCCCCGATCAACTATTACCTGCACAGTTTATTCTCCCAAGTCGACGTTTCACTGAACGACACGCTGATTACACCCAGCGAGAACACCTACCCTTATAGAGCTTACATCGAAGCCACATTGAATTATGGGGAGGAACCCAAACGAGGCCATCTGACATCGGCTCTGTTTTACAAAGATACGCCAAATTTTATTACGGAAACAATTGGTGACAATAACAACGGGTTAAGACTGCGTCGACATATAGCGGCTGGTTCTCAGGAGATTGATATGATGGGTCGTTTACATTCAGATATCTTTGCTCAAGATCGTTACCTGTTAAATGGTGTGACAGTTAAAGTAAAACTCACCCCGTCTAAAGATGCCTTCAACGTGCTGGGACACGACCCCACCGCTGGATATAAATCTATTATAACTTATGCGGCCTTGGTTTTCCGGAAAGCTAAATTAAACCCCGCCGTCTCGCTAGCCCACGAGAAAGCCTTGGTGCGAGGTAATGCCAAGTACCCCTTGAAACGAGTTGTGCTAAAAACTTTCTCTATCCCTAGAGGTATGCTATCGCACATGCAGGATAATCTGTTTCTCAGTCAAACACCTACACGGATCGTGATTGGACTAGTAACTTCGTCCGCTTTTAACGGGTCGTACACGGCTAATCCGTTCAATTTCGCTACCTTTGGTCTGATATATTTTAACGTCAGCGCGGACGGCAGAACCGTCAGTGGCAAACCTTTGTCCATGGATTATGAACACAACCAGTACGTGAGAGCCTTCTTCGCGACGAATCTAGCTATGGGGCTGGTTGGTAAAGATGCCGGCAACGACCTCGAGTATAGACATTTTAAGCACGGTTACGCCTTATACGCCTTTGACCTCACCCCCAGTCTACTAGACGGTGACCAGTTTGAGATGGCCAAGTCGGGCCCAGTCTCAGTAGAACTTAAATTCGCCGAGGTCACACCCGAACCATTACAGGTCCTCGTCTACGCCGAGCAAGACTCGATCTTGGAGATCTCGAAATCCCGCCAAGTTTTGACAGACTACACCACTTAGACAATGAACACAGACGAGATACGCACCATCCTCCTGTCAGACATATTTGTTAAACGAACTGGGCTCGTTAAAGTGTTAGCTCGTGACCAATTACCTCTACGCATCGATCCGGCCAAGACGGCTGCTTTCGTCATCAACACTGATCCTAGCTATCGCCCCGGTGACCACTGGGTCGCTCTATATTATAACGGACTTGGTACTTTTGAATATTTTGATTCTTTTGGCCTACCACCTACACACTCGGACCTGATTAATTTTATAACCAGAAACTCTACGCGACCTGTTAACTACAACGCCAGACATTTACAAGATGTAGTCACCAACGTTTGCGGGCTCTACGCCATTTATTTCATCTTGATCAAAACACGAGGTGGTACTATGCAGCGGGTCCTAGTACCATTTTCGGCTAGACAACACGCCAACGATCGATTAATTACGCGCTTAGTCAGACCCTGGCTAGCGAAACTCAACCCCACTTTGATAAACAAGGGACGAAATCAATAGACAGATGTATTTTTTCCCTCACGACAATACGGCCATGTGTCATTGTTCCCACGCAATACATCGACGAATCACGTCCTGCCTAACACACGATCGATGTTCGACGAATCAAATCCTAGCTAGGGCACGCCTAAAAAACCAGATTGAACTGGTATTCCTGTATATAAACGGATGACACTTTATTAACGACAGATACACCTCGTTGAAAATGACTGCTCCCAACAACTGGGTCTACATCAAGAGAAGTGATGAAATGCTTAAACCTTTGGCTAGTGGTCTGAAGGCTGCGTCTGTAAGTGTTTACCGAGGCCAACCTTTACTGCACGTGCGAAAATATTTTGGTGAATCCTACCTCAAATTTCCCACCACAACCGGCATTACGTTAACTCGATCCGAGTTTGACCATTTATTGACATTACAGAGCGAAATCCTCGCCGAATTTGACCGATTACAGCCACCAAGCACGGATACCTATCCTACTACTGGCACCACATTTGATCAGTACATCAACTCCAGCTGTTACCAACCAACAGAACCCAGTTTGTTTCCTACCACAGACGTGACCGATGTCACCAATCTACCCCCGAAGAAACCTACCACCTTCACTAACCTGTTTGACGAATACATGAAGTCTAGCTGTCCAGTATCCCCAGACCCGAGTTGGTTTCCCACCACAGACCTGACCGATGTTCCTAATCTACCACAGAAGAAGAAGAAACCTACCAAGCGATTGAGAGTTGCCCTTTAGTATTTGAAAAAAATAAAAACTATATTAACTAAAACGCTTTTTTTGTTACCTATATCGTCCGTTGTATTTCGTCTAACTGTTGTATAACTGTTTGTATACCTGTTGTAAAATAACTGTTCGTCTAACTGTTGTAAAATATATATGTCTAAATATAACTGTTCGTATACATATCGTCTTCTTGTTATCTAAATATATATGTCTCAATATATCGTCTAACTATCGTCTTCCTATTGTCTAAAAGTCTAAAAATATCCTATTATCTATAAATATACCTCTAACTATTATCCTCTTCTTGTTTGTCTAACACAGCCAGAATACTACCTAAGTTGGCTATACTAATAACAACAACAATAATATATTACTATATAAAAAACCACCATCTTGCAACATTTTCCTTATATAAAAAGCCGCCATCTTCCTATACCCCTCTTCTTGTTATCTCAAGTCCGCCATTTTGCCCCATATACCCCTCTTCTTGTTATCTCAAGTCCGCCATCTTGACCCTCCTCTTCTTGTTATCTCAAGTCCGCCATCTTGCCCCTGCAGCGCTCCTGCATAATTTTTGCTATATAAAAGTCATGCTCCTGCAGCGCTCCTGCAGAATACTAACCAAGTCCGCCATTGTACACTACTCCGGTTGTCCGTATAATCCCTGTCAAAACTATTGAGTAATTGATAAAATGAGCGTTTACTTAAACCCAAAGCGTGAATAGTGAATTTGAGAGACTCCGATACAGTTTACCACGCTTAGCTTATCTGCAGAAATATTTATACATCTTCACTGCCATTGTATGCAGTGTAAGGAACGTGACTTTCATGCCCAATGTATTATAGACGTACAATACCGCAAGATACGCCTATGCACTGAAATACACTGAACGCACCGGAAGGACCAATGTAATGTTCAAAACAGTGCGGTAGTGCGCTGAAACATGGGGAAAATCACATTGAAATGCGTTCAAGATGTTAAATTGAAATAGCTCACAAATATGAAGGGGTATGCCCTTTAAAAAACACGGTTGGACTAGGAAGTAGTCGATTTTGTATACTTTAAATAAAGAAAATTTAAAACCATAAGTTTGTTAGCGAGGAAAAAAATGTCCCCCTTGGGACATAGAGATCATTAGGTCATACGCAAAGTTGCAACAGTTACGATCAAGTGGTTGCAGAGATATTGAATATTAAACAGCGACAAACATTGTGAAACGCACTAATACCAAAAAATATTTATAAAATGATACAGGACTGTAATCGCTACTACCTCAATCGCTTGTGGCTAAAGTGTCACAGTGCCGCTGTCTTTATCTTCAGACGACTGGTTAGTAGAAGGTTTTTGTAGGGGATGAAAATGTTATTTTGGCTCCAGGTATAGAAGGCACGGCTACTAGGCAATGGATATGGGGGCAGAAGATATTGGAGGATTTTTTTTTCAAACCCATCCATTGATCAGACCCCCGTTTAAAATACTGTAATATGCATTTGGAAAAGCTTAGTCTCGGTATCGCAATTAATATTTTGCTATATATAAAAAGTAATTTTTGTTTAATTACAAATATTATTTACAATCGCATTTTCGTAGAAATTTATACAATTTTATCAGTTTGCTTAAATTTTGTGGTATGATTTCCGGTTGGATGTTGTAAGGCTTCGCCGACCAGACGATGGGAGTTTTAATTTTTTTTTTTTTTTTTTTTTTGCGTACGCCCGCTAATACTCGAGGCGAAATCTCAGGTTATTATTTTTTTTTTTTTAATGTCTAACCTGACATTGATTTTACGTGAGTATCCCTTTATTTCTTGTACAGAGACAGGTGTCCCTCGCCATTCAGGCAAATACTCGCCGATTTCGGAGGTACCCATTGCAGCTGGGTCGGCTCAGGAGCCGCCAGTCCCTGGTCGACGACACTCCTTCAAATGTACTCGCCAGGTCTCGGGTTAATCCAGTCCAAATCCCGGTCGACGAAAAATCCTCAAATGCCGTCGCCCGGGTTTGATCCTGTATCACCCGGTCGCCAGAGCGGTGTTGTAACCATTACGCTAGCGCGGCTCCCGGAGTTTTAAATGATCATGAATTGAGGAACGAGTCATAAGTAGGGCCTATTAAATTTTACGCTGTGAGGGTAAAAGGAACCTGTTATCGAATTCATTTAATTGAACCTAGCATCTGGTTCACTTTATAACAAACTATTGCAGAGAATGTTTGTAGACGCTTCGTTTGAGCAGTTTCAGGAGGCGCTCGGTCTAGCCGACGTGACCACCGGCACTGTTGCTTTGGTAACCACAACGCTACTGTTGAGCGGGGCATTACTTTACCGTCAATTTACAGGCGAAAAGGTAAGAATATCAGAGTTGTCTTCAAGTCATTCCTAATAAGTCTCTTAGTACAAGTCTGACATCAATTCTCTCAAGTCTCTAACAGTTGAAATGAACAACAGTGGGTCGTGTTCTTCGATGTCATCCTTCTTCTTCTTCTTCCTCGTTCGTCCTGAAAAGGACGTTGGTTGCGTTGTGTCTGTTTACAGCGAAGCTGCGATATCTGCACCTTTCGGCCGACACATCCGACTTCAGCACGGCATTTTTTGGGACCGGGTTTGCCTTCCCTCTTCGATCCCTACTCTCTTAGCCAGACTGCAGTGATGCAGCCTGTTTCCAGGACCACCACTTGGAGGTGGAGTAGGGTCTTGGCCAGCTCTGGTTCGCTGACCCTGACGTCATCCATATAGCCTAAGTCGTCTATGTCAGTAGAGTCGGGATCAGGGTTGGGTTCAGTATTCCTAACCCTTCACTATTACTGCGTCTCTGATGTACCATCCATTTGTAAAATTAATTCCATATAATTTCCCCTACCCTATTAAAAAAAATTATATAGGCCTCCTAGAGCCTATGCACTGTACGGTATTATCGGAATGACCGTCGCCGAATTTTCCGCAGTGAATATGGGGATTTTTAGAGTTATTTCCCTTTACATTTTCCTGTACCGGGCATTTCGCGGGTTCGAAGTGGGTATCGCACTAATAATTTATTCATTCTTCGTTATTTCCATTCTTCCATCGCTACATCTGTTTTCATCAAGTTTAGCGCTTCAGAAAGTTATCAGTAATAGGACAATATTTTCATTGATTGATTTTATCACGCTTAGCTAGAGTTTTTTTACCGCCATTAATCACTACATATTTAAATCTCAGTTCACGCTTCGCGCAATGGCTGCACAACCACTACAGTTAATGTGAACAGTATTTTAAGTGTTGCTGCCAGGCTTTGGCGATTGTTGGACCATCACTGCAGAGCAAGGGAAGGCAATCCGTGACATTGTCCACTAACTTTGTGATAAGCTTGCGTATTTTTTTTAGAGCTGGCTATTTTTTTTATTTGGTTGGTGTGTGGATTTGTATCAATAAATATATTTATAACTTCTAGCAGTCAGAATTTACTTATATCCTACCTGTCACTGAATGTTAACCTGTGTTGTCCTTTATGTAATATACTACATTTAGCAGAGAGGACGGGTTATGCTATGACATAAACAAATGTCGAGGTGGAGGCAAGGAAGAGATTAGCCCCTTAGGCCTATCTTCATTACCTCCTGTTGTCATATTCCACTCTCTGTTTGACAATCATGACTCTATTTTTTTTTCTATATGCTCGCACAGTTTACTCAGCTTTGTCTGTCTGACCTCAGACTGTGTCTCAACTCAGACATAATGTATCGCCACCTGGCAACAAATAAATACCCTAATTATAACCCAAATTGGGTTGAAACAGGTAATTCGTGCAGATGACGAACACCAGTTTTCAAATGCATGGTCCACAAACAAAAATAAATAATGCCACAGTGTTTGGCTTACGAAGAGAGGACCAGTGCTATACACCTCGGTACCCAGCAGTGCCTGAACCAGAAATAATCGTCAAATCATTGTCAACACCAGGGCAGTAAAGTCCCAAAGTACTGGCACAGCATATAGACTCTTGTCACCAAATAATCCCATGATGATAAAAGTTAACTGTTTCATTTCCTTATATAAAACTAATTTTTTGTTATAAAAAATTAATTATGACAAATAAAAGTCTATTAAACTATAAATCAAAAGCTTCAAATTTTGTTTATAATTATCTCTGCGTTTTTGCACCTGAAATAGTATGACAGTTCATAATTATAATTGATACTTGCACACTACGATACACGTCCAGGAAACTCTTCTAAAGGCAGGAAGGGAAATAACTGCAAGTGAATATTCTGTGCGGAATATTCGGCGACGGTCATTCCGATATTACCCACTGTACGATGGGATATAGAGTTATAGACCTACTCTGTTGGATAACCCTTCAGGTAAATCAGAAGAAAAAAAAACATCATAAATGAGCTGTGATTTTCAGCCCACCCGAACCTCTTGCACAAAAAACATAGTCCAAGATCTTTAAAATCTTGATTTAACAGTAAAAAGATACAATATGATGCTGCAGAAGATCTAAAACAAGCAACAAAAGTCTGAAGAATCTCATTTGCACACCACATCAAAAGAAGAAAGGTGTTAATGGTCTGATCTTGCTAACATATGCCCCTACTTAAATACTCTAGATCTATATAGAAACATTGAGACAACTGATAAATATTTATGCCATTTATTTGCTTTAATGTCAAACATTATCCAACACATAGAGTAAGATCACACTGTGTGAAATAAGTTGCCTGAAGTAAGTAGCTTTTTCGCCATAGGAAGTGTCGCGAGAGGTTTCTTAATTTATGAAGAATAAGACAACCAGGTGTATCAGGTGATACTAGGATAGTTGCCAGAGAAGAGTCTGGTCTTAAAAGAAATACCCCATTCTCAGAAAAGAGCAATGGTGTATAGAGTTCATAGGTATAAAGTCAGGCTGTAAAGAATTTCTGGCCGAGATAGTAATATTCAGTACCAGAATTCTAGGGTGCCCCTCTCAGAATTATACCTATGGGCTGTTATAGTATCTAGGGGATTTAATTAAATTCAAAGTAATTCAAAGCTGACATAAAGTAATAAAAACAGTGCACTACAATTTATTAATTTTATTTATGTACAGTCATCTGTTTAGTTTTGTTTGTGTAAACACAAACCCTAAAAATAAAATCACACTGATGATGTTGCATGTATCTACACCAAATAAAAGTCAATCACTAAAAATAAAGTCTTTTCCTAGTTGTTAAGGCTCCCTTGTTATGAAAAGTCTTAGTGCAACTAATCCTCTAGAACCAATGTTAATGATGGTACTTGAGTTTATCTTCAGCATTAGGGGAGTAGATATTGACAACTGTCATAATGACTTCACTGTTACTGATATCACTTGACTTCACAATATTTCTAGGTTATGTAGCTTTTGAAAATGTCACACTGACTAAAGTCTATGTTGCTTCCAGACTAATTTAATCATCACTGTTTTCATCACTACTACTATAACCGGGTGTGGTACGCCAATGCTCTGCGAGTCAGTCTTGTCTACTTGGACTTAACTTCTTCGCTTCCGCCTTTTCCTTGAAGCCAGAATATAAGATGGAGAAGCCCAACACTGAGGGTCCCCACTCTTCCAACTGATGTAGGTACAGGGTGCTTGTTCCAATCTTACACCGCTAGGTACAACACCAATGTTCTTCTCTGCTAACAAGATGAGTGACAGGATACCTCTGACCCACAATCTCAGATTCAACAGGCTTTTAATAAACCCATGCAGTCTGCTTCACTGGCAAATGGCGAAGGAGCTGGGGTAGAATCTGATTCGGTCCTCTGACGAATTTGGTTCTGGCGGTTCAAGAGAAATATTCCAGATTTGTTTCCCTTTTTATTACAGGTAGCAGACAAACGGAAGACAAGCGATTCTATTGGCTGGCTGGGTCAGTTTATGTTTACCAAAATTTCAGTAAAACAACCACTTTCTGCCCGATCTATCGATCTGACAAAACTCAGATAATTTATTCTTCCGGTGTTTCCCAACCGATTCCTTCCATCCAGGTCTTGTTTAAACCGGCCAATTGGGCGCTACCATTTAAACAAGCTAACCTTTTTCTGCCTCCCTTGTAGCGTTTGCAATCACAGTTGAAACCGGGGAAACCAGCCTGCGCTCTAAGTTATTACTGCATGTAATCACTCATAACTCCTGTGTCCATGCTTCTACAACTTAAATCCATGTATCTAATGAAAGTTTAAGATTCCTATTATATTACTGTACTCACTGTTCCGAGGGACATACCCTTTCCTATGATCTGAAGTCACAAATGCACATTCACGTTTGCACAGATTTCATCCAGCTATCCTGCAGCCTACGGTTCTGGCTACGGGTTGCAGCTCGTGCAGCGATTGGTCAAAAACATTTGTTGACATATTTCGATATAGGTAGGCAGTGTAGGCTCTCGTTAATTGCCCTTAGATATTGGTTCAGGACTACGCTACAGATAGCCCCCCAATTTTTAAGCGAGAGATTTCTGTCGAGCTTCAATCTGAGACCAATAACGAGGCAATCATCCAGCAGGAATCTATTATTCCCTCTTTCCATCCTGGTTCTGGTCAGATGGGTGCCCACTCAGAAAATCTGCCCCTACATTCTGAGATCCAGTGATATAGATGTTCCTCGAATGATTCTGTAGCTATGAGGGTATCATCCAGGAAATTAGTGATAGATGGGTTTTGTAAGGGATCCAATAATCTCCTTATCACCCTGGAGAAAACACTCGCAGCATATAATATGATTCATATGGGGAAATGAAATTTTCCTGCACCAAGAAATCAATTCTCCCTGTAAAAATGTCATATATCTTATCAATCCATGTCCGTATCAGTACTTCCAATGGACTGTGATGGGCTGGCCAACTACCAATGTTGCCGTGACCTCATAATGCTAATTTAATAGCCGTATAGTGAAGTTGGCTGTGCATCAGTCAAATGGTTCGCACTGCACACTCTCCCACCAAATATTTTCCTGGGGTTTCCCCGCAGGTCCTTTATCAAGGGTGGTCGACTAACCACTCCTTTTTTGATCCAGTACCTGGTGTTCCGAACTAAATGATTTAGTAAATCTTGTCGGTATGGGACGTGTTGTATCCCCTCCCTGTACAATACGGAGAGTTGCCATGGTAACTGGTTGTCTGGTAGACCCTTTGTGAGATGATGCCATCTTATCCACTATGTCTACCTTTTTATTTTCAGGCCTACGTCCGCCCCATTGCTTTCCTAGGTCCTGTTGATTTTCCCAACGTGTGGGGTTTTCCTTGCTACATTGTGCACAGGCAGTCACATACCGAACTATGTCTTCAGCAATGCCTGGCCAATAGTGATGCACTGATGTCATTTGACAGGTGGTACCGATTTTCTTATGTCCACCGTCTGATCCAACATGTGCTAGTTCCATAGCCTTGTCCCTGTAAATAGATGGCAGTACTAACTGGCTATGCCCATTGGGTCCTGTCCCAGCTTTCCTGTAAAGCAATCCATCATTCAAATAAAATTGTCCTTTCTTTGGGGGGGGGGGGTTATGGCTTTTTAGCAGCCTGCCAAAGCAAGGTTTTAATGTGCTATCTTCAGCTTGGGCCTTTCTCATCTCTCTCGGATGAATATTAAGTGGTATTCCCTCCTCCTTCCCAGGGGTTGACCTGACCTGGAGTGTTGCCATTATCACAGGTTTTATTGGGTTCCCTAGAAAAACATATCTCCCTCCTAACACCAGCAGGTAATTAGGATTATCACACACTGCTGCACTGATCACTCCTTCCACATAGCGAGTTTTCACATTGATTCTGGCTATGGGAAGTGTTATGGTGGCTGTATCCTTTAATGCCCCTTGTATCTCCACTTTGTCTGTGGTATACTGCTCAGGGTGCACTAGAGACGCACTCACAACTGAGTCATATTCCAGTCCGGAATCATACAGACCCTTTACCTTAGTGCCGTTACATATTACTTCTTCACAGATGGGGGGAGGATGGAGATCTACCGGACTCGATGTCGGTTCCTTCCTTCCCTTTCCCACTGTTATCATGCATGCAGCGTGATATGGAGGGACTTTCCTACCACATTCCGTTGTATGGTGGTTGTTCATTTTACATATTTTACACCACTTTTCTTCCTTTTTGTAAGGTTTCCTATCCTGAAATTGTGGGTCCCTATCCTTATTATCATATCTTGGCATGTATTTGGCTGCATGGTCCTTTTGATCAAACTTATTATGAGTTTGGGGTTGCTTAACTCCCTCCTGTTTCCTTTTACTCCATTGAGTCAGGGATTGAGCCAGATGGTGGCTCTCTGCATATGTGATTATGTCAGCCAATCTGTCTCTTTTGTTCTCAATTAGGAACTTCTTAGTTTCTGGGGTTATGGAATCCAACAGTTGTTCAATCAACATCATTTCCTTTAGCCCCTCGAAATCTGTGGTGAAGTTCCCTAACTTACACCACCTCAGTAGGTAAGTTTCTAATCTTTCTGAAAACTGCTGATACGTCTCTCCTGGTTGAAGCTTTGCCATTCTGAAGCGCCGTCTATATGCTTCAGCATTTTGTTCATATCGAACAAGCAATGCCTGCTTCAGGGCTTCGTAATCTTCTTGATCCTTTTTTGGCAATTTCAAAAAGACATCGTACGCAATTCCCCGCAAACCTTGTGATAACTTCAGACTCCACTTTTCCTTTTCTAGACCACAAGTAGTTGCTAATCTTTCATATCTGTCTAGATAAGCCTCGATTGCGTCAACTTTGTCCACAAATGGATCTAGATGAAAATTCATGTCTCCATTTGAGGTGCTCTGGCTGGAGCTGTTGTCCAAATGAGGTGAACTACTACCATTGTGGTTGGCGGTTGCCTGAAGTTCAAGCTCCTTTAATCTTAGCTCATGGTCTCTCTCTGCTTGAACCCTTCTTTCCTCAGCCTCTCTCTCTGCTTGAACCCTTCTTTCCTCAGCCTCTCTCTCTGCTTGAACCCTTCTTTCCTCAGCCTCCAATTGCAGTTTCTTATTCTCTCTCTCAGCTTCCGCTTGCCGTGCTAACTGCTTATCTTCCCTTTCTGTGAATTTATCGCATTCAGTCGTAACATACTGGATCAGAAGATCACCAGTCATCCCAAGCTCTTTCCCCACTTGCAGTGTTGCTGACCTGAACTTTACTAAATCTGCCATGGCAATGTTGTAATTTAGTTGCAACCAATACAAAGTAAAAAAAAAATTTACCAATATAATTAGTCACTTAATCAAATTAATTTCTTAATTAATTAATTAATGACTGATTTCGCGTCACATGTACCACACCTTAATTTGTACTCAATGGTACTCAAAAATCTATTTCTTAACCTGCCCTACCAAAAATTTACTATCAAAAATTTCCCACTTGACAGCACTAAAAGGTAACAGCAGGCTCAGAATATACAGGAACAATCCCAGACGAGCGTCCCAGTGTCGCGAGAGGTTTCTTAATTTATGAAGAATAAGACAACCAGGTGTATCAGGTGATACTAGGATAGTTGCCAGAGAAGAGTCTGGTCTTAAAAGAAATACCCCATTCTCAGAAAAGAGCAATGGTGTATAGAGTTCATAGGTATAAAGTCAGGCTGTAAAGAATTTCTGGCCGAGATAGTAATATTCAGTACCAGAATTCTAGGGTGCCCCTCTCAGAATTATACCTATGGGCTGTTATAGTATCTAGGGGATTTAATTAAATTCAAAGTAATTCAAAGCTGACATAAAGTAATAAAAACAGTGCACTACAATTTATTAATTTTATTTATGTACAGTCATCTGTTTAGTTTTGTTTGTGTAAACACAAACCCTAAAAATAAAATCACACTGATGATGTTGCATGTATCTACACCAAATAAAAGTCAATCACTAAAAATAAAGTCTTTTCCTAGTTGTTAAGGCTCCCTTGTTATGAAAAGTCTTAGTGCAACTAATCCTCTAGAACCAATGTTAATGATGGTACTTGAGTTTATCTTCAGTATTAGGGGAGTAGATATTGACAACTGTCATAATGACTTCACTGTTACTGATATCACTCGACTTCACAATATTTCTAGGTTATGTAGCTTTTGAAAATGTCACACTGACTAAAGTCTATGTTGCTTCCAGACTAATTTAATCATCACTGTTTTCATCACTACTACTATAACCGGGTGTGGTACGCCAATGCTCTGCGAGTCAGTCTTGTCTAATTGGACTTAACTTCTTCGCTTCCGCCTTTTCCTTGAAGCCAGAATATAAGATGGAGAAGCCCAACACTGAGGGTCCCCACTCTTCCAACTGATGTAGGTACAGGGTGCTTGTTCCAATCTTACACCGCTAGGTACAACACCAATGTTCTTCTCTGCTAACAAGATGAGTGACAGGATACCTCTGACCCACAATCTCAGATTCAACAGGCTTTTAATAAACCCATGCAGTCTGCTTCACTGGCAAATGGCGAAGGAGCTGGGGTAGAATCTGATTCTGTCCTCTGACGAATTTGGTTCTGGCGGTTCAAGAGAAATATTCCAGATTTGTTTCCCTTTTTATTACAGGTAGCGGACAAACGGAAGACAAGCGATTCTATTGGCTGGCTGGGTCAGTTTATGTTTACCAAAATTTCAGTAAAACAACCACTTTCTGCCCGATCTGTCGATCTGACAAAACTCCGATAATTTATTCTTCCGGTGTTTCCCAACCGATTCCTTCCATCCAGGTCTTGTTTAAACCGGCCAATTGGGCGCTACCATTTAAACAAGCTAACCTTTTTCTGCCTCCCTTGTAGCGTTTGCAATCACAGTTGAAACCGGGGAAACCAGCCTGCGCTCTAAGTTATTACTGCATGTATTCACTCATAACTCCTGTGTCCATGCTTCTACAACTTAAATCCATGTATCTAATGAAAGTTTAAGATTCCTGTTATATTACTGTACTCACTGTTCCGAGGGACATACCCTTTCCTATGATCTGAAGTCACAAATGCACATTCACGTTTGCACAGATTTCATCCAGCTATCCTGCAGCCTACGGTTCTGGCTACGGGTTTCAGCTCGTGCAGCGATTGGTCAAAAACATTTGTTGACATATTTCGATATAGGTAGGCAGTGTAGGCTCTCGTTAATTGCCCTTAGATATTGGTTCAGGACTACGCTACAGGAAGCAGTTCTAGAATAACAGAAAGTAGGAAGGTAGTTGGACCAACATCACACAGCATTTGCACAGAGAGAGAATTTTTTTAAAAACTGCATGTTCCCATAACTCTTTCAGGTCACAAGTGAAAACGAAAGTTAAGATAACTAAAAACATGCATAGCTTAGTTTAGGTTTACCCCCTCCCCAAGGTATTATAATCTATGTAATGTTTTGCTTCAATCTTCGCAGGTTCAAGGAACAATCCCTGTCCTTGGACAGGCTATAAGCTTTGGCGCAAGTCCCATTGAATTTCTGTTAGTTGCTTATAAAAAGGTAATTTGAAATTCAAATTTTGAGGTACACTGCACTGTTGTAACTTTGTTTTTATATTTGTGGATGGTGAGAACCTCTCAGAATAAATACAACAGTGTGGCAGTCATTGTGAAAATTTGGCTCTTTAGCATCATGTGGAGCACAGACCTGCAGTCTGTTTATATCCAGCTGTCCTTTTCTGTGTCATCCATTCAAGTTGTTCCTATATCTTCTCTGACATTCATGCCTGCCTCAAGTCCTCTTCTCCATGTGTATTGAGATTCCAATTTTTTTTTTTTTCAAACTTTGGGGATTTCAGAGAAAAACTGTTGTGTAATGCTTTCGGTTAGTTTCCTCATTGTGTGTCTATCATACTTTCAATGCCAGAGTCTTTTCCCTCACCTCTTGTTCTTGAAGAGCTTGGCGATTAGCCAAATTCAAATCACTACACTGTTTTGTAAGAGACCACTGAATTTGTAAGTTCAATCTAGTCTTTAGCCAATAAGAAGAGAAATGGTGACTAGATGCATCCTAGTTGCACTCCATTTGTGTCAGAGGGTTCAGTAAGTTGTCATTCATGAAGAACTGTTATCCGATTTAAATAAAACTTTATTTTTTGTTTTAATTGAATCTTCTGATAGCTATTTTCATTTATTGCCTTTTCTGTATCCTTTAAAGTATGGCCCAGTATTCAGCTTTACAATGGTGGGGAAGACATTCACGTACTTGGTTGGTTCTGAAGCTTCAGCTCTGTTGTTTAACAGCAAGAATGAGAATCTGAATGCTGAGGATGTCTAGTCGCCTGGTCACTCCAGTGTTTGGGAAAGGAGTTGCATATGATGTACCAAATCCTGTAAGTAATATCTTGTGATTATATAATTTGTATTAAATTTCCTAGCCTTTATAGATTTAATTAAATATGTCAAACCCTGTAAGTAATTATTTTTGAATTTATAATATACTAAACCTCATAATCTTTATAGATTAAACTAAATGTATCAGACCTTGCAAGTAATATGTTATTATTGTATAATGTGTACTAAACCTCATAACCTTTATAGATTCAGTTAAATATACCAAACCTTTTATGTAATCCTAATCTGTTTGTTGGGCTCACCTTTTTAAATTATGTGGGCACTGTAATGTTATGATGTATGTATATAAGCATTACCTCGTCATCTACACAAGCACACACATGTTTCAGAAAGCACTCAGTAAAAGCATGTTCAGTTCGTAGCCATGTTTATTTACAGGATATCGTACATGTCAAGATTCGCATTATATTACAATGTGTGGTTTGTACTTTAATGTATTCATATTACATCCCCCCTTTTTTGAAAAAAAAAATGTGTGCAAACATTTCCAACAAAATGTTTCATGTGAGAAAGGATAAGTATGTGTAATGCTCAGTGTGAGTATATATGTCACTGTCTGTATCGGCTGGGAGGTGTCACTGTACGGCCAGAACGAGTGGTGTAAAGTGCTGGTGGTTCTGCGGAAGTCCCTGGTTTAGCTTGAGTTGGTTGTGATTTCGGCCTTGGCGCTTGTTGGTTTTGTGGGGCACCAAGGTCTGGAGTTACTGCATTGTCTGTTGAAAGCATGGGAATTCTCTGTTCTGTTGTATTCTGTGGGATTTCTCTTATGTCCACTCTGTTTCGCCTCAGGAGGTTGCTGCTGCTGTCTGGTCTTAAAGTATAGCTCCTGGGTTCAGGGTTTCTGGAAATGATTGTTGCTTTTGACCATGTGTCATTGTTGTGGTTGTAGGTAGTCACATTCATTTTCATTTCATAACCCTCCACTCCCAAAGGAGCATAGGCCTTCAACAAACACATGCCAAGTCCTCCTGTCACGTGCCATCATCTCAAGTTCTTTCCATGTTCTCCTCATCATTTTCACCTCTGTTTCCAACTCTCTTCTCCATGTACTTCTTGGTCTTCCTCTGCCTCTCTTGCCCTGGGGGTTCCAGAACAAGGACTGCCTTGTAATGCTATCAACAGGTTTCCTCAGTGTGTGTCCCATCCATCGCCATCGTCCCCCTCTCATCTCCCGTTCCACTGGCACTTGTCCAGCTCTTGCCATCAGCTCCACATCGTTCTTTATTTGACTTGTCCATATTTGTTGAAGTTTTTTGTGGTTTAAATTTTTTTTACAGGATGGGGTAACCGGCCCCATGCCCAACCCTCCTTAGTCGCCTTCTACGACATGCTTGGCAGGGGACAGTGTTACTATTCTTTGCTCCCCTTTCGGGCCCCGGTAACACACGGGTGAGGTAGTCACATGCTGACCAGGATATAGTGGTGGTAAGTCTTTAGCACATTTGTCATAGTTGGATTTCTGAACTTGCTGACGATGCTGAAGTTGATCATATGTGCTTTCTCTATGTTGTGGACGGAAGTGGACCTTAGATGGTAGGAGGTCTTTGATTCTTCTATCAAACATAAGTTCTGCTGGACTGTCGATCTTACTGTCTACCGGTGTTGTTCTCCATCTCAAGAGTGCTAGGTGTACATCCTCTGTTCTTGTTTTCTTCATGATTGACTTGATAGTTTGTATCTGTCTCTCAATGAAACCATTAGATTTAGGGTATCTAGGTGATGATGTTGTGTGTTTGATCTTCCAGTCCTTAGTGAAGTTTATGTATGCTTGACCTGAGAAATGTGGACCGTTGTCTGATCTAATTTCATCTGGGATGCCAAATATGCTGCAATACTTCTTTGTAATGTCTGCAATAACAGCTGATGGTGAGGGTTGTGGAAGTTTCTCAATGATGGGAAATTTGCTGTAGTAATCAGCAATAATAAGATAGTCATTATTGTCGATGGAGAAAATATCAGTTCCTATGATGCTCCAAGGGCTCAATGGTATGTCTGATGGTATGAGAGGTTCTCTGCACTGCCTATTTGCATGTTCTTGGCAAATTGAACAGTTTTTACATAGTGTTTCTATGTCCTTGTTTATCTGTGGCCAGTAAACATCTTTCTTTGCTCTCAGTTGTGTCTTCAAAATACCAAGGTGACTATTATGGAGCTGTTTAAGGATGATATCGCGTTGTGTTTCTGGTATAATAATGCGATCTCCTTTAAGGATCAGACCATCTTCGATGCTTAACTCGTCCCTCATAGAGTAGTATGGACGGATGTGTGTTGGAACTTCCCTGATAGAGCTTGGCCATACATGGTATATCGGTTCTTTGAGAGAGTTAAGGATAGGATCTCTCATTGTGTCTTCTCTGATGTGTTCAAGCCGATTACCGCTAAACTTGACAAAATCAACTTTGATGTTTGGGGTAAGATCTGCTGTCTTGTTGGGGTTTGGTAGTCTGCTGAGAGCATCTGCAAGACCTATATCCTCTTTAATGTTGTTAATAGTTACCACACTCAGCTTTTCGCACATTGGTAAACCCAAAATTGCAGGTCCTTCAACATCTACCAAGTAAAATGTTGACAATGTCCATTCAGAGCCTCTGTATGAACATTCAAGTGTTACTGCTCCAAAACAGTCTATACTTGTTCCATTGTAAGCTCTTAGCTTTGTCCTGCCACTCCTACGTTTTACATCCCTTGTGGGAAATCCTTGCTCATCCACCTTGTCAGGCATGATCTGTCTGAATATTCTTAAGGGTAGAGTGTTACCTTGGGCACCTGTGTCTATCTTGAACCGAATGTTTCTTTCTTTGTGCATTTTAATTCCTGGTATTCGGAATTGTACCTTGCAGAAAGCCTGCGTTCTCTTTGGTTCATTACTGAAAGTTAGTATCTTCACGGTATCAAAAGTGGAAGGATCACTTTCTTCACTGGAGTCAAGGTCCTCAGTCATCATAGAGTGTGTTTGTTTTGATGACTTTCTGCTGTGAAGTTTGTGTTGAGCACTGTCTTGTTTCCTCTTGAAACATAATTTTATCCAGTGGCCCCTCTTTCTGCAGTAATGACATGTAGAGTCTTTAGCTGGACAGTGGTTTTGTATGTGGTTTAGGCCACAACATTTACACATAGCACCTCTGCTTGTGTTGTGTTTTTCTTGTTGCTTCGAACCAGTTGCTTTGTTGTGTCTAGGTTTATAGCTTTTCACTGCATCCACCTGGGCTGCTAATGTACCTTGCTGAATTTGTTTAATGTTTAGTGCTTGTGCCTCGTGTTTCCTGCCTTCATCCAGAAGTTGTTGTAAAGTTAGTGTATCACTCTGGCTCAGTAGCCATTTCTGGAACTCTGGCATTGGTGTGCTAAGAAGAATCTGTTCAATAATTCGCTCTTTTTCTTCTTCTTTGCTAAATTTACATACTCTTGTTTTCTCCTTGATGCGAGTGAAAAAATCATCTAGACTTTCACCAGGTTTCTGTCGCAGGTGGTGAAGTTCTAATCTTGCCGCTCTAAAGTTCGTGTGCTTTATTATCAGACGTTTTTCAAATTCGTCCAATATGGCTGCGGGGTCTGTCGCCGACTCCACAGGCATGGCGGTAGCAAAACTGTTGTAAATTTTCAAACCTTCATCGTCCAATGCTTCTAGGATATATGGAGTTAGGGTTTGTCCTTCCAGACCAGTGGTCTTGGAATATAGATCTATGCGTTGGCGCCATAACAAGAAAGCTTCACTCTTATCATCTTGACCGGCGAATCTCATTTGCGGTGCGTTGCGATATTGTTTCGCCGCCATGGCTGACCTCGATGACGAAAATTAGCCGCAATACTGTACTCACGTGTTATCGTGTAGCTGTTTTGCGTCAGTCCGGTATCGACCGCTGCCACCATGTAATGTTATGATGTATGTATATAAGCATTACCTCGTCATCTACACAAGCACACACATGTTTCAGAAAGCACTCAGTAAAAGCATGTTCAGTTCGTAGCCATGTTTATTTACAGGATATCGTACATGTCAAGATTCGCATTATATTACAATGTGTGGTTCGTACTTTAATGTATTTATATTACAGGCACTACAGGAATTATTAATGAAATATGTTTTTGTTGTTACACAATATTGATACACATAAGGTATGAATAACTTTTTTATCTCAACAGTATCATGTAATACATATATTTTAAATAGAAACTTTATACATCTTATAATTGTATTGTTTTTATTGTCTTGTAGGTATTCATGGAACAGAAGAAAATGTTTAAGACAGGTTTGAACATTGCTCATTTTCGTGAGCATGTTCACATTATTGAACAAGAAACAAGGGCCTATGTTAAGAGATGGAGTAAAGAAGGTGTTGATGGTATGTGCTTTAGTGACTTTCCTCATGGGATACCATTTTAGAAACCTTTAATAGCTAAAGTGTTCTTGTAGCTGAGCTGCTAATTTAGAACCAGCAGCTAATCATTTTTTTGTGTTTGGAGTGAAACAAAATATTTTAAAAAAAAATGTACTGATATCTTGTAACCATTTTAAAAACAGTCAAATACTAAAATATTCTTATTAAAAGCGTTCTACAAAAGTGCTGAGCAGGGAGGGTGTTTTATCATTGTTTGTGGAGTAACTGCATAGGAGAAAGTGTGTGTATATATATATATATATATATTTAATTGCGCACGTGTGTGTGTGTCTACACGTACACACTCACTCATTTCTCAGATCGTGATTTTTTTGTTAACTTAGAAAAACTAAATTGTGATAGAAGACAATTATTGGCAACTCCAAGGCTGCAGTAGAAACTGATATTGATCAAGTTCTCATACTTTCAGATCTGTTCAAGGCCTTGTCAGAGCTAATAATCCTGACAGCTAGCCACTGTTTGCATGGTGAGTAGTGGAATAACATATCAGCCTTATGTGTATTATATAACTATATATTTGTAATTGTGAAAGTTTTTATTTTCCTGGAATCAAAGTATACCATTGTTTAAGTTATACAATAGGGGATTGTGAAAATTTCACAAACTGATCATCATTCAATGCAAGTTTAACAATATTTTGGTATTTCTCTATCTGAAGCTGGGGTGTTGAAAAAAAAAGTGCAAAAGGACTAGCGACAAAGTGGGGTGCTGACTTTAAGGATTGAGAAAGGAGGAGAGTCAATATTTTGTTCTGTGGCGCTAAATTTAATACCCTGGAGCAAGAGCGTTATAATAGCAAGTACCACAAAGTGCCCACTTCGTGCTGTTGAAAACAAACGAAAGTGGAGAAAACTGAGGGAAATTCGTCACGTTTAAGTCATCACTGTCCCTTTGCTATTAACCCTTTCGCCACGATGGGTTTTTCATTCCCCATGACGACACCATTTTCAGCTTAGTTCGTTCCCCTGAACGACAGGATAATTGTAATTTTAGGGGTCATATTTTTAATTTGACTGTATACAGTTTATTGTAAAAGGAAACCCATTAAAGTATATATATTATGAAAGAGCATAAAACAAAGTTTCAGAATAAGCTAATCAAGGCCAACATAGGTCAAGGTCACAAAGTACGCACATAAATGAAAATTGAGAGAAAAATAAACAAAAATTATTTGTATGAGCCACAAAAACTTTGTTGTTTTCACATTATTATGATAAAAAAAACATGGAAACACTGCTGGCACTTGTTTCCTTGAGTTTGCTGACATTTTTACAGTTATAGGTTGGGCTGAGTGTGGTAAGTTTCAAAGCATTCCCCAAGGCACAAACCAGGCTTGCTGGGGCACTTCGGACAGTAATACCGAGTATCACGACGAATGCCTTTGTTGTAGCAAACTCTGCACCTCTTCTGTGGTCTGCTCTTTGCTGAGTTTTCAGAGGGGATCTGGTAGATGAAATGCCTTTGATTTAGTCTGGCAAAATTTTCATTTTCAGCAAGGTTGATTTCACCCCTTTGATAGATAAGATGAGCAATACAGTTGCGACTAAAGAGTAAAAAGTCCTCTTTTCCACCAGTTTTCTTCCTGAGGTACCAGGCATTCATAACTGCTAGTTGTATGAAATGAACTCCTAGCTTGAGGTACCACTTTGTGGTTTTTCTTGCTGCACTGATTGGTTCTAAGATTTGATCACTACGGTCCACACCACCCATTCCTGTGTTGTAATTTGAGATTGACACAGGAAGTTGGGCTTCAGTTCTGCCTCTACGGATTTTGGGCACAGTTTCAGCTGGGAAAGCACTGGTCAGCATAAACACAGGTTTCTTATCAATGTACTTTTGGGCCAGTATTTTTCCTAATCTAACTGAGACAGTTTCCCCTTTCTTTGCTGGGATGGCTATCAATTCCTTGGGGACTCTATTACTACGAGCTGTGCCTGTACACAGGGTCTCTTTTTCTGACAGGTAATTGATGAGTGGCACAGAGTTGTACCAATTGTCTATATACAAATGGTAGCCTTTGTTGAGAAGTGGATTGAGCAGCTCCAGAGTTGTCTTGGCAGTAAGTGAGAGCTCTCGACAATCTTCAGGGATAAGATCGTCTATGTTGTACAGTGGGTCCTGCTTCCCGGAGTACACTCGAAAACGATATAGATAGCCTGCCTTGTCGCACAAACAGAAAATCTTAATGCCAAACCTGGCCCTTTTGAGTGGTATGTACTGTTTGAACAATACTCTGCCCTTCCACAGAAGCAAGGATTCATCGATGCAAATGTCCCTTCCGGGGCAGAAAGCTGTTTGGAATACATTGGAGAAATGTTCCAACAAAGGTCTAATTGTGAACAATCTGTCTCTTTCTTCGGCTGTGTGGGGAGGCTCATTTTCATTATTGTTGAAGTGGAAGAATTTCATCAGCATTTGGAAGCGATTACGAGTCATGACAGCTGGGAAGAGTGGTGTAAGAAGCAAACTGTCAGTGCTCCAATAATTAGTGTATCTCGGCTTGTGAACGATTCCCATAAGAAGAATTAGGCCAACGAAACTCTTCATCTCGTATACATTTGTTTCCTCCTGTCGTGACACATTCTAAATCCACATATATAAATTTAAAGGTAAATGTAAAGCCTAACACATAAATTCAATAAAAGGAAAGAGAAATGGTAAAAGTACAGTGCTGTCACAATGGCGTACAAAAATGCCCCTTGTTTTCTACTTCGTCTGCAAATTGTAACGTTTCACGTTGATAGTAAAGCCTACTGCATCACTACACGCTTTCTACAATAAAACGTGTACTGCATTTCTAAGAAAACCTTGAGATACGCAAGCTGATTAATGACCTAAATTAATACTAACATTAATTACACTACGTTAACATAAACGAAAGGACAGATGGACTTAGGATAGAAAGAGAGGGAGGGCTGAAAGCAGGAACGCATGCAACCCTAACACGCGTCTCGCGATACAAAATTAATACCCTCCCCGCGCGAAAGGCCAGAAGCAATAACTTTTTTTTCAAATCGACAGTGATAAAAAAACACTACCCATACGAGAGTTAGGTTTAAAAACCTGAAAAACGCTTATTAGGAAACATGACATTATACTGGTTTACGTTTAAAAGCCTGACAGTACAGCAGACACCCTAAAAGTTTGGAAGTGAGGAGGTGGTAACAGCACGACTATCCTAGAAGAAAATAAATATTTTGAACGCAGCCCCTTAGCCCCATAAAAACTTATATATTTGGGTTCCTTAGGACTTGCTGACAAAGAATATGTTAAGTGTTACGCAAATAGTCTAGGAATTAACCAATTATAGCCAAAAGAAAATAGTGAGGGTGTCAGACAACACCAAATAATAATCGCACAGTGGCATGTTTTGAAACCACCATTGTACGGGAAATAGGCCAACATGTTACCTCCTATTTGATTGGCGGAAAGTATATGTAAGGCTAAACATGATTAGTCGGTCTGCAAATACTATTTTTTGTTGTTAGGGGAGACGGAAGGAAGGGTACTTTTTTTCAAACGCTTGTGTAAACATGGCTCGATTGGTTAGACCTGCCAATATAGGCAATTAGGAGCGTCAGTTCAGTGCCACATGTTAAAATAAACTTACTAAGAAACAGTGCGTTGAGAGCCAGATCATATTTTTCTAAATAAAAGTCTGGACAGAGGCAGATCGGAATTTGTGCCATTATTCATCGCCAGTCAACGTATCTGTGTATTATTTCCATGAATTGTGGTAAGCTTGATATATTCAATATCTTTTTAATGAAAATTGAATGTAAATTGATAATTTATGTCTGTATATGTGTGTGGTTCAGTAGCGAACATGAGGCAAGGCCTATATAGTGCTCCAACCTGAACAGAAGGTGTCGGAGAAAAGTAAAACTGCATGGAATTGCCAAACAGTACACTGACACCTATCTTATTGACTAGAAAGAACTAATGCTGGAATTGCAGAGGCGTAGTAACCATTAGGGAGGAGTATACTGGTGTAAATTGTTTCAGATGAAGATGGCAGTTGGCCTATCGCTCTGAACTCAGTGTTTGTTCTGTATTGTGTTCAGTGTAGAAATAGATTATAAATTAGATCTGAAGTAGGAGGTACTACCTTCTTGTTTCAGGGACTGTGGTCCTAGTTATTGAAGCAGCACCTGGTCTGAGTGTTGCTGAATCCAGAGGCTGACAGCATACTCCTTGGTCCAGATAGCGACCAGTGAGGTGTCTCCAGAACACAGGAAGCAATCGAGCAGAGGAGTCTTTTCCTGCCACCATCACGAAAGATAAGCTTCTGTGGCCAGAGTAGCTCAACATTATGTGCCCCCTCAAAAATTGAAATTTTGTTAAACACAGAGGGACAATTAATTGGTTCAAATGACAGGAACTGTGAACTTTTCCCAATACTATTTCCCCGATAATCAAACACTTGAAGTCATGATGAAAAACAACAACCAAGCTTGAACAAAACCAGTATTACCTCATATTACTACTGCACAAATTACACACATAGAATAATAATAATAAACTATGTCAATACAAAGTTCATATATATAACCTGTGTACATAATACTTGTAATTACATTTGATTGTGATTCCTGGTTCACTGTGTAGTTGAATCAGGATATCCATTATTGACAAGAATTAATACATATATTTTTAAACTTAAACACTTGACTCATTTAAGATAGTCTTATAGAGTGTTATATGTGTGTGAGTGTCACAGTGTTGTAAAGTGTTGTGGAATAAATTAAATTGTTTATCTGTCTGTTGTTGTTGTGACTTACACTTCATCATTTTCAATACCCTAGACATTCAACGTAGTCATCACAATATTCCAGAATAATTCTGACTGAGGTATAAATGTGGTAGCAAGTAAGGTTATCTGTAATACACCACACTTATTAGATACAGATACCTTCACAGCTGATCTCAGTCAGTACACTAAGTCCCCTATAAATATTTATAACATCCCACTTTACCACACCTCCCAAGACCTAAAGATTGATCGTTTTGCTAAATTTGTCTTTGTAGCAAGATATTGTGAAGCTCTTCTGTTTATCTCATTCACTAGTAGTGTCCAAAAGTTATCATTCAGAAACTCATTCATGAAATCATGGCATTCATAATCAGTATGATCAAAAAGTAGACCAGACTGTGCTGTAAACTCAGGCCAATCAAGCTGGGCAGCATGGTTTTCTTGTCTCCATTCATGACTTACATTTTCATCTACATTATTTTCTTCCCCTGCCTCTGGTAAGTCTTCGTTACCAGTGTCTTGTAGGTGACGTTCTTCTTCATCAATGTTTTTTTCATTCCGAGGTCTAGATCTTGACATTTTCTTTCCTTGTGCAAATCTTGTTTTCACTGCCTTTCCTTTTCCTTTCACTGATGAATTATTTTGATCTAAACTGAGTGAACTAGAAGATCTAGATCGAATGTTACTACTAGTACTATCATTCACTTTCCTCGTTTTAGAAAGCCTCTCACTATCACCTTGCTCTAGATCTAAATCTACATCAGAGTCTGATTCTGAACCAGACGGCACATACGCTGACCCTGAATCTAAGTAAAAAGAGTCGTCAGAATCATCCAAGTTAAATAAATTCAGCTCAAACAAGGATTTTCGTGCTCTTTTTCCACCAGATGTTGATGGTTCGTTTGTACAGGCAGAATCCATGTTTGTGAACTTTGGCCTTTGTGAAATCGCTATTATTAGTTCTACTGTATTCGCTAGCAGTAAAATATTTTGTTTGTTTCAAGCTTAGTGGCCAGATTTTTCAATGCTGAATCCGATTATGCCCAGCAATTGTCGATACGGTTGTAAACAGAAGAGTTCTGGTGCTTTTAAAATAGGACGTACGCCGTACGTCTTATAGGTGTATGGGAACAAGGTATCGCGCTATTTCCGTGACGTACGCGGTACGGCACAGCAACAAAAATTGTCAAGATTTATGCCGTACGGCGTACGTCCCAATGGTGCTGAAAGGGTTAAGCGGATTGCAATAAAATTTATATGACGATACTCTTTATCTTCTTTTTTGAAGTGTATTCTTTCCCAAATAAAAAAAGCTATTGAAGTATTTTTTTACTAATAAAAACAAACAGCGATATTATGCGTGGTTTGCCCCGCGCGCTGCGAACTCTGAACGTTGCTGTCTCACCTCGCTTCATTCAGACGGGTGTCTCTCGACCAACAGACCTCTAATTTGCATACTGTTTTCACCACTCAACAGGGGAAATGTGTAGCTTTAGTTTCGTGTAATGCAAGCAATAGAAAGCATGGTGGAAGACGTCGATATCTCAAAGTGAAGTTGAATTTCACAAGATTTGGCATTCTTAGTGGTGTTATAATTCCTTGCATGGTATGAGAAGATTCGCGTGCCATTTTTTCTTTATTCGTGTGAAATTTCAAAGACTTCTGATATTTGTTGGTCGAGAGAATTGACTGAGTAACTCCAGTAACGCTCAAGCTCAGCCAAGAATTTTATCGAAGGATAGAGAGTAAGGCTGCTCCATCGACCGGGGTCACTCCTGATGTTGATCAAGATCTGGACGCCACTTATGTTGGTTCATGTTCAAACTTCATCACATCTTCTGATTTGAGGATGACTATACGTAAGTAAATCAGTTATTAACAATGTTTTGAACTTCAAATGTAAAATTTACAATAGTTTTAAAATTATTTAGCAATATAACATGATCGCACAGTTGTTGTAACAGTGTGGATTGAATGTGCTATCACCAATTCAGACATTCACGCATCAATTTAATTATTTCACAAGCTTGAAAAGCTAAGAAAGTTACCAATTTGAATAAAAAATGCATGTTTTTGATCAATGTGTAATTGAATGAAGGATTCTTTTGCAGCATAATAGGGTGAATTATGATCTCAAAGCGAAGAGTATCGCAAGGCCAATGTCAATGGCCGACATATTGTTGAATCAATGGCTAGAAGACCGGAAAATTCCATAACTAATTAGCTGATGCTGTACTGAATTGTCCGGACTAGCAGCCACTAGTTGATAGTCGTTAAAATTCCTCAAAAAGACTGTATAGCCTATATATAATATAGTACATGGTATTTTTAGATCATTAGGAAACATGAATGAATGAATTATTTTTCTTATGTCCACATGATCAAACCTTTGAACCCCAGATAGACTAATGTAAATACTCATATCATCTATCCATCCCATCATGTGACTCTGCATGGTTCCTCAAGCTTTTTCCTGCGCAACCTGTCACTAGAGGAAGTCTCGAGCATTTAACATTTATCATTGCCCTCTCGCAGGAAAAGAGTGCGCCTTGATCATCCTCCTCCAGTTTAAAATGTCTTTTTAAATGCTAGTAACTAGTTGTTGTAACTAAAAATAGCATTTAGATGTTAATTATTGCCTACAAATGATTTTTTAATGAAATATGGACAATATCTCCAAAAAAAAAAATGTTTCTTCATTTTCACCTTTTTTTCTTCCCCTGTGACAAATTGGCCTCTGGACACTTTAAAAAATTATAAAAGAACAAACAGGTGTTCAACTCCTCTGAAAAAAATTGGGATGTATCTGTGTAGTATGCAGATTAATGTGAACAAATTTAAAGCTTGTACCTTTTATACAAAATGATGATGTGAAAATTGGTTTTCTTGCACACAAAAAAGACATTTTTTGGTAATGTGTTTTGCAGATTTGCAATTTTTTTGTCTCAAATATATTGATAATTATTCATGGTGTAGCCCTATTGTTTTCTTTGTGTGATCAGTATATTGCAGACTGTATGCTGTTTGTTAGTTGTAAGATTATATTTAAGAAGACAGGAGTGCTCTGAAGTTGGTGTGATGGAACTTTTTCAACTTTGCACAAATATTCCAAGTCCCCACACTTTTAAAAATGCCATAACTTTTTTTATTTGTTGTCCGATTTAAAAAAATAAAATACCAAATTTCATGGTTTCCCAAGGGCTTCCAAACTGCATTGTTTTCTCTGATGTTTCTGTGCAATTAAAAATCACATTGTAGTACCTAATAATAGCCATAAGAACAATTTGAATCTATTCTGTAGGTCGTGAGATTAGGTCACGTCTTGATGAACATGTTGCTCAGTTGTATGCAGATCTAGATGGAGGCTTCACCCACCTGGCATGGTTGCTACCTGGATGGCTTCCCTTTCCCAGCTTCAGGTCAGAAAAAATGCCATCTAAATTTTGTGTGAATGTCATTGAACAACATATATAAAGAGATCTCAAGCATTGTTGACTTTCCTATCAAGGATGAAAGATAGCCTGTTTGAGTAATTAATGTATACATTTATACTCAATTGGCAGTATAAAATTCATAAGGATAATAAAGAAACTGCAAAAAAACTCCATAAATCCAACAAATTCAGCTCATGTAGGTCTATCTAGAGGATTTAATAAAGAAAGGCTTGTGCATATAAACTGGCTCAACATTTATAGTTCATACATATTGCACATTTCCTGTAGATTCACATGGTAGATGCACAGAAGTAGTTTGCTGCATCATTATACTCAGACTTCTTTTTAAGATAAACCTAATGTATGTACAGTGCAGTCCACTTAACTCCAGACTTGATTACATATCTCAAAGCAGTCTTTGAGGTCCCTTTCAGTTTTCTTGTACTGTCTTGTTTAAGAAAAATTAAATTCAGCCATATTCTGTCAGCTAAAATTTTAGGATA
The DNA here is from genome assembly GCA_024509875.1 of Oreohelix idahoensis. Taxonomy (NCBI): domain Eukaryota; kingdom Metazoa; phylum Mollusca; class Gastropoda; order Stylommatophora; family Oreohelicidae; genus Oreohelix; species Oreohelix idahoensis. The sequence goes on along the minus strand of JAMPIV010018345.1, from coordinate 124,037 downwards.
GGTCAAGCTAATTGGTCTATCCCAATGCAAGTTTACACTCGCATAACTAGAAGCTATGACTTTCACACCAGAGGAGATGAAGTTTATGTTGACAGTGTGCTTTTTTTGGGTCTAGAGCAACATTCAAGTAGACGTCTGAGAGTGTAAGAAGGAGATCATGCAAGACTCAACCAGATGCCCTGCAGGAAGACCGAGAACAGACACAGGCTAAGGAAGCTAACCTGACAAAAATGTTTGTTGAGATCTAATGCACATGGTTACAGGTCTAACAGAACAGTTCATCATAGTTCACCATACGAAAGATGTCATGAATGAGAACAAAATAAAAGCAGTGTTATCAAGTGCAGTCTCTGCGTTCTTCAATTTGAGTTTATTCAGGTTGCTGTTAGAGGGCATTTGAAGGAGAAATAAATATTTTTTTAAAATTTTCGTTACATAATTTCTGTGAGGTAGCAGTTTGAGCTTGCTTCCATATAGTTATTTATAACGTTCATTTGTTTATTTTCCTGTTGCATTTATTTCTTGCTTTTAGGAAGCGTGATCGAGCCCAGGTAGAAATGAAGAAGATTTTTCATGAAGTGATCCAGAAAAGACGCAGAGATCCAGCACCAGATGATGATATGCTGCAGACTCTAATAGAATCCAAATACAAGTATGAGGCTTTTATTAGTTTGGTTGTAAAGTGCGGTGGAGTGTCTTTGTTCACAGCAATTTAGTTTTTTTAAACTTTAACCATGCCAAACTCCAGTTAGTGATAGAAAACTCTTTATGTGTCATTGAAAACTCCCATTACTGTGATGGAAAGGTTGAAATTAAATGAGGATTTTTTGGGTTTTTTTTTTTTTTTTAATATGCACTGCAAGAGTTCAACCTTGTTTTCTTACGTTTTACTGTTCATTATTTTTCATTCTTAACATTATGACTCTGGGAAATAAAATATTTCCCTGTTTTCATAGACTAGTCTCAGGCTCATAATTTCATATCGATTTGTATGTTGTCCCTTCATCTTTGTAAATATTTCAAGATTTAATATTTATTAGGTTTATCTATAACTCATTTTTGTTAAGTTTTTGAAGTACCCACCAAGAGTCATCCATTTTTGTCTTCTTTGTTATAAGCAGACATGTTCTTGTAGGACTAAATGTTTTGATCAGCATTTAGTTTCCCCATTATATGAAGCCAAATTTAATTTTTAAGCATAATCGTTTTATGTAATTTGCTTTATATGGTTGTCAGTATGTAGAGACTGAGAAGTGAATTGATGTGACGTAAATGCTGCTTGTTGAGATTTGACTTTTAGCTGTGACTGAGCACATTAATTTCATAAACCCCTTGGCTACATTTTTCTGTATGTTAGATCTGGTGAAAATCTGACGGATGATGAAATCTCTGGTATGCTTATTGGACTGTTGCTGGCTGGTCAACACACATCGTCAACCACAAGTTCTTGGTTGTGCTTTTTCTTGGCTAAAGATAAAGAACTTCAGGTGAGATAATGAGAAAGCTTAGTACATGTTGAATTTATTCAAAGTAATTCAGATGTAAACTAGTTAAGAATGTTGGATTTTGTTAAGATGGTTAAAAAGTGACACATGTGTAAAATACTTTTTCTCTGTCTGTAGAGCAGATTTAGTCTGTTGTCATATTGTTTTATTTACTTGTGGCTTCTCTACCCTCATTAGGTGATCAGACATTAAATCAGCTACTTTATACTGTGACTAATAGTTTGAAAATATCACAAAATATTAGATGCAACAGGAAAATGAAATGTTAGACCTTGGTTGATTTTTGAAAAGTTTCTTGTACATATATTATAGCAAAAGGTATATGAAGAACAAAAGGCCATCTGTGGTGACAGTCTGGCTCCTGTCGACTATGACCAACTGAAGGAAATGCAGCTGCTTGATCGCTGCCTGAAAGAAACTCTGAGACTAAGACCACCAATCATGACTATGATGAGAATGTGTCGCACTTCTCAGGTGATAATTTGTTTTTGTATCATGAAACCTCAGTTTTAAATTGACTGTTAAAGTGTAGGACATAAGGTTTCACTTTTCCTTTAAGATATCATTTTGGCTACCATTGTCATCGTTTTGTTCATTCACAGTCAAGGGTAAATTTTATGAAGGTCAATACTTTTTTTCTTAATTTACTTAGGCTGTAAATTATGTCTTAATACAATGCATGTGTTGTGTGTGTGTTTTTTTTTTCCCAAGCCATTTACATAACAGTAAATGAACCCGACCATCAACACAGCCGTTATATAAGATTATTGTTGTGATGTATGTAAGTATATAAGCAACACTACAGTTATGTTAGATTGCTGTTACAGAATATGAACTTTTACAAGGTAAATTTTGGCTAGTTTTATTTCTATTTACTATTTATGATATTATAGAATATACTGGGTTACACGATCCCTCCTGGACATCAAGTTTGTGTGTCTCCCACAACCAACCAGCGCTTGCCTGATACATGGAAAGATTTTGACAAGTTCATTCCAGAGAGGTGAGAAAAACTTGCTATCCCTTTTCACATTTCAGCTTTGTAAAGTTTAGGATTTGAAATGCTGAATCATGTCAACATGTTGTGCTGTGTAAATTTGAGATAATAATATTTAAACTTTCATTGTCTTTAATCCTGTGCTTTCTTTTCAGATTTCTTGACCCAGAGGTAGCCAACAGTGAGAAATTTGCTTACATCCCATTTGGTGCTGGTCGTCATAGATGCATCGGAGAGTCATTTGCCTATGTTCAGATCAAGACCATCTTCTCCATTTTGATAAGAACATATGAATTTGATCTTGTGGATGGGTATTTTCCTGAGGTGAACATGTCGACCATGATTCATACCCCTACAAATCCTTTAATCCACTACCGCCTTAGGACCAGTGTGCAATAATTATCTCATTTGCTCACTCAGGAATAATTTGTCATCTGCATGTTCAGTGTTAATTAAAGGATGTTAATGGACTAAAGTTGCTGTAGGTTGTATACCCTTTTTTTTTTTTAAACTCTTGTTTATTTTTCTGCATGTAATAGCTCAATCAACCACAGTAATATTTTTTCTTTGTTCATCTGTACTTTGTAAGTTTATTTTCCTTGAACTACCAAAACCCCTGCGTCAGAAATGTCAGGTTTTTCTTGAGCATACAAAAGATCGTGAATTTATGATTATATTGAATACATCATAATGGATGATAGAAATTATGAGATGTACTCCTCACAAAATCAGTCTATGTCAGCATTTTCTGGCAGTAAGATATTCTTCACTCACATACAAACAGTCCTTCTAGGACCTTCACATTGTTAAAAACATATTTCATTCTACTTACTACATCATTATAGGTAGAAATATACCATTTTCAATGTGGTAAAACACTTAAATTTGTAACCATATTCAACTGGTAAATCAACTGTTAGGAAACAAATAAAGAACACAAATGCTCCATGTTTTGCATTATATCCACCTCACTGTTGCGGAATCTGTGCTCATTATTTTGGAAAGAAAAAAAATGAATGTCATAAAGAAAAGAATCAGGAAAAAAACAGTAAATTAAAATCCTTATATGTGGAACACACAGATTAGTTTTTGGATATGTCTGATGTTATAAAATTGTTAAACCTCATTTGATGCATATGCTTAAAAATGGCAAGTGAACAATGTGGTACTTGAGTAAATTGCTACTTTAAACTACAGTCAAACAAAATCTGTACTTAGCTTTTAGTTATACTTAACATATAATTTATGTGTAGATAGTATGTCTGCATATGGTAAAGTCGGTTAATGAGTAACAAGCTGCTTACGTCAGACAATCTTAAATATTTTTACAATATATACTTAAAGCTGTGACTTTACAGAAACCTCATTGAAATGACTAATACTTAAAATGGAGTTTCTCAGTACTTGATATACCAGACATACTTTTTCAGTCAGAAATTGTTTTTAACAATGTGAAGGTCCTAGAAGGACTGTTTGTATGTGAGTGAAGAATATCTTACTGTCAAAAAATGCTGACATAGACTGATTTTGTGAGGAGTACATCACATAATTTCTATTATGTCCTATACCAGTATAGCATTATGTCGAACCACAGCAATACATTTTTGTTATGTCCTGTTACAGTATAATACCAATATTGCATTTATGCACAGAACTGTTTTCTTCAGAAAGTGGCAGAGCTGCCATGCTGAATTAGATGCTTGTAGTGAAGCTGGTCACTCTGGAAACTGATAAAGCACTAATGGGACCCCCATACTTTTGTTAACAAAATAGGTAACACATATGAAGGCATGAAATAGAGTTCTTCATGGTGACCAACTTAAAAAACCCTTTGATATAGGAACTGGAGTGCAGCACGAATGCCCCTTATCACCATTTCACTTCTTATTGGCAATAGACTGGATTATGAAAACAACATGAACCACTAGAAAAGGAATTCAGTGAATTCTGACTACATAGTTAGATCAGGAGTTGGCAACATATTCATTGTAATCCACCGGTTGAACTGAGGGTCATTTGGAAGATCTGTAGGTGATAGAGGGTGAAAAAAGAATGAAGTTTTAAGCTAGTGACATTTTGGATTGGCTTCTTCTGCCAGAATTTAAAAGCGTGGGATGGGTTGCTCATTTTTAAAGGTCCCTTTTTCGTGCATTCCTAATGAAAACCAACAAGCTAACTTATTAAAATTCACTTTATTTGTTGAACTGCTTAAATAGGAACTTTATCTTTTCTTTGATGTGAAGTTAACATTCAGTGAAGTATCATTTAGTTGACATTTTCCACCACTATTTTGAGGAAATTACAAATGTAAAGGTTGCATTTATTTGAAGTAGTGTGAACAAATGTTAGAAAAATGTTTCTGCCAGAGATTGTCTTTGAATTGAGTCAATTTTAGGCACATCATTACTTCTTTGTTGTATTCACATAGCGATCAAGGTTATTTGTTTTTATACGATTTCTGTGTGTAAAATTTTAAGTCTTCTTCTTCTTCTTCCGTCCTTAGCCACCGACCGTCAAAGCAGTCAGTGGCCATTACGCCTAGTGGCGTCTTAGGGCAACAGCAGATAGGTTTTCTTTGCCACTGTTTCCCATCACGCCTATTGGCGTCTTTAGGGCAAAAAATTTTAAGTAACGTTATACAAATAAGTTCACCAGAATGATTACAAATAAATAGCACACAAACTATCATTTTCATTGTGAATGGGAACATGAATTAATTTTTTTTAAACTGAAATGAATGAGAGGTGTGTGCTTCCTGTGCAAGACAGCCAACAGTAGTACTTTTTGTTTTAAAGTTTTTCTACACTTCCTTCCTTCAAGATGTGGGCTGTATATAAATATATCTTGGCAGCAGCATAAAGTTGGAGAACTGGTAGTGACATCAAAATGAGATATAAGGTGCTTTTCACCCTATATGGAATATATGAAAATAAAAAAAAACATCCACGTTCAGTAAGAAAATGCTTGTCATCTCAAATGTTAAAGTAGTATAAGCTTTGACACAGAAAATAATTAAAATAACAACCAAGAAGTTGCAAACTTTCATAATGAGTGCTTGCGAAGAATAGAAGGATTAAAATGGTATGACTGGATTAACAATACTTCTTCGTTCGCCCTGAAAAAGACGGTGGTTGCGTTGTGTCTGTTTACGCCTAAGCTGTGATATCTGCACCTTTCGGTCGACACATCCGACTTCAGCACAGCATTTTTTAGGGACCGGGTTTGCCTTCCCATTGCGATCCGCACTCGCTCAGCCAGACTGCACGCTGCAGACTGTTTCCAGGACCACCACGTGGAGGTGGAGTGCGGTCTTGACCAGCTCTGGTTCGCTGGTCCTGACGCAAGCAGTCAAGCTATGAGTCGCTGACTGCGTTCACTATTGCTGCGTCTTTTGGTCCCCGATTAACAATACAGAACTGATGGTAAGGACCAAGCAAGTACCAGTTGAATAAAAAATGAAGACTGCATGTTGGTGTTGGATAGGGCACATGTTGAGGATACCTGCTGATAGCATTACAAGGCAGCCCTTGCCAAAAAAAAAAAAAGAGGGAGACCTAAAAACACATGGAGAATGGAATTAGAAACAAGACTTAAAAAAGGGAAATGATGAAATGGAAAGAACTTAAACAGATGACGCAGAAGGGCAGCTTGGTGTGACCACAGGGAGCTAAGGAGGGGTGATGAAGAATCAAGTTGATGATTGTAGTTTTTTTCTCTTGAAGACCAATATGAGGATGTTTCAATACATACAGTGAAGACCTCTCATGTGAGAAGATTCATTTAAATGGAGAACAAGTGTGACCAATAATAAGGCTTTCAGACACATTATTTCTTCACACAATAAGCCAGAATAGCCGAAGCATTGACCCCATCAGTAGAAATCAGTGTCAAGCTTTAGGAGAAAGGATGTGTGCAATACTTGATTGTAGGTTGCAGATTGCCTAAGGCAAGGTGCTTAATCATTTAGTGCCAGGTCAGATCTGTAAAGTGGGTGGTTCAGTACCACCAGTTAGTACTGTAATAGGCCATGGGTGTGATTGGCTATGTGCAGCAGGATGTTGTCTTGACATAGCAATCCAGTTATTTTCAGTAAATAGTCTGTTGCAACCTGCCCAGTATGTGACAATAGCTCTCAGCATCCATTTGTTGCTGTACTCTAATTAATTGGCATGACACACACTTGTATGGTCCCAGAATTCTGTTACCATGAAACTCCTTCCTAAAGGAGTTGCTTGGAATGTCTTTGGCAGAGAAGACTAGGTGGACTTCATTTCTGGTGTCCACTTAAGGGTCAGTATCTGGACAGTTTTGGAATTGGCCACTCCTCCACATTACCAGTAATGTTTTAAGGTCTATTTTAGTGGCTTTTTAATCATCTGGGAGTTTTTTGTTTTGGTTTTTAAATGCAGTGCATGCACACTCTGTGAACTCCTGATACTGTGCATGCTACCCAGTTTATATTATTAGTAAGTCTCATGCATATGTCATTCCTTATCCCACCTTCAATGCTACAGATTTAGGATCTGCCCAGGTTGTTAAAGGTGTGTCCTGTAATTACAACATTACATCTAACCCAGAAAAATGTCTGTGACATGACCTTCAGTCCATGCACCTCCATGTGTTATTAATTTCAGCCAGTGAAGAAATCAGATCACATTTATGTTTCCACTATTATTAAACTAACTTTATACATTATGACGTCATAGCTAATGTGACTTTATGAAGAGGCAAATGGCTGGTAGCAACAGTCTTTCAATTCAGACATCGGGACAACTACATTTGATCAGGATATGCTACCTAATTTAATGAAACACTCTTATATAACTCTAAAACAAATTTCTTTTAGCGACTTAGTGCTGTTTGTTTGCATGAACGTTTTAGTTCTCGGTGGTGTTCAGAAATAGCTGTGGGTCTGTGAAATGTTTAGTTTTAAAAAATAAAAGGTAAATAATTCTTTTAAATTATTCTGAAATAGAAAAAAATAATAGTGACAAATCTCCTGTCTGTTCTTTACCAGTTTGATGTCATCCAGTTCTCCCCCCACCTTTTCAAGCTGTAGTAACCTCAACTTTCTGTTGGCACAAATATTTGACTGTCCAGCAAGATCACTTTTAATCACAGGCCTTTCTGCTTGCAAGCTGGCTATTACACTATTGCTATTGTAAATATATAGCTGTAAAGTCTTTATGGAAAATGTTCTGCTCCACTTTTTTTTTAATGCATAAAATGCAACAATATTGTGTCACTTCCAAATCTTTCAGTTTTATTTAAACCATGCAGAATTACCTAGGATTTGGGTTTTCATAGGTAGTACTCAGCACCGTTTCTTATTTCTTTGAGTTAATCTCTGCTGCTTGTATATCTTCCTGGACTCCATTGGTAGTTACACTACAGGCATGAGACAATGGCCCCAAGGGCAATAAGGCAATACATACATACCCCACTGCTATGGCTGAACATCTTACTCAGCTGCTCATCTTTGGAACAATCTTCCACAGGACCTGAACAACATGCTCAGCCCCCACTCATACAGTTGTAGACTGTTCAAATACTTCATGAGTGTTAATTATATGCCATCCTAATCTGATGGTGTTTCAAATCATATCATCTAATATGCTGTATGGGGGGTTTGATGATTTGTGCATTATTTTTCTTTATTATTGTATACTGTAAATATATACACACACATTGGGATTCTCGCCAGTGCTGCGGAGTTCGTGCACGGTGCTGAGATCTTCCTTGTGTGATGTAAGGGAGGAGATCAGAGCACTGATGGAGTTGTCCATGTGCAAAGAAGATAGTCCTTAAAATAAATAAAAAATACTGTAAATGTATGCTATTATATTACTTTTATAATGTTGCATCTTCTTCTTTGATCCTTAGCTGACTGCCAAAGCAGTCAGTGGCCATCACACCTGGTGACATCTTGTAGGGCAGCAAAAAAACTGCTTCCACTATGCTCGGTTGGCGGCCATCCTTCGTGCAGTGCCCCAGCTCTGGTTCATTCTCCGCCAAGTTGTTTTTGGTCAGCCTCTCTTTCGCTTTCCTTCAGGGGTACATAGCATAGCGGTGCTTGTGATGGCATGAGGGTCTCTTCTGGGGATGTGGCCAACGCAACTCCAGCGTCTGTCAGCTATGACGGGTATATGTCCTTTTGGTTACTCCGAGTAAGCAGTTCTTGGTGATGGTATTCGGCCAAAAGACCATAGTATTGCACACTTTTTAATTATTACTTAGAAGTACATGTGAGAATGAATGGATACAGTATACAAAAATAAGAGAAAGGAAGGGCAGACTGTTAATGGGGGAAACGCACACTATTCTCAGCCCTCTGAAAATAAAACGTGTGCTCCACTTCTGTTCACTCTTTCTGTTTCCTTTCCTTCATTTCCTTTGGGATTTTGCATCCTTGACTGTCAAGATTTATTGTACTGTGTGCTTCTCAGTGTGTGAAACACTTTATTTGCTCTTTTATTTGTAGACAGATCTATTGTATGTTTTTGCCTGTATGAATGTAATGGCCATTCTTAACATTTTCAAAATCTGAAGGGATTTATTGCTTGTAAGTCATATGTATGTATGTATTATGCATAATGACAGTTATTGTGGTTTACTTGCGTGCTTTTACTTTGCCATGAGGTGGTGTATATACTGAACTCTGGTACATATTATTTTACCTGTAATACATAATTTGTGACCAGCAAGTATGACTCTTAATTTAATGTTACTATGACTCTTTAATTAAATGTGACCAGAAGACTGAGTTTTCCATAATGAAACTCACCTTGTCAGAAAAGTGACTTAAAAGTATGTATGTTAAAAACATACCAAAGTTCATCAGGAACAAGAAAAGAAAAATTGAGGCTGTTAAGGCATAAAACTGAAAGCGGTGGTGACTTCTGATACAAATAGATATTGGCATTTAAAAGCAGATTTTGGCATGGTGTAAATTAATCTACTCTCTCCAACAGTCTTCATTACTGAAACTGCTTCTCCAAGAACTGTTGCAGCCATTTGTTGTCATGGCGACTCATTAACCCCATTTTATTTGCTCAGCTACTGCTGGTCTAGTGACAACATTACACGTTTTACTTTATAATGTTTAATGTGATGCTTGTGTTCTTTTTTCAGAATATGCAAGCATGTTTCTTTATACATTTGTCACTAACAGCTGTGTCATATTCCTGTAAAAATAAATACCACTCTGAAATTGTTTTGTTGCTTGATTTACAAACAAAACAAAAATGGGCTACATATATATGGTTACCTATACATGGCTATTCCCCCATTCTTGAGAATGGGGAACTATTGGCAAACTTCTGTGCTTCAAATCAACTAGCTATAGGAGGAAGCATATTTCCACATAAAAGAATACATAAAGCAACATGGATATCACCAGACCACAGAACTGAGAATCAGATTGATCACATATGCATAAACAAGAAGTTTAGGTCATCATTGCATGATGTGAAAGTATGCAGAGGAGCAGATGTTGTATCAGACCACCATCTTCTGTTGGCTAAAACAAAATTAAAACTCAAGAAATTTACAACAGCATATAGCTACAGACAACAGTATAATGTGGGATATCTAAGAAATCAGGAAATAAGAGAAAAATTTTCAATCACAGTATCCAACAAATACCAAGTACTCGAACAGCTGGAAGATGAAACAGATACGGAAGACCACTGGCAACAAGTAAAAAATATATGGAACGAGACATGTGAAGAAATACTGAGAAAAAGAGAACATCAGCACAAAGCATGGATAACAACAGAAACCATTAGTAAGATAGAAGACAGGAAAATCAAGAAAGCAGATTTAAACAGAAGCAAAACCAGAAGCTCCAAAGCCAAGGCTCATGAAGTGTACATAGAAGCAAACAAAGTAAGAAGAAACATCAAAAGAGACAAGATGAAATATATTGATGATTTGGCAAGGGAAGCAGAGGAAGCTGCAGCAAAAGGAGATATAAGGGACCTGTACAACAACATAAAGAAGCTAACAGGGAAATATAAGCAAGCAAATGGCCTCATAAAAGATAAGAATGGAAAATTGCTTAGTAATATACAAGAACAAATGAAGAGATGGACAGAACATTTTGAGGAACTTCTCAATAGACCATCTCCAAGTAATCCCCCAGACATCCAGCCAGCAGTAGAGGAGCTACAAATCAGCTGTGAACGACCAAGTAGAGAAGAAATAAAAGCCATAAAGATTCTGAAAGGTGGAAAAGCAGCAGGTCCAGATTGCATTCCAGCAAAGGCCATTAAAACAGATATTGATACCTCTACAGAGATATACAAACTACTTGGCAAAGTCTGGGAGAGAGAGGAAATACCAGCAGAATGGAAGGAAGGTATCTGGTCAAGTTGCCTAAGAAGGGAAATTTACAAGAGTGCACAAATTATAGAGGAATAATGTTACTATCAGTGCCAGCAAAAGTATTAAACAGAATCATCCTGGAGAGATTAAAAGAGTCCATAGACAAGCAACAGAGAGATGAACAAGCAGGTTTTCGACAAAATAGATCCTGTACAGACCAGATAGCCACATTGAGAATAATAGTTGAACAAAGTCTGGAATGGAATTCACCGCTATACATCGGATTCGTGGACTATGAAAAGGCATTTGACAGTGTAGACAGAGAATCGCTTTGGAAATTGATGAGGCATTATGGAGTTCCCATGAAGATCATTAACTTAATAAAGAAGACCTATGAAGACATGACATGTAGAGTTCTTCATGAAGGACAACTTACAGAACCGTTTAGGATTAGAATGGGAATGAGACAGCCTCTTGTCTCCATTTCTTTTCTTACTAGCAATAGATTGGGTTATGAAAACATCGACATCACACAACAGAAATGGAATCCAGTGGAATCTGACTAAACAGCTTGATGATCTGGATTTTGCAGATGACTTGGCTCTTCTGTCCCATACCATAATCAGATGCAAGAGAAAATGAAAATTCTCGATGAGAGGTCACAACAAGTGGGCCGGAAAAGACAAAGATTATGAGAATAAATGCAAGAAATGATAACAAGGTTGAACTTGGAAGAAATACCACTAAAAGATGTAGAATCGTACACATATCTTGGAAGTAATATAGACAAAGTTGGAGGGACAGACAGCGATATCAAAATAAGAATACAAAAAGCAAGAGGAACTTTCATTGCATTGGGAAACATATGGAGAACAAGAGAAATCAAGTCCAACACGAAAATAAGAATCTTAAACTTTAATGTGAAGTCAGTCCTATTGTATGGCTCTGTGATGCTGCACTGTAATTCTGTCTTTCAACAGGCCCAATTCTGTTGTTCTATTTTGGATTTTTACTATTCTTCTTCTCTTTGTAACTATATGTGTTTGCCATGTTTCTTCTCATTTGAATATATATCGTGTTTGGTATTTTTATGAACTCCGCCAATGCCGGTCCCAAGCCCGGATGAAAAAGGAGGAGGGCGGCCTGTAAGGAGGCAGCCCCTCCACCATGCAAAGGCACAACAGGCCAATCACCTGTTTGCTTTAAATCATGATTACGCGAACTACAAGAGAGAAAACCGGACTGATTCTAAAGGCGACGAACTGAACGGACTACGGACTACGACTTATGGAACTTGGAACACAAGAAGTATAAATGGGAAGGAAGAGGAGCTGGTGGAAGAGATGAGGAAAGCAAAACTAGAAATCCTGGCTATAACGGAAACGAAGAAAAAAGGACAAGGAGTCATGGATCTCGATGGCAACACGTTGCTCTACAGTGGTGTACCCATATCTGAAAGAGCTAAAGGGGGCGTGGGTTGCATTGTGGCCCAAAATCAAAAAGATAGTATCAAGGGATGGAACTTTGTCTCGGAGCGCATTATGGTTGTAACACTAAAAGAAGGAGAAACCATAGTCAACCTGGTCATAGTGTATGGGCCAAATGAGGATGAGAGAGCAGAGGTCAAGGAGGAATTCTTCGAGCTGCTTCAAAGGACAGTGGATGACTGCCTAGATGAAGTTATTATGCTCGGAGATTTTAATGCCAGAGTTGGAAATGACCATGCTAGATGGGGTGGAGTTATCGGAAGATATGGAGAAGATACTCTCAATGACAATGGAAAGCGACTCCTTAGATTCTGCAGTGAGCAGAATCTGATCATTACAAACACAAAGTTCCCCCATAAGCGCATACATGCATACACTAGATGTGAACCAACCAAGAATGAGAAGTCAGTGATCGACTATGCCATTGTTCGGAGAAGCTCATTCAGATATGTCCGAGATGCAAGAGTCTGGAGGGGGCCAGAGATTGGAAGTGATCACTACCTGCTAACAATCAAACGAACAACTGAAAGAGTTGCTCAGCCTAGGAACTGCCCAACATCACGCAAGAAACCAAGTAAACGAGCAGGAGAAATGAGCATTAGGACCTACAAGCTGAGAGAGCCAGAAATTAAGACCAGATATCAGGGGCTTATTGCTACAGCAGTGAGCAACACAGAAGAACAACTTGATGACTTGGAAACCCTCTGGAATAAATTCAAGGATATCATAAAGACAGCTGCTGCAGAAGCATGCGGTGAAGTCCGACTTGGGAACCAGAGAAAGAGGACACCTTGGTGGACAGAGGAAGTCAAAGAGAAAATAAGAGAGAAGAAAATGGCATGGAAACAATACTTAGGAGCTAAAAACACAACAGGACAAATGGAAAAATATAGAGAATATGTGACACTCAGAACAGAAGCAAAGAACAAAGTGCTAGCAGCAAAACAGAAGTCCTGGGAAGAATTTGGAGAAAAGCTAGAAAAAGATGCACAAGAAAACCAGAAATTGTTCTATAAGACCCTAAAGAACATGAGGAAAGAAAAACAATGCCCTCTCAAATTTATAAAGGACAAGCAAGGCAAATTGCTTACTGCCCCGAAGGAAGTAATGGAAAGATGGAAAGAATATTTCTCAGAACTCCTGGATGGTGAGCATGGTGAAGCATCAGAAATGATAACCACTAGCACAGAAGAGAAAACCAATGATGGTGAAGATGACATAAAGATGGAAGAACTGAGGGCAGCACTAGAGAAAATCAAGATGGGCAAAGCAGCAGGGCATGATGGTATAACACCAGAAATGGTTAAGTACATGGGAGCATCAGGCGACCTATTACTCTTAAAGGTCCTACAGGCAGCATGGTGCAACAAGACCATACCAAAGGATTGGGAGATTGCCATCATAACACCAATTTTCAAAAAGGGTGACAATCGACAATGTGGAAACCATAGAGGCATATCCCTTCTCAGTGTCCCTGGTAAAATCTACTCTAGAATCCTAGAGCAGAGACTCCGACGCCTAGCTGAGCCACAATTGGATGAGGTCCAGTGCGGATTCCGAGCAAACCGAAGTACTCAAGACCTAATCTTCACACTCAGACAGCTGAGTGAAAAGGCCCTTGAGTATAAGAGTGAGATCCATCTTTGTTTTATAGATCTGGAAAAGGCGTTTGACAGGGTCCCCTGGAGCAAACTTTGGGACTGTTTGGCAAGGAAGAATATTCCAGCACCTCTGATTCATGCTATACAGAGCTTCTACAAGTCTTGCAGAAATTATGTGAGGACAGCAAACCATAAGTCAGAAGAGTTCAGGACCACCACTGGTGTAAAACAAGGTGATATCCTATCACCTTACCTCTTCATACTCCTTATGGACGATGTCATCAAGGCATGTAAGGAGAGAACAAGAAAGTATTCAGTGGGGTACTGGAAGATGAGACAGGTCTATATTTCGGAGCTGGCATTTGCTGATGATGTTGCCCTGATTGCTAAATCAGAGGCACATCTCCAATCCAACCTGCAAGTCTGGAAGGAAGAGCTGGAGAAGAGAGGGATGGTCATAAGCAGCTCTAAAACAAAATCCATGGTGATATCACGAGAAGAAAGAAAACATCAGATTAAGTTGGGAGAACAGGTCCTGGAGCAGGTCGACCACTTTAAATATCTCGGAGCTATTATAGACCGAAAGGGAGGCATCAAAGAAGAGTGGGCCACTCGAAAAGCAGCGGCTGGGAGACTTTTTCAGGCCATAAATCGTGGATTCCTCAGCAAGAAAGAGGTTGGTAAGAAAACGAAGATGGCTGTATACCGCTCCACCTATATCCCAGTCTTGACATATGGATGCAAGTCGTGGGCAATGACTACAACCCACAAAAGCCAGATCCAAACCTCAGAAATGAGGTATCTGAGGAAAGTGGTTGAAGTAACAAGAAGAGACATGGTCCGCAACCAGACGATCCGTCAAGGCCTAAAATCCCATCCGCTGCAGACCCAAATAGAACAGTCCCAACTAAGATGGTTTGGCCATGTCTGCAGAATGGGAGAAGATCGGCTACCACGACAAGCATGGGAAACAAAGAGCCAGGGATCCAGACCTCCAGGACGACCCAGAGTCCGCTGGGAGGACAACATTAGACAATCTTTGAAGGACCGAGGACTAGAATGGAACCAGGCCAGGAAGAAGACAGCTGATAGAATGGTCTGGCGCTCTCTCTTCCAAACCTCTACACCTCACGGTAGAAGGGGAACGACTAAGTAAGTAAGTAAGGTATTTTTATGTAGGGTAATTAAATGGGTTCTTTTTATGAAGGTAGGTTTATTTCTTACTCCCACCAGTTTTACTTTCTTCTGATTTTCCGCTATCACGTAGATTTTCGTTGTTTATGAAAATCGCTATTTTCATGGACGCCTGTATGACGCGTCAGAAACGTCACAAAATTTTTTGGACACGCGGTTTTCGCTTTGTTTTCAATTCTGATTGGCGTAGGTCGCTAGTTATTTTATTTTTCTAAGCGGTTCCATTGGCCCGAGTGGGTAACTTAGCAGATGTGAAGTTATGAGATCCACGGGGGACTGTTGTGTAAAACCACCATTTATTCCTGTGTATTTACAAATGTAATTTTATTGGGAACTCCATTGTGTGTACGTTAATTTTCTTCTTCATCTTTGATCCATAACCACCAACCGTCAAAGCAGTCAGCGGCCATCACGCCTGGTGGCGTCTTGTAGGGCAGCAACAAATTGATTCCACTTTGCTCGGTCGGCGGCCATCCTTTGTACAGTGCCCCAACTGTGGTTCATTCTTTGCATCTCAGCTTCCACAGTTCTCCGCTAAGTTGTTTTTGGTCGGCCTCTCTTTCGCTTTCCCTCGGGGGTCCACAGCATAGCTGTTCTTGTGATGGTATCAGGGTCCCTTCTGAGGACGTGGCCAACCCAACTCCAGCGTCTGCCAGCTATGATGGTGTGCATGTCCTCCTGGTTACTCCGAATCTTGGTTGCTGATGGTGTTTGGCCAAAAGATTCGGAGGATTTTCCTTAGGCAGATTGTGTGGAAGGAGGACAGTTTCGACATTTCCTTCTCTGTTACTCTCCAACATTCCGCACCATAGAGAAGCACAGAAAGTAAACAGCTCTCATACAGTCTTAATTTTGTGTTTGTGCTGTACTGGGAAGACTTCCAAATGTTTTTCTCGCTTTATTCATTCTGTTGTTAATGTCCTTGCTTGTTCCGCCGTCAGGTGTTACTATGCTTCCTAGGTAAGTAAATGTGTCTGTCTGTTCTAACTTCTGGTTCCTTACTGTTACGTTAATTTTATTAGGCCTTAACTCTTTCATTCCAGAGTTATTTTGCACGCTGTGCCAGACTTTTTTTGTGGGCAGAATTTTATAGAGTGAAGTGTTCATCTTTCAGTCTAAATTTGTTTGTGAATTTTCCTTTGAACATGTACTTATTATATACCAAACTGTAGGGAAATGGATAGAGAATTCAAATATATAATGTCTGTGGTAGTATTAACACAAGTATGTTCGGTATAATTTAATCATTTTGCATGTAAAATTGAAAAACGCTAAAAAGTTGACTGTAGAATACGATCTTACCAAAGACAAATTACTGTCGTAGACAATAAAACTTTCTTTTTAGTCTTCAAACGTCAAGTTAATCCATATACAAAGTAAAAAAAACATGCTTATGGCCAAAATTAGTAGATTTAGTGTTATTCGCACCAGTTTGTCCGTGGTTCTTTGTAAGAAAAAAATAAATTATGCAATCGTGCATTACGTAATTTTCAAACAAATAAATAAGAATAACGTCATATAAATACTTTTTTACTCTTGTTTAATGTTTTAATAGTATCCCTAGCTTCATCTTCTACCAAGAACTAGTGATTAGATGTTACGGTAGGTCTAGTTTTGTTGCTTTTTGATCGGCCAGAATATGACTACGCCCACTCATCAACTAAATCTAGTGTGTCTAGCTTTTCTGCATTTATTCCGTATTTTGACAACAAACTGTGACTACCAAACAATCATCATCAATGTCAGCAATGTTTCAAAGTAGTTTGACACAATTATTTGCCTAGGAGACTTAGAAAATGTAAATATAAAGCGTGACATATTTCTCTAGCAAAAACAACGAAAAACGTAAACACGCGAATCTTCACAAAAATTGTGATAATAACATCAAAACACGCACATGTGCTGATTAACTAAAGTCAAATTAGTTGTTTAAATAGTAGCGGAAGTCATTCTACGAGTTTTAATATATGAACTGCATTAAGCGGACGATTTTTAGGGTTTATTCGTGATAAACTAAAAACCACGCTCTGAGCGTTGCTGGGGCACGGCGTGTTGAATTTTGCAATGCTCAGAGCGTTGCTGTGGAGTCAAAGAGTTAAATGTGAGGAATGCAGTCGGAGGGTAAAGATGTATGTTATAAGTGAATTATACTGCTTAGAGGAGTAAACTATTCGATTTCATTTAATTGGGGCTTAAGTAGGAAACCTCATGGGTAATGTTAAAAGGGAGACCACGGAATTTCGGACAAAGGAGTTCCCTAATTGAAATGTTTGGACACGTGGTTAGCCATGCATAACAGAAAAAAGATAAGAGTCAGACAGGTCGGGAGGTTTGTTTACCTACCTGGCAGATTTAAGTTGAAGAGAAGGGGAGTAGAAGGAGCGTGAGATAGAGAGACACGTGGGTAGAAATATTTTATGTATCGTTGTGCAGAACGAGAGAAGGGGAGTAGGAGGAGTGAGATTTAAGTGCCACTTGGGTAATATTATTTAATGTATTGTTGTACATGACGAGTGAAGTACTGAGTAAGGGAGTTATAAAGATTGATGGGTTAGAGATGCATTATGTTGGAGTACAATAGATGCATTTTCTTTTAATTTCAGCGAGTCACGGCAGAACAGTGGGGGGAGCGTAAATTTGCCCATATGCAAACTTACCCACGGCAACAGGACATATCTCAGGGGTCAGAGGACTCGAGGTATCGCCAGCAGCGAAAAGAAAATAACCTAAACGGTCTATTTCAGTGAAGTTCAACTCTTCAGCGAGACTGGTTTAAATTGCATACAGCCAGAAATCAAGGCTGTGGTTTTCCTCTAAATCCGGAGCGGGTTAAGAGAGGGAAGTAGAGAAGCTATTCAGTAGCCGAGAAGTTTTTTTCTTTTTGACAGTTAATCAAGCACCTCATGCTTGATACCCAAACATCAGCATCATCACCGACTTCAGGAGCAGGTGATAGGGTTAAAATACCTGGGTCCTGAAAGTAACGAGAGAAGAGCGTAACCGAGACGCCGTATCATCAGTCATCGAGGGTAGAGAGACACTGAACCAAGGAGAAAGGGAGAGAGAGAGAGAGAGAGGAGGAGGGAGAAAATAGACAGGGCCAGTAGGGTCTGTTCAGTATCCATTTGACGGATAGACACTGAGCCATCGTTGTAAGCCAAGTCTATTATTTTAGCATTTCCAGTGGTGTTAGTTAGTGGCGCATATCGCCTAACAAGTGGAAAGCTGTGTAGAGGTTTGTTGAGGAAGAGTCAACAAGACTGAGACAGCAGAAATCTTAGTGTTAGAGAGTGGAGGCTAAAGTTGACAGCCCCACCAAATTAGATTTGTGTAAATCACTAACCATTTTATTGTTCCGCAGCAGGGTGACAGAAAGAGTGAATGTGATTGGGGTTTTTCTAGTGTCTATCTAATTTAATTGTTCCTTTGTTTTTTTTCAGGCCGTGCAACAGTGCACGCTATTTATGTGATTGATGTATGATGAATTTTTATGTGTGGTTGTGTAAATAAATATATACATACTGTATACTGGATCAGCTTCTACTCTATACTATACCTATATGTGGTCTGTATAGTGGTGTCTGTGGTCGTTTTATACACCTTATCTCCTTGTGTTTAAAGGTAGTTAGAGGGGGGTGATCTATAGCTTTTCTGAAGTCACGAAGCGGCAAGGGGAGAGTCAAATCCTGGTTCTAGCCCTTGAGCCAATAGTCTCATCTATCCACAGGCATGTCATTTTTCATCTAAATTCTATCTTCTCAGACTTTCTCATACTAGGGTCTTGCTTTCATTCAGGCAAACTCTATAAACGTAAATTCACTTCGTGACAGGCTCTGAGACATGGAGAACAACAAAAACAACAACCAAAAAGCTACAGACTTTTATAAACGGGTGCTTGCATAGAATAGAAGGACTGAAATGGTATGAGACCCAAGTAGAACAGTCCCAACTAAGATGGTTTGGCCATGTCTGCAGAATGGGAGAAGATCGGCTACCACGACAAGCATGGGAAACAAAGAGCCAAGGATCCAGACCCCGGGGACGACCCAGAGTCCGCTGGGAGGACAACATTAGACAATCTTTGAAGGACCGAGGACTAGAATGGAACCAGGCCAGGAGGAAGACAGCCGATAGAATAGTCTGGCGCTCTCTCTTCCAAACCTCTACACCTCACGGTAGAAGGGGAACGACTAAGTAAAGTAAAAGAAATGGTATGAAAAAGTCACAAATGTGGAATTGATGACAAGAACCAGACAAGTGCCAGTGGAACAAGAGTTGAGAAGAAGATGCTGGTGATGGATAGGACACACATTGAGGAAACCTGTTGATAGCATTACAAGGCAGTCCTTGTTCTGGAATCCACATGGAAAGAGAGGCAGAGATAGACCCAAAAAACACATGGAGAAGAGAACTGGAAACAGAGGTGAAAATGAAAACATGGAAAGAACTTGAGCGGATGGCACAGGACAGGAAGACTTGGCATGTGTTTGTTGAAGGCCTATGCTCCTTGGGGAGCTAAAGGGTATTGATTGGTTGATACATGGCTATTAGTGTGTATATTTGTACAAAGTTAACATATGTAAAGAATTACACCTGTACATTATTTATGTGTAAGGCAACTCAGAAAAAAAGCTTTCAAAATAGGGAAGGATGTCAACAAAATATGATTACACAATGCATTCTAATATCAAAATCCATTTTCCCATTCATCAGTACACAATGTAAACAGCTTTCTCCATGCCTTTACCACTTTGTATAAATAGCCCTGTGTAGTTCCTGGAGGCTGAGGACATGTCAAAAGAGGTGACTCATAAGGTTGTGCATGAGGCTGGTAACCTCATGTACAACAAAGTTCAGCAGAAACCACTGCTACATGAGCACATGAAAGCTTTGGTGCAGGCTTCCTACAAGGGGGACAATTGCATTATGGCTCCACTGCTCCATAGTGAGTGAAAGGTAAAATGAATGATACAAATTTCTACAACAGATACATTCTGTAAAGCTTGTACTCGTAGTTACAAAAAGTAAGCAGACTAATGAAAACAAGGCAAAAGACTCCCCAACTTACAGAAGCTTGTGGAAGGGGATGATAATCAGCACAAAACTGTTTTATTTATTAAAATAAAACAAATACAACCATTATGAATGAGGACTAGCACAGCTTAATAAGTCACCAGAGAGTAAAATGTCCATGTTTGTCTTGTGATGACAATATTGTTCTCATTTTGACCTGTTACTTGGTCACTTGTAACTTTACTATACTTGTGTTTAGTTGACATAACCATTACACAAAATAGCTACAGTATAAGAACCAGTTTAAATGTGTGTTTCTTTGTTTCATCATAGTGAGCCATCTGCCCATTATGACTATACTTATCAGTGCTATTGTCTAGCACTGAACAGATGCAAGCATGTGGCATTGTACCTGGGCAGGAACATCTTTACACACTGTTCATTACTTTTTTTGTTTTTAAATGTCTCCTTACAAGGTGTAAATAAATGTCTGACTTCAGCACATCAGCAAGCAAACAATTCAGTGGTCATATATTTTATTTTTAATGGAAGAGCAATGTTCCAGCTCAATAAAAAAAAGAATTGTAAAAGAGAACATTTACAACTGCCAAAAATAGCATGGGATGTTCTTTTTATGCGTGATGTCATATAATACCAGTCATTCAGTTATTTTTCCTCCGGTTCACATTCTCATTAGTGCTGTAACCCAGTTTAATCGCTGCAGCATTAGATTGTCAGACGCCACTTCTACTATATGAAAGGTGTGCACATATACAAGGAACAATATTTTGGGTCCAATCTTTTATATTATTGTCCATTTCTTTCCACACACAAACATATAATCTGCACTCAATATATCCACTTAATGCCGGCCGAACTCGCATGTAGCTAAAATATTTAATGGTACAATTACTTCAAGGAACAAAATAGGTTTTCTATAGTCATTCCAACTTGCATGATGCAATTTTAGCTGGGATTACAAATGGAAATAAATATGTCAAATCCTACATTCCTCCAGCATCTATAATGTACACAATAGAAAGTTTTATGGACGTCTGGCTGGGGTCATTTTCAAATTTATTATTTGCAAAATTAAATATTATATTCATTCATTCATTCATAACCCTCCACTCCCAAAGGAGCATAGGCCTTCAACAAACACATGCCAAGTCCTCCTGTCACGTGCCATCATCTCAAGTTCTTTCCATGTTCTCCTCATCATTTTCACCTCTGTTTCCAACTCTCTTCTCCATGTACTTCTTGGTCTTCCTCTGCCTCTCTTGCCCTGGGGGTTCCAGAACAAGGACTGCCTTGTAATGCTATCAACAGGTTTCCTCAGTGTGTGTCCTATCCATCGCCATCGTCTTCTTCTCATCTCTTGTTCCACTGGCACTTGTCCAGTTCTTGTCATCAGTTCCACATTGGTAACCTTGTCATACCATTTTAATCCCTCTATTCTACGCAAGCACCCATTTATGAAAGTCTGTAGCTTTTTGGTTGTTGTCTTTGTTGTTCTCCATGTCTCCGAGCCATACAATAGGACTGACTTCACATTTGAGTTGAAGATTCTTATTTTCGTGTTGGATCCTATTTCTCTTGATCTCCATATATTTCCCAATGCAATGAAAAAATATTATATGGGACATACTAAATGAATGCAGAGAAATGAGGTGAATTAAATTATGTGGACCTTGAGTATAAAATAAACTTGATTACATAAAAACTGTCACTTCTGGCACCCACTAAAAATATGGCCTGTGTCAATATATTCAAGAATTGTTCCACATAGCAGATGCTGAGATACATGAAAAAACAGGAACGCTCTGAGAATAGCAAATAATTACTAGGACAAGTAATTTGAAAAAAAAAAAAAAAAACAGAGAATATAGCATAATTACAGCAGTATTGGTTTAGTGTATAGTCAACAATATTGAATAACGTTATTGGATGTTGCATGTTGTCAGGAATGATAAAATGGAATGTTAAGTGACATTCATTCTTTAACAAATTGTTTTCAAAAAGATATACATAATGGTTGTGCAGGTAACCACAGGCTTATCAAGGCCATAGTGGATCTGAAAAATCGACAATTACTTTGCACAGTGCAATAACAATTTAAATTTTCTGGTTACAAATATTTCCACAGTAAAGTTGCAACAGTTAAAATATCTCTTCTTCATTTCAATTTGCAATCGTTACATGCAACCGACAATCAAAACTGACATGACATCTTACATTCATTAAAACTGGTAACAGTGACAAATTCTCAACAATATCAATGAAATATATTTTTTTTAAATTTTACTCTATGACCTGTTGCAAGTTTCTCAAAAGCAGCAGCAAGTCTATACAGTTGAATAATTCATCACATTTGTTACATATAAACAAACAAAAGCAAAAGAGAAGATACTGGAAAACTATATAATAAAAAAGGATAACATTATTTATCCATAAGTTTACTGGATGGAGAGATCACTCATACGCAGCAGGGATTCCCAAATGAGGATTGAGTGCGTGTTTCTGAGGGTTGCTGAAGGCCTTGTAAGTTGTAACGAAAAATAGAATGATTGAGAACAAAATACCTTTACCCTATAAGACATTCATATCTTACGAGGACTAAGGTAAACTTCATGGTGACTGAAAAATCCTGTCATTCATCAGTTTATAACCACATCTGTGCAACGCCTGATATGTCATGCTTCAAACATCATAAAAATTATGCACTTCAGATAATTTGTATTTACAAAATCATTGCACTCAGCTGCTACCTGTCAAAAAATCTACTCCAATCACCTAGAAAGTAGATTATCAGCAATTTAAGGACCGGATATTCTGGCAAGTGCCAATAAAGTAGATTATAGCAACAGACAGAACAAAAACAGTGACAAACACATGCCAAGGAAGTAGATTATCAAAAACAAATAAGGAACAGAAACAATGGCAAAGAATCACCTAGAAAGTAGATCAACAGCAGCTTATAGAACTGAGTATGTTTTCTTACTTCCTATTTACACGGTCAAAACATGAAATACATTCGTCAACATGAACCACCTTCGCTCAGTGATCTGCTTCATACATGCAAAGTGAAGCACATCTGGTGTCAACACTAAAGTAAAATTTGTGATTTTGTTACTCAGATCCTGAAGATTAGAAAAAAGGATTTGCATTATACAGACATATAGGTCTACATACAAATACAGTGTGATTACACATGGGAAATGGTATGGTCAGGTTAATGCCCCTTCTTGATAATCCAACATAATATGAACATTTTCTCGATAACCCAACATACATGAAAATCTCTATTAATGTCTTAAGTATGAAGTCAAAGTGCAGGTATTGCTTTACTGGAAAAGGTGTTTTGACCGTTGGTAATTAAGCTCAGGTATCACAATTGTTTGCCCTGTGTAGTTCCCAGGGGGGTCTCTAGGGAGACAAGAGACTACTGCTCCCTCAGGCATGTTGCAAGAGGCAACTAATCAGGTTGTGCCTGAGGTTGGCCAACCACATCATGTCAAAGAAACTGATTGCAAGATGGCCAGCTGCAAGAGCAAAAAGAAATATTTTGTTCAGTTTCTGACATTGTTTTATGCAACCACTTCACACAATAAGTCTTTCCCTTAACCTCACTAAACCCTGCCACACAATGTCTCTACATGAAAGTTAAAAAAAACCATTCCATACTACATCTTCCCCTCTAAGGCCACATAGCCTCTCTATACGGTAAGTCTTCTTATGTAAGGTCACCTGGCCTCTCCATTCAAAGTTTTCACAAGAAAGTTCACTAACCACTCCATGCAGTATTTGCCCCTGTAAGGTCATGTAGCCTCTCCACACAATAAGTTGTTTTATGCAAGATCACCAGGCAACTCCACACAATAAGTCTTCCCTTGGAGGGTGACGTTACTACTCTACAATGTAAGTTATTTCTATACGGTCATTTTAACAATTCACACACTAAGTCTTCCTCTGAAAGCTCATGCAACCATTCTACAAAATAAGTCCACCTCTAAAAGGTCATTTAACCACTTCACACATTAAGTCTTACCCTATAATTAACTGATTTACCAACATGGATATGTCCAATTTGTCAGTGGTTGTTGCTCACATTCTGTAATTGATTGAATCTGACTTGTCCTTAATCACTATGTACTTACCTTAAACTTTCCGTCCATATGATTAAATAATACAGTACATCTACAAATAGCTCATTAGAAAAATGTCTTAGGACCCATAAACATGTACACAACACAATAATCCTGTCAAACCTGTTTGGAGGTATTTTCAAAAGGGCCCAATCTAAAATTTAACCCTTTCTGGCTCAGACAGTTTTTAAGTTTTACATAAGCAACAAAATGTCTGCTAGTTTGTTTCAACAAAGAATATTCTAAAATGTACAGTAAACATATGCATTAAAATGAAGATATCTCATTACTTACATAATATTGTTGTAAACTTGCAAATAATATTTTTAAATGATGTAAGTTTTACATGCTATAAATAAATTTGTTTTGTATACTGTAAAGTGCAAACATTAGGAAATCTGACCTATTTCGTGATGTACCACACTTCTAATGGAATAGCAAGAGTTAATGTGCCCGCAGGGGAAAGAACTCACATTTTTTAAAAATTGAACTTTACAGGGGGCCAACCACTGCATACATTAACTTTTCCCCTGTTAATGTTACGCAGCCACAAAACACAGAAATTCTTCCTCAGTAAGTTCACTTTACAACTACACATAAGAGGTCTTCCCCTGTCAGTTCACTCTACTACACACAATAAGTTTTCCTCCTGGAGGTTTACTGAATCACTCCACATGATAAATCTTCTCTTGTAATATCATGTAGCCACTCAACAAAGTAATTCTTCTTCTGTAAGGCTAGTTTACCATTCCACATTTTAAACAACCTCCTAAAAAGTCACAGTTGTTAAAGAAAAGTCTAAGCTTGGGAATATACAACTAATGAAAAGAACTGGAGCAGTGACGATTAAAAAACTAAGATATACAGAAAAACAGGGACTGCAGCAAACTCCTTTATAACTGAACAACAAAAATAACAAATGATTATACTTAATCAGTGCCAAGGATCAAACAAACAATACATTTACAATTTAACATTATGAAAGCCAGTAAGAATGAAATAATCAGTAGTAGCTGGGCTGTGACTGTTTACACTTTGTGATATTACTTTATATACACATACACACTATGTCCTTCTCACAAATTCTAGAAAGCTCTTGTTCAGTTCATTTTTTCAAAGTGTTCATTTATAACATTTAAATAAGATAACTTTGGAGTTCTAGATGTCCATCTGTAATTTTTGGGATGCACAAATAAAGACTTCGGCAAGAAAGACGTCTGGAGGCATAACTACAAATATATAACAATATAAACTGATAAGAAGGCATCACAACCATAACAGGATTGACCAAATTATTTTTCCATTAAATGGCAACGATATATAGCCAAACCATCATCTGATCAAAATCACTGTAAACATCAATAGCGATGTGGAAACTGCAATTATTTATTTGAAACTTTCCACATTTTTGTTTATCCAACACTATATGTCATCACGACTTTTCTTTTCAACCATGATTTCTGCACACTACAGACCAGGGAAAAGAGTTAAGTATTAAATCAGCTTTAATAACACTACAGGTCAGTGAACCAAAGGGTGACAGCCCAGGGATAGCTGAATCTGAAACAGCAAACATGTTGCCATCGCTGTTGTGCTAACTTTAAACATCTGTCATCATTTCCTATCAGTGTATTGCTACCACAGAGAAATGTTGAGATTAAAAGTATGAGCCAGAGTTAGGGCACTGCAGGAAGGATGTCCACCAACCGAGCACAGTGGAGACAGTTTGTAGCTGCCCTACAAGATGTCACTAGGTGTGATTGTCATTGATTGCTCACTCAGTCAGCAGCTAAGAATCCAAGAAGAGGAAGAAGTATTGTTATCAGCCACCAATGTTATACTCATCAATACAATTTGCACTAAGATGGTTTGGCCATGTCTGCAGAATGGGAGAAGATTGGCTACCACGACAGGCATGGGAAACAAAGAGCCAGGGATCCAGACCCCCAGAGTCCGCTGGGAGGACAACATTAGACAATCTTTGAAGGACCGAGGACTAGAATGGAACCAGGCCAGGAGGAAGACAGCCGATAATATAGTCTGGCGCTCTCTCTTCCAAACCTCTACACCTCACGGTAGAAGGGGAATGACTAAGTAAGTAATACAGTTTGCTATCACTAACATATGTCTTCACTTATAAAAAGTGCATCATTCAATTTTCTCCAGCTGAGCATATATTACTGACTGTAACTGAAATTTCAGCTGAAAGATAACAAAATGGCTTTCATGTAATGACATGCTCAAAGTTCCAGCAACTTCAAACAACAACAAAATTACCTCATATAACAGCTCCTTTGAAGAAACATGTATAGAGAAAGTCAACCACATAATATGTCTAGTTAAAACAGTTAATACACATACAATCCAATCATATTATAATACATGTATACATATACTACTGGACAAACGTTAAGGGACGCCATTCAGTTTAGACAAGGTTTATATAATTCTTCGTGAGCAGGGTCGATTTTCCAAATGTCCGGTAGCTTGAAATCTCTCAAGAAGTCTCTGAATGGTAGAGTTGGACACTGCTAAACGTCTTGCAACATGACCAACAGATTGACCATCCTGAATCCATTGTCTAAACTGAATGGTGGCCCTTAACTTTTGTCCAGTAGTATATTTCCAAAGACAAGAAGGCCACCAATTGAGGGCAGTCTTTCTGAAGTAATACTGGATTTCTTTAAACTAGATTATACATGTACAGGGGACTTAACAGTAAGTTGATCATTTTAATTGAGCACAAGCATATCTATGAAAATCTGTGCATACCGGGCTTTCTTATGTTTAAAAAATATAAAAATAACAACCAATGCTAATCTGGGGCAAGCTAGACTGAAGCAATCATAAAACTTGGAGGAAGGGAATCATTTAAATAACTCATTGTATTCTAACAATATAAACTCTACTATCCTGCTCTGATACACTGTCTGAATAGCCAGGCTTTCTCCTGGGGACTGTTGCCATAACAATGTTGGTCCAAATACAATTGCAATATTCTGTGTCTGCATGCGATTTTTATGACTTGCATCCATAACTCTGAGAAATAGAAGAGGACATATTTGCACAAATGAGTAATGGTCTTCCCAGTTTGCTGATGAGTTATTGCATACTGTTTATACTGCACAAGTAGTGAAGCATGCTTGGGATTCCAAGAAAGGAAGATACAAGATTGGATAACACCAGCAAAATTAAAATCATAGGGATGAGAAAAGAAATCAAAAGAGAGAAAAAGAAGCAAAGTCCCCTAGGTTAAAGGAAATATACACTGAACAGTACAGTCAGCTGAACAGGGAAGTAAAACGTCAAACCTGAGCCAATAAAAGGAATTTCCTAGCAGACCTTGCAAGACCGGCAGAAGAGGCAGCACTGAGGAATGAAGAAAGCAAAGTATACATAATAACAAAAACCAACAGTGGAAAACGGGGTGCAAACAATATTACACTAGTAAGAGACAAGTTTGGAAATCTCATCACCACAGAACAGGGGCAAGAAGCAAGATAGACTGAGCACATCAAAGAAACAATTAATAAGACATCTTCAGAGATACAGCTGAACAATCTGAGGCTGAAAATGACCTGGACATCAATACAGATGCTCCAAGAAAGGAAGAAGGTTGTTATAGCCGGGAGTTGTAGTGAGGATAAGCTCTCACTGCAGATAAATACTTCTATGGTACGCGCCTCAAATAGCCTCTGACAACCAAGCTCAGCTCCCGGCCTTCACGCGTGGCTCTATTTGAGCCCGGCGGAACGGTTTCCACTGACGGGAGAAGGGGCGAAGGCGAGCCACTGGCGCCTTAAAACCAGCAGCTTAGGGTAGATAGGGCTCATGAACCTTGGTCTGTAGCTTATCTAAGAGAAGGAACTCTGAATTCAAACCATCGCTGCCTTGCGGAAATATCCATTTATGGAATAGGCTTCGGGAGTAAACCCCAAGGATAAATCCGGAGTCGGAGTCCCTAAGGCAGTCTAATGTTGATTCGACATTATTCTGGCAACTTCTGCGACGCGGCTGGTACCAAACTGTATCGGCTACTGCCGTTCCTTTGGACCTACCGGCTGCGTGGAGAGGGGAACATGCTGCATGGGCAACAGCTTGATCTCTATAACTGTGCCCAAGCTCGCGCTCTGGAGAGGACACTCCAGCTTCACCCTATAGGTGTCGGCAAAACACGGGAAGTAGCAGTTACCGGTTATAACCATTTTGCCCAATTGGTGTAGGGCAATGCGCCAGGGGCTACTTCTGACAGTGGGAGAGGTTCTAGGATTTCAATGGATAGCGAACGCCCGCTTCAAGCTGGGCAGCCCCCATCAATTAGGTTTTGTTCCGCCACTGTCTGCTTTCCCCATTGGGTGCATGGGGATTAGGGTCAAACCCAAACTGTGGACAGAAAATTTTGCACCAAGCAATTATCATAATAGAAATAAGCAAACTCTCAGATGCTGGAACGTGTGGACTATCCGAAAACCTACAGGACATAAACAATGTCAGGAAGACAGCCGTAATTAATGACGAGCTTAAATGACTTCAGGTTGATATAGCTGCACTGCAGGAAACGTGCCTGGCAGGTTCTGGAATGGTGAGCGAGATGAGCGAGAAGGACTACGTCATTTTATTGGCAAGGGAAAGATCTTAATAAAACTAGATAACACGGAGTAGGTTTTGTGGTAAAAAAATCGCTAACTAAAATGGTTGAACCAGGTGAGAATGGATCAGAACACCTGTTCACGCTCCGCCTGCAAACTAGCGCAGGTCCCATCTCCCTTGTCTGTGTGTATGCTCCTACTCTGTACTTTGCCCCAGAAGCTAAAGACGAGTTCTGCGAGAATCTAATAGCAGTCATCAAAAGCATACCCAGGCAAGAACAGCTTGTTCTCCTTGGTGACTTTAACGCTAGAGTGGGTGCCGATAATGTTTCATGGCCTTCATGTCTGGGCAGGTTTGGTATTGGCAAGATGAATGAAAATGGACAACGTCTCTTGGAGTTGTGTGTCCATCATGACCTCTGTGTGACCAACACATACTTTCAGACAAAACCCCAGCATAAGATGTCATGGAGACACCCACGATCCAAGCACTGACACCAATTGGATCTGATTCTCATCAGAAGGCCACTTCTCAGGTCTGTGCTCTCCATGTGCTTGTACCATAGTGCAGACTGTGATACAGATCACTCCTTGGTTTGCTGCAAAATCAGAGCACAACCAAGAAAACTCCATCGTGTCAGACATGAAGGGAAACCACGCATTGATACCAACAAGATGTCAGACCCTGTCATGATCACTTAATTTACCACGACCTTCAAGAAAATGCTCAGTAGCCCTCAGCATGGTGATTCTGTTACAGAGAACTGGGAGCACCTGCGGAACACCATTCAAAGTACTGCACTTGCCACCTTTGGTAAGAAAACAGTGAAGTCAAATGACTGGTTTGATGCTTCATCAAATATCATGACACCTGTCATTGAAGTTAAGCGCAGTGCTGCGACTGAATACAAACGTTCACCGAGTGCTAGAACCCTACAGATCCTGAAGGCAACAAGAAACAAAGTTCAACAAACTGCTCGACGCTGTGCAAATGACTACTGGCTCCAGCTCAGTGAGAGCATCCAGACCGCAGCGCAAACAGGCAACATTAGACAAATGTATGGCAGTATAAAGAAAGCCCTCGGTCCCCAGAAAAGTAAGATGGCATGGCTAAAAACCATCAGCGGGGAGAAACTAACCGATAAGGGTAAGCAGATGGAGAGGTGGGTCGAGCACTACTCTGAGCTTTACGCTAGAGAAAATACCATAACGCCTGCAGCCATTGATGCTGTCAAATGTCTACCAATTATGGAGGAGCTTGATACCGAACCAACATTAGAGGAACTCAGCAAGGCCACTGATAGCTTGGCCTCTGGCAAAGCACCAGGCAGTGATGGGATTCCTCCTGATTTAATCAAATGCTGTAAGAGCACGCTATTACATCCACTGCATAGGGTGCTGTGCCAGTGCTGGGAAGAGACAACTATTCCTCAAGACATGTGAGATGCCAAGATTGTAACACTGTATAAAAATAAAGGAGACAGAAGTGATTGCAATAATTACAGAGGCATCTCTCTTCTTAGTATTGTTGGTAAGGTTTTTGCCAGAGTCATCTTAATGCGACTACACATGTTAGCTGAGCGCATATATCCAGTTACAGTGTGGATTCTGAGCTGGTAGATCAACAACAGACATGATCTTTTCTCTCCGCCAACTTCAGGAAAAATCAAGAGAGCAAAATAGGCCTTTATATATTGCCTTTATAGACCTCACAAAAGCATTTGACCTGGTTAGTAGGGATGGACTCTTCAAAATCCTCCTGAAAATAGGCTGCCCTGCTAAATTGCTGGGAATGATAAAGTCATTCCATGACGACATGAAGGGAACAGTCCAGTGTGCCGGAAACACATCACAGCCCTTTGACATATGAAGTGGTGTTAAACAAGGCTGCATTCTGGCTCCAACCCTCTTCGGGATCTTCTTTGCCTTACTCTTGAAACATGCATTCAGAGATGCAACTGAAAGAATATGCCTTCACACTAGGTCAGATGGCTGAATCTTTCAAGGCTGAAGGCAAAAACAAAAATCAGAAGGGTCACTATAAGAGACTTGTTGTTCGCTGATGACACTGCAGTCATCACTCAAAGCTAACAGGAGCTTCAGAGCTTGATGAATCGCTTCACCCAAGCATGCAAGGACTTTGGCCTCACAATAAATCTAAAGAAAATGAATGTGCTGAGTCAGGATGTGGGTGCTGCACCAGTTATCACTATCGATAACTATGAATTGGCAGTGGTGCACCACTTCACATACCTAGGGTCTACCATTAATGACAAACTCTCACTGGACACAGAAATTGACAACCGCATTGGCAAAGCTGCAGCTACCTTTTCCAGCCTCACATCGCGTGCTTGGGGAAACTCCCAACTCACATTGAAGACCAAAGCTGCGGTATACAACGCCTGCGTCACCAGCACACTCCTATATGGCAGTGAGACATGGACAACCTATGCATAGCAAGAAAGAAGGCTCAACACCTTCCATCTACGGTGCCTACACCACATCCTTGGCATTTCTTGGAAAGATAAAGTGACAAAAGGCGAGGTGTTGTCACGTGCTGGCCTTTAAAGCATGTATACACTGCTTAGACAACGAAGACTACGCTGGCTTGGCCATGTCCGCCGCATGGAAGATGGTCGCATTCCAAAAGATATCTTCTATGGCTAACTAGCAAATGGCAGAAGAACGTTGGGCGACTGCAGCTGAGGTTCAAAGATGTGTGCAAGAGAGACATGAGGCACTGGACATAAATCCAACAACTTTGGAGGATGAAGCTGCCGATTGCACCAAGTGGCGATGCTATCTACGGCGCCACCTCAGATTGAGCAAAAAGAAACTCATACAACAAGCAGAAGAGAGAAAACGTCGAAAGGAGCACAGGAAAATAAGCAGCTAAAGGCTGTCACCTCAGGGGTGCATTCCCATAGTCAGTTATGACTGAAGGGGCTATTACTACTCTTCTCAGTTCCCAGCAAAATATTGGGCAGGATAATTATCTACAGAATCTCAAAAGCAATAGATCATAAACTGAGGAAGGAACAAGCAGGATTAAGAAAGAACAGAAGATGCGCAGACCAAATCTTCACCCTCTGGAATAATAATAATAGTTGCCCATCGCAAGCGAAGATGGCGACAGCTTCAGACTTGAGTTGTGACACACCTGTGCCGTGATCTCATGTGACTAATTAATCCTATTTTGGCCCTACAGGCCCTGCCACATACGGGGCACACATGGTTAGAGTCGATAGTAGTGTTGCTGTGCATTCTGGCCTTTCTTTCAGCACGCTTGCCTTCTGCCTTATCAGCTAAATTCTGTTCTGCAATGCGAGCACCTTGAGTAATGTTTGTCCGCCAGGCACAGCGATCCTGTGCGATAGTCTCCCAGGAGGAGACATCAATTTTGAAGCTGCTCAACGATGCTTTCAGTGTGTCTTTGAAGCGTTTCTTTTGTCCCCCTGCTGTTCGCTTACCCGTGGAGAGTTCGCTGTACATCAACTGCTTTGGGATGCGTTTTTTGGGCATGCGAACAACATGTCCGGCCCATCTAGTTTGGGCCCTCTGCAGCAATGTGTAGATGCTTGAGATATGTGCTCTGTTGAGGACCTCAGAATTAGATACTCTATCATGCCACTTGATCCTGAGGATCCTGCAAAGACAGCTCATGTGGAAATGATTAAGCTTCTTGGCATGTCTGCTATACACTGTCCATGTTTCACAGGCATACAGGAGGGTAGTGAGTACTATTGCATGATATACTTTTATCTTGGTGGCTGCACTAATTCCCTGTCGATCCCAGACATTTACTCTTAGTCTTCCGAAAGCTGCACTTGCCTTTGCAATTCTGTTGTTGACCTCGGAGTCGATATTCGCATCTTTGGTAAGGGTACTGCCTAGATAAGTGAAGCTGTCCACCACTTGGAGACGTTGGTTCTTTACTGTGATATTTGGTTCACAGTAAGGTTTCCCAGGAGCAGGTTGCAACATTACTTCAGATTTCTTCGTATTGATGGTAAGGCCAAAGTCATCACACGCTACAGAAAGCCTCCTCATATTGTTCTGCATGTCCAGTTCTGTGCAGGTGTTGAGGGCACAGTCGTCCGCAAAGACGAGGTCAGAGATCATTGTTTCATTCACCTTCGTAAAGGACTGTAATCGTCTCAAATTGAACAGATTCCCATCTGTCCTGTATCTGATGTGTATGCCGTCGCTACTGTCATGCGTAACGTTAGACAGCATGGCAGCAAATATCATACTGAATAGTGTCGGGGCGAGCACACAACCCTGTTTGACACCATTTGTGACGGGAAAGGAACATATAGAGCAGTACTCAGAATGGCAGAGACAGCTATATATAAACTTTGTCAATTTTGAAAAGGCTTTTGACAGCATACACAAGGATAGCTCAAGGAAAATACTAAAGGCTTATGAGATCCCTAGTTGAATTGTTTCCATCATAAAAAGCCTCTCTGTTACTTTACATGCAGCGTTGGGCAGAGCAACCTTATTTCTGAAGTGAAAACAGGGTACAACAGGGATGCCCCTTGTCAACCATTTTATTTTCAACTGTCATAGACTGGGTGATGCGCCAGAAAATAGAGGATACCTCTAGAGGAATAAGATGGACAGCATTTACCACACTGGAAGATCTTGAATATGCAGACAATACGGCACTACTCTCACATTCACATCAGCACATCCAAGAAAAAATTGAATTAATATAGCCAACAAGTGGGACTAAACATCAATCTGAAGAAGACAGAAACCATGGCACTCAATGTAATAAATCCTGAGACTGTAAAAATAAGGAACTAAAAGCTAGAACAAACAAATACATTTACCAATCTAGGAAGCATAGTAACACAGACGGTGGAACTAGCAAAGACATCAGTAACAGAATGAATAAAGCCAGAACAGCCTTCGCCAACTTAAATAATATTTGGAAATCTTTTCAGTACAAACAAGGCCAGATTAAGCCAAGAAGGGCCTCTGCTTTTTTTTTTGGTGTTTGGACCTAATAGGCAATTATTTTAATATTTTTTTTTCAAACCCCTTAGCATGGTTATAGTATTTACTAGCATTATTTATGATTTTGCCGGGGTGCATTATATCTTATAAGCTGTTTTTGTTTTTACTACATGTTTAATACATTATGAATGCCACTGGAAAGTGCAAACATTTTCTTGTTATTCATAAATCTATGCATTATCTTTTTTTTTTTTAACTTATGCATAGATCACTTCTGCATAAGCGCAAAATTTCGCTCATCAGTTCAAGACGTCAGAGCATACAGAGGTGCAGAGATCGGAAGCGATCATAACCTCTGCATAGCTAAACTGAGAATTAAACTGAAGAAGTTATACCAACCGAATAAAAATAGAAGAATAGATGTACACAGACTGCAATCAAATGATATAAAGGAGGAATATAATGTCAAAATGAACAACTATTTCGATGCTTTAGGCAAAATTGACAACGATATCACCACCAAGACAATCGATACTAAATGGGAACAACTGAGAACAGCAATGACAGAAGCAGCTGTAGCGACCACCGGATACCTAGTACATAAAAAGAAAAAATGGATGAGAGAAGATACTTGGGATAAAATACAAGAAAAGAAAACAGCAAAACTTAAACTACTAGTGGCAAATACACATAATGCAGTTGAATCTTGCAAACTAACTTATAACTTGTTAAATAAAGAAGTGAAGACAAAAACTCGAAGAGATAAAAGACATTTCATCAATGAACTGGCCGTAGAAGCTGAAAATGCTGCAAGAACTGGTAATAGCAGGTGCCTTTATCAAATTACAAAACAACTATGTCACCAGCCTACTGCTATGGAAACACCTGTTAAAGGTAAATTAGGGAATTCAATACCAACAGAAAAAGAACAAATGAAGAGATGGGCTGAGCACTTCATGGAGGTACTAAAATGACCACCACCAACAGTAACACCTGATTTTAATAATGAAACACCCACAACCACCTTGCCAATAACTTGCGATGAATTCACGCTGGACGAGATCAAACAAGCTGTTAAAAGATTAAAAAATTTTAAAGCTGCTGGAGTTGACGAAATTTCAGGGGAAATGATTAAAGCAGTTAATGACAACAACCTCTTGAGAATTTTAGATATTATAAATGAAGTATGGAGAGAAGAACAACCACCACAACAATGGAAAGACAGTATTATTGTAAAGTTACCGAAGAAAGGTGATCTATCAGACTGTAATAACTGGCGTGGTATATATCTCTATTATCAGTACCTGGAAAATTATTATGTTGCATGATGTTAGAAAGACTTAAATTGCATGCTGACGAAAAGATCAGAGAAGAACAAGCGGGTTTCAGGCTGAAACGATCATGTATTGATCAAATATTCACACTAAGAACAATTATAGAAGAATCAGTGGAAGTGCAATCGCCACTTATTATCACCTTCGTCGATTTTCAAAAAGCCTTTGATAGTCTACACCGCCCATCATTGTGGAAGATACTTACAATCTATGGTTTTCCAACAAAATATGTAAATATAATCAAAGCGCTATATGACAATGCAAGATGTTGTGTTAGAACAAATAAAGGGAATACAGAATGGTTTACAGTAGAAACAGGGGTGAAACAAGGCTGTATTATGTCACCACTACTTTTTGGAATAGCTATTGATTGGGTTATGAGAAACTATAACCACAATGAACAATTAGGTATAAAATGGACAAATGGAAAATTCCTGGGGGACCTGGATTTCGCAGATGATTTAGCATTCTTAAGTTCAACACCCAGACAATCCCAAGAAGCAGTAAATAATTTGTGTCATCTCTCGGTTAAAATAGGTCTCCAAATAAATGCCTCTAAAACTAAAACTATGAACTTTTCTAACGAGACCTTTGATATCATCTTGAACGGGGAAAAACTACAGAAAGTTGAAAGTTTCAAGTATTTAGGCAGTAAAATGACTCAGGATGGTGACACAACAAGAGAAATCCATACTAGAATTGCTTTGGCAGCTAGCGCCTTCAATAGATTATCTAACATTTGGAAATTACGATCATTGAATATACATACCAAGCTTCGTCTGTTTAATTCAAATGTTATCTCAGTGTTAACATACGGCTGTGAGAGTTGGAAAATAACAAAATCATTGGAGAACAAGCTGAATACATTCGAGAACAAATGTCTTAGAAAACTCATGAACATCAGTTGGAAAGAATTCAAGACTAATCGACAAATAAGAGAAGACTCTAGGCAGAAATATGTCTCCGACTATATAAGGAAAAGACGATGGTCATATATCGGTCATGTCCTACGAATGCAAAACAACAGAATACCACTACAGGCGCTCACTTGGGTTCCTGAGGGTAAGAGGAAAAAAGGAAGACCAAAAGAAACACTCAGAAGAACAATAATAAGAGAAGGAAGAACGTTGGGCCTAAATAATGTGCAAGAGCTAAGAGGAGTGGCGTCACAACAAACAACCTGGAGAGCACTGGTTTCTGCCTTATGCGCCGTGTTTGGTGCTTAAAGAATTTATTATTTATTATTATTATAGGCCCCTAGGTTTCAGCCTGAAGGGCAGAATGTCAGACGGGCCTGCGTGCCCAATTCTTAACCCTTTGAAAATAAAGTTCGTTCGTTCGTTCGTTCCTACTTAGCCTTATGGATAATCTGGCCCTGAGTACTGCACAAACAGCAAATTAAGATTATACGAGAGCTGCATACTTTCTGTACTTTTGTATGGTGCAGAGTGCTAGAGAGTAACAGAAATGGAAATTTCCTAATTATCCACTTTCCACACAACCTGTCTAAGGAAAATTCTACGAATTTTTTGGCAGAATACCATATCCAACCAGAAAATGCTCACATGGTGCAGCCAAAAAGATATATACACGGGCAGACGCTGGAACTGGGTTGGCCATGTTCTCAGAAGAGACCCTGACAGTATCACAAGAATTGCTATGCTATGGACCCCAGAAGGACGGCAAAAGAGAGGCAGACCAAAGACAACCTGGCGGAGAACTATGGAGACCAAGATGCAAAGCATGAAACAGAGTTGAGGCACTGCATGAAGGATGGCCACCGAACGAGCCCAGTTGGGACAGTTTATTGCTGTCCTACAAGATGCCACTAGGCGTGATGGTCACTGCTTTGTCAGTCAAGGGCTAAGGATCCAAGAAGAAGATATTTTTCAGCAATAACAAATTTCTAAATATGTTTATAAGCACTTGATTCAAACTATGAAATCTTCATCATCATTTTCCTATGTGCTCCTTGTGGAGTCTGGAACCACCACCGCAGCAGGTCCCCTTACAGGAAGCCTGCATCAAGCATTTTCATGCTTTTGCAGCAATGGTTTCTGTGACAATTTATTTTACATGATGAGGTTGCCAGCCTCATGCTAGTTGCCGTGTACGACATACCTGAGGGTGCAGTAAGCCTATTTTATCATTTTCTCTTGTGAGATCCCCGGGAACTACATGCGGCAAACTAAGAAATGACTCATCAAAGAAGATCATTTCTTGCTCATATCTAATCAATGAGCTTGTTAATTAGTACAACATAAAACTTACTTGCAAAGATGCTGAAATAATTCCTTCAGAGTGTGATAATTACTCCTAGGCAGGTTAGCCACTGCTGATTTGAATGCTGATAGTTTTTCCTTCCTGAGTTCTTTTTCTGTAAAACAGATGTATCTTATAAAACTGATATAGATCTATTTTGGGTCTTTCTTTTTCTGTGTGTAAGCAACAATTAGCACTATTGTTTTTGTAACCACTGCATTTATTTGTTTATGGAAGATGGGAATTAAGGGCATTGGTTGATTTGAGTAAAGAGAGTTAAGACACACTGTCTTTATAACTACATTTCTGAGACATGATAAAGTAAGATTGTTGTAGACCTACAGTGCTGTAAACAAATATTACAAGCTGCTAATGAACACCAATATTAGAAGGTTATATGTCATCATCTTTTATTATTTTCCTTTGTGTTCTTTGTGGTGCATGCCGCTGATCCCCTTGCATGAAGTCTGCAACAAGCAGTTACATGCTCTTGCAGCAAGGGTTTCTATGGCAATTTGTTTGACATGAGGTTGGCAGCCCCATGAATTATCTTAAATTATTTAATCAAAATAAAATAAAAATTCAACTGACATGTGCAATCGTCTAAACATAAATCTCATCTCAGTATTCCAAGGCTGCTAAAAAAGGCAAGGAATACTTACTAATGGCATCAGAGAATTTGTCGTACATGTTGAAAGGAAAGACTGGCTCCTTTAGTTCACGAAAGAAAAGCTTGAGAGCTCCAGTGAGTACATGGATATCCCACTGCTCAGCACGCAGGTTATACATATCATCTGTGAACAAAGTCAGTTTTGTCTGAAGCCCTATCTCGTGTAAAATCTGCAAATATTTATGCTAGTGCAGCTGCTGTGAACAATTTCTCTACTAGTAACTATCACACCTCATAACTAAGCTCACCACATTACATTTGTTCTGTGGACTATGAAAAGGCATATGACAGTTTAGAAAGAATTCTCTGGAAACTGATAAGGCATTGTGGAGTCCACCTTAAGTTCATTAACTTAGTAAAGAAAACACATGCAGTCATGATGTGTTGAGTTCTTCATGAAGGACAACTTACAAAGCGCACCAAGATAAATACTGGGGTAATTTCCTAATACTCATGGCTGAACGCTCAGCAGTGAATATGTGTATAATGTGTAAATTTAGTACCATTTAGAGTTAGGGTTAGTATTAGGGTTAGGATTAATCTTAACCCTAACTCTAAATGGTATGAAACTACAAATATTATACACATATTCACTGCTGAGTGTTCAGCCACGAATATTAGAAAATTACCAATACTGGATTGTGGCAAGGATGCTTCTTGTCACTATTTCTTTTCTCACTGGATTATGAAAGCAACAACATCAAACAACAGAAATGGAATTCAGTGGACTTCATCAAAACAGCCTGATGATCTAGATTTAGAATTTAGCCTGGCTCTTCTACCCCATACTTAACCAGACGCACGACAAAATGAGAATACTTGACCAGATGTCACAACAACTAGGTCTGAAAAATATTAAGAGACAAGACAAAGAAATCATGCAAATGACAGCTAGATTGCATTTGAAGATGCATCCCTACAAGATGTTGGCTCACATATATATATATATATTGGCAACAATATAGACAACGTTGCAGGAACAGACAATGATATCATAATAAGAGCACAAAAGGCAAGAGCTGCTGTCGATGCATTGGGAAAATATATGGAAATCAAAATAAATCATGTCAACAACAACAAAGTTATAATTTTCAACTGAACTGTCAAGGCTGTCCTACTGTTTCACTCTCAAACATGGAGAAAAAAAAATGACAACCGAAGACGTTACAGACTTTTATAAATAGATGCTTATGTAGAAATGAAAGATTGAAATGGTATGACAAGTTCGCTAAGGTGGAACTGATGGAAAGAATTAGACAAATACCAGTATAACAAAAGGTGAGTAGAAGACATTGATGTTGGAAAGGAGATGCATTGTAAAAACTACCTGATAGCATTACAATACAGTTTATATTCTGGCATTCTCAGGGTCAGAAAATAGAGGCAGACAGAAAAAGACATGGTGATGGGAAATGGAGAAGACATGACAGAGCCATGCAAAGACCTGGACAGATGGCACAGGACAGGAAGGATTGGCATGATACTGTTGAAGGCCTATGAACTGAAGGGTAATGAATGAATAAACTATCAAACCAAATGTAGTGGATTTTGTTGGTATGGTATGATTGTGATCTTACTTAATGTGATGCATGAGGTCAGCTGTGAAGGCTCCTGAGATAAATGTAGCTGTGAATTTTCAGAAGGCCCTTCTTGCTACCACTACGACCTCACACCTATCTTTTTTTATCTAATGAATGTGGCTACGTTAAAGTTCTAGGGTAATGATATGTAATGTGTTGTGGTAGTTTACATACACACACACAGATATTTAATAAGTCTAATAATATTAATAAAATGTTATGACACACTGAACTAACTCAAGTTGTGTAAAATTCTTGATAATAAATTTTCTTTAAGTTTATTTGTTCTGAACCAAGGTTTTATTTTGGTCAGAACATATGAAAGGGTTTGCAATTATTAATGAAATGCATGAATATATGGCATAATAAATGAAAAGTGTGTACATATGTATTTTTCAATACTAGTTAATATTACTACTGTTTATGGTTGTAATTTTTCTGGGAGAACGTTTAATGGATGTGCTGTTGGGGTGGCCTCATCACTCTCTGTCTATGGCGACTACACATTGTCCATTTATTGATGGTATTATAATTGGTGTGTTAGGAATTAAGTTGGTGAGTATTCAGCAGTCCAGACGCTCACGTAACTTGAATGAGTAATCTGGTGCTGGAATCAGGTGGCCCCACCTCTCCGTGCTTGGGGGCAATATCTGGAGTCTGGTGGCCCCACCTCTCCGTGCTTGGGGGCAATAAAAGGATTCTGGTGGCCCCACCTCTCCGTGCTTGGGGGCAATATCAGGCTGCTCTGCCAAAATATAATACTGCACGGGTCCACTCTTGTAATATTCAACAACTCATTTGACACCACATTGGTGCCAAATAAAAACTCACAGTTCTGCAATAAAGTATTGGTCATGTGTCAGAATTCCATCCTCTAAACCATTTCTGGACACAACACTACACACAACAACAACACCACATAGACAGGTCAGATCTCTTTGACCATACAACACATCTTACCAAGTTGGTTTCACATAGGATAAGTTCTCCCAGACTACATATTCTGAAATATGTTCATTAGCTTCCTGCCATAGAATAGGATAGGTGATATGTTCCACTGATCTCAACACTTGATCTGTCTTTCATAATCCGTGCTGGAGTTTATGTATTTTATTTGTCTCTAGACCCTGAACTGGGGCGGGGGGTCTAGAGCGAATCCTTACTTGTTGTAAGGGATAGATTTTGATATGGCAGTATCAAATCACTCGAAACATTAAACAAATATTAAAATATACAAAGAAATAATTTCAGTCTTACCAGAATTATGAATATAGAACACAGTTAATTGCTAGCAAAACTCAGCTGAGCTGCTGGCTTTAGTATGGCGTCCCTCTAAATATTTCAATTAGCTTCTGGGAATCACACCACTAAATAATTCACTGTGTCTACTAGGACAACTTATAACGAATGGCAAAAATGTGCGTCTGAGCGCTGATAATATATTCATCTATGGCCAATCACCGCCTTTTTTCCTTTTCAAATTCAAACATCCTACCAAAAAGTCATTTCAGTCATACCTCAGTCAAGTATGCCTTATTGTCTGTTGGTCCGTCTGTCTCTACTTGCGTTTCACAAAAAAACACACTTGTTTTTTTAACCAACTCTGTCTTCCCCTACACAATTTTGCCTTTAAAGTTATTTTTAGCCACAATTCTCCACCCCATCCCGTCTCTTTCATTCCAACTAGATTTTAGCACTTGCGTCTCAAGGCTACAGTTTTTTGAAAATTAGGGACATTTTTTGTTTCAATGCAGATGCTCGCTGATATGAACAACACAGTCTTTTGTCAATATCTTTCTTATTATTTATCCGTCTGTATAAATGGAAGCATATTATTTCACTGCTCAAGATGGGCCATCCGGCCAGCTAGGTTTTATATTCCTAACATCATTATTAAGAAAAAGTTACTTTTCAAGGTTAGTTGGTTTTTCGAAATATTTCTAGCATCTTCTATACTGCGTTTGCCGCTGAATTCAAATAAACGGACTAAGTTATCGCAAAAGCGTCCAAGAAATGACTGTTGCGTATAATAGCTAAGGTCCCTTTTGTCGATTTCTTTACCTGTGTCAACTTGGGGACGTGACTTTTTCTCCTTTCCCCACCAATTGCGTCTTTTAGCCTTGCTAGTTTCAAGCACGCGTTCATTCATATTTTTTTCCTTTTGATCTTCGTTCTCATCCTGTTCCAAGGGTAACGTTTTGCCTTCACGTCCAACAATTTAATTTCCATGGCGGGTGATGACCCGCGGCGTGGGCGATCATGTATTCTAGTAGCTTACGCATTAGTTTTTATCCCTACGTTGTATCATTGGAGATATTTTAACGTTGTATCATGGTTAATTTTATGACACCAAAATAGTGTCTCCCCCCAGGCATAAACATTTCTCTCTAATATGATTTTTGTATAAGATTCAGTGTATTCTTGTGCATCAGACTCAATGAAGGCTTAGTAAATTCTCATGTATAAGATTCAATAAGGCAAGAACAGCCTTTTTTAGCCTAAACAACATCTGGAAGTCCTCTCAATACAGCACAAGCACAAAATTAAGATTATATCAGAGCTGTGTGCTTTCTGTGCTTCTATTTGGTGCTGAATGCTGGAGAGTTAAAGAGAAGGAAATGTCGAAATTGTCCTCTTTTCACACAACATGCCTAAGAAAAATTCACCGAATCTTTTGGCCGATTACCATCACCAACCAAGATCTGCTTACTCGGAGCAAGCAAGAGGACATGCACACCATCATAGTCAGAAGAGACCCCGATGCCATCACAAGAACAGCTATGCTTTGGACCCCTGAAGGAAAACGAAAGAGAGGCTGGCCAAAAACAACCTGGCGGAGGACTGTGGAGGCTGAGATGCAAAGAATGAACCAGAGTTGGGGCACTGTACGAAGGATGGCCACCGACCGAGCAAAGTGGAATCAATTTGTTGTTGCCCTACAAGACGCCACTAGGCGTGATGGCCACTGACTGCTTTGACGGTCGGCGGCTAAGGATCAAAGAAAAGAAGAAGATTCAGTGTATTCTTGTGCATCAGACTCAATGAAGGCTTAGTAAATTCTCATGTATAAGATTCAGTGTATTCTTGTGCATCAGACTCAATGAAG
Source organism: Oreohelix idahoensis (assembly GCA_024509875.1). NCBI lineage: Eukaryota > Metazoa > Mollusca > Gastropoda > Stylommatophora > Oreohelicidae > Oreohelix > Oreohelix idahoensis. The sequence goes on along the minus strand of JAMPIV010018345.1, from coordinate 81,264 downwards.
GCTTAGTAAATTCTCATGTATAAGATTCAGTGTATTCTTGTGGATCAGACTCAATGAAGCTTAGTAAATTCTCATGTATAAGATTCAGTGTATTCTTGTGCATCAGACTCAATGAAGGCTTAGTAAATTCTCATGTATAAAACAATGACTTCTTCGCTTGTGCAAATAGTTCAAAACATCTCACAGGTCACAGATCACAGATAACATTTCATTTTTTCACCTGTTATATAAGAATAAATAAACACTTATATTGCCTCTTGTGGAAAGTTCATTAAAGAAAAAACACTTAAAATACTTATGCTGGACATTTTTCTTGATTACATAATGACAATGGACCTAACTAAGATATTTAATCATTCAGTTCTGACCTGTGTCCACTGTACAGCGCAATCTCTGGACTTCAGCCAAGTTACCACTTATACGGTACAGCCCATCATGTGTTATTCCTACAAAAGATTTGACAAACTTTCAGGGCAATCATGACAGCGATGAGAAAGAACATCAATATAAGACACAGTAAACGTGGTGGCAAAAAAAAAAAAAAAAAAAAAAAACAGGATCACTGTGAAACATGAGATAAAAAGCTACCAAGGCTTATACAGGAGGCTAGAAACATCATGTAAAACAAGCTGCTACAGAAGCCATCAGTAAAGCAGCGTATGAAATGCGTTGGTGCAGACTTCCAGCAAGGAGGACAACTGATGTAGTGGTCCCATGCTTCTGGGGAGGGGGGCTGGGACAAGATTTATAAATAGAAAACATCACCATTACAGCTTCCACTCTTGCTTACACCTCCTGTTTCTTCTGAGACAAGTATTCATTAGTTAACACCTTACTGTCTTTAAAAAAAACTGCACACTATATATTAAGTCAAGTGTTGCTGTCGTTTTTGACGGTGTCATAAGACGTAAATCTATTTAATACTTTTTGATGATCTAAGTTAGAGAACCGTTTATTAACTCTCTGGGACAGGTTGATTTAGGGTTATCTTCCCTTTGTTATTCATTGTAGTTGTCCTGTCTTAAAGCGGGGTTAGCTGCTCTCTGATCTGTTCTGTCTACGCATGCGCAAGTTTTTTGAGCGCGAACGAATAGACTTCCGTCATTGAGTGATGAGCTGGGTTCTGACCGGACGAGTATGTCCGTACTTCTTCTCTGCATTTTTCTGGGGAAAAGATAGTCTTCAGTGTGACTGTCATGTCAGTGATTCTCCCCAGAGTGATTCTGTTCGTCAAGAATGACGACAGTTGTTATTAGTGTATTTCTCGGATTCTGTCCAAGGTAAAAAGAACTTAATTATTACGCCTAGATTGCAGAACATTTTGTGTCAAGTTTTGAGTAAAGCTCACAGTTCTTGAGATGCAGAGTCCATTTTGTGTGCTCGATATAGCCACCTAAGACTATTCGTCTAGCTATATTACAGAAGCCCAGTGAAGAGATATTATTATGAAAACCGCCTGTTGGCGGTATATTTCGGCATGGATGATTATACCTGCCTATAAAGAATACACTGTTGTTTGAATTATTATAGAGGCCCGATATCTCGGCCGATATCTTTGAGCAGAAGAAGTGTCTGGCGTGTGAAGCCAGATGAAGTCTTGACTTTTATTATACAAGTTCTTAGACTTTGATATTGATCAACTGGATCCGCCTTTATCGTGCGGCATATTTGTTGAAAGACTACCTGACGTGTTTAGTCAGGGGCCCTGAGCTACAGTAAGAAAGAATGTATATTGTCAAGCCAGCTTTACTAGCATCTTACATATGTTAGTTGCTTATCCTTTACAGGACGTGGCAATCAACCGCAGCTTTTATTGGCTGTTTGTGATTTTTCTAGGCAATTTTTTTCATTCAGCAGTTTGCCATTGCTTTCTGAACGGTATGGCGCTTATACCATTGTTAAAAATCCACACAAAGCGATCTGCTACCAAACCGCCTGCAGCAGGTTTCGAACCTGAGCTATGCAAGATTATGATGCTCGATGATTATTATTATTTACCACACATGAAATGTCCATGACCCTTTGTGCTATTGACTGTGTCGTCTGTCAGCGTACTGTTGCAGTAATAAATGTTGGAAAAGTCATCTGTATTATCCACATCTATGACTTCTACTTGTGGTGGTGTGAGTTTGGCGTAGATGAATAAGAGCCTATACGACTTCGTGTCCACGATCTGCTGCTTCCTACGCATACACCTTTACACTCTACTGCATCTCACTACGAGTACTACACTCCTGAGAAACTACATGTATGCTATTATGTATGAGTGTCTGTATTACACCCTGGCAGTGCCTCACACTGTTGACCTAGATACACGCAACACTGAACTGTCCAGGTGATCAACGACACACCCACTCAGCGACGCTTCAACACGATACACAATACCAGATTTCACACGAGAAACAGATGTTAACATCATAACATTCTGGCTGTAATATCTGGTGGGTAAAAAGCTTCTGTTACATCAAGTTTCATAGCGTAAAAAAATATATATATAGTTATGGTGTTATTCCAGGGGGATTTTAAGGACTGAGGAATAAAGGCAGTGTGCCCATTGCTGTCGCCATGCAGTGTGCAGGATATGTTTTTATTTTTACCCTGATAGAAAAAACCTAGACCTTAATGGGGTTCGAACCCATGAGTCCAGAATTCAGAGACTGGTATCTGAACCGCTCAGTCACCCACTCCCTTTAAAATACCTCTTGAAGCAGGGCAGTTGCTACCATACTTTGCACTGAGAATTTTTGAACTGAGAATAGAGGTATATCTGAATGTTCTCAACTCTCTCCCAACTGCACAGAATATTCCTCAATTCTTTATTTCCTCCATTTTTGTGGTCACATGTAGAGGCAAGACATGAGCATTCTCCATGGCATAACAAAGGACTATAATTCTAAAGTTTATGTATGACCAGACTGCATTATTCCCCTCTCAGACCACAACAGATGAGTCTAATGAAAGGTAAGCAGCATGTCTGGACTAGACTCAGCTGCAGTTACAACAGGAAATATTTTGAAGTTAGAAATTGGCTGACTTATGGACTTAGTTCATTTTTTTTTTAAAGGTTGTCTTTTCTAATATGTCCTTTTTTGAATGGGTATCCACAGTAAAAAAGGGTTGGTTATCACTCATGTGTTCTGGTGTGTAAGCACTAGAGAATGTTACAAAACAGGTGGGCCAGCACAGAGATATTCAGCACAGGATCACCTAGATGGGGACACATACAAGGGCTTGCTGATTAAAAGACTATGTCTTGATCACATAAGGTTTACAAGCATCGGCTCATTTTCATATGTCAGCTAGTTAGCACTAGTTATCAAAAATTTCATATGTAAAGAAAAATGTGTCATCTTTCTTACCTTTAAACTCTACTGCTGCTATACATTTCTGTACAAAATTTGGCACAATAACTTTTTCTCTTTCACACAATTCATTTAATCTTGATCCAAATACAGCATCTGAAATGAGCAGAAATACAATACAGTCTGGAAATGGTATGAGCAAATTTTGTGACACAAAGGCCATGTAATAAACTTTTCAGTGAAAAAATCCAGTGAAGTTAATGAAGCGGAGTATTATGAGTTCCACAAATAACTCAAGCACGCAAAACCCTCCTACAAGAACAAAAACAATGTTTAAAAGAACAGCACAAAATAGTGAGTGATATACAGTAATACCCGACTTTTCAACGCTTTGCTGAAACAGTGCTTTTCAATCATATTCATAATTTTTGGTGCTTGCCTCAATCATTCTGCGAGTTTCAGCATGACATGCTCGCACTTGACAGCTGAGAAAGAGAAGGGAGTGCGCTTGTGCCATTTTATACTCAATCGTTCAGCACTTGTGTCGTTCAGTCTGTTTACAGAAGTTGTTCGCTCTGCATCTCTTAGTGTACTGCTGGCAATTTTTTAAAACTTTTACAAACTTGTTACTTATTATTGTATATATGGAGTGTAATATTTCTGTGTTTATTGATAATGAAAATTAAGAGTAGAGATTAAAAAAATGAAAAGTTACATATAATTAAACTAAGTGAGTTATGACTGTTGACAGATAATACTGACTGCAATTCTGTAACTAACACAAATAACAGAATAATTACATATATAGTTGTTTTCTTTGTTTGTATTCCCAGTTCCATAAGGGAGTTGTTTTTTTTTTTTTTTTTTGGGGGGGGGGGGGTTAGGTTGTTGCAAACACAATCCATTTCAATTCCTCACTATACCTGATGATCTCTCTCTTGTTTATGATTCCCAGCTCTTTCAGGTCTATTAACCTGAATTTGCACAATATACACTTTTTCCCTCAGTATATTAGCCTCATAAATTTAGATGCCCCTCCATCTGTCTGATCTTATGATGTTGATTTTCAGATCTAATATGCACAGTCAGTGTATTTCTTTACATGTCAATCTATTTACAGTTGAACTGAACATTCAGTGCCAATCTTAGTAATTATTAAAGTCCAAAGAATTTACAATAAAGTCGTTAAATACTCGCAACATATCAACGATTCATAACCAATAAATGGTGCCATCAGGGAACTGTTCAACTGAAAGTTGAGTGCACATATTAAATTTATGAAGCTTGGTAATTTGGTTCACTTTCACCATCAATTTTTTAATGTGATGGCTAGTAACCTTCAAGCTTTAAATGACTGATGTCTCTCTCACATATTCTATAACAGATGGCCATAAGTAATATGAAACACAAATTTGTGGGGAAAATTTGATACAGATAGTGGTTAATATATATATTGCTGTTGTTGACTAACTAGGGCTGCTGAGCTCGTCGCACTTTAGCAGTCAATGCCAAGCTGAAGAATTTGCATGTGTTCTGTAGCTGTTGAGTGGTGCTGTATAGAGTGTTTGTGATTGTTGGGGAGCACGGAAATAGCTGTCGTTTTTCTGTGGAGAGTCCTGGGCAAGTGAGCAGCACATGCTAAATAAATATTAGACAAACATAAAGGTATGTTTTCAGGCACTCGTAAGAAATAAAGAAGTAGAACACTAGACAACAGAAAAACAACAGACGTGAGTGGCTTACCCAGGATTTGAACCCTGGACCTTCCGTACGACAACACCGCCTAGCTATACAAGCGAATCACACTATCCTCCCGGCTAGCTAGGCATCCCCAATAAAAGATGCTTTACTGACCGGTCATTAGTGCGAAACACAAGACAACACCGGAAGTTTACAATGGGCAGCTTAGCCTTATTAATGACGCAATCACTTCTGTCGTTCCCCTATTATACAGTATATGTCAGTCCACACAAGACAAAGACCTTGATACAGTGTCTAGTAAATGATAGAAGACTTAAGAACAGTAGTATAGAACAGAGGGTAGGTTTCTGGTATTGTATAAACATTTAAAACATATAAGGAAGGGAAACCCGAGGCCTGTAAACAGTAAATAAATATTAGACAAACATAAAGGTATGTTTTCAGGCACTCGTAAGAAATAAAGAAGTAGAACACTAGACAACAGAAAAACAACAGACGTGAGTGGCTTACCCAGGATTCGAACCCCGGACCTTCCGTACGACAACACTGCATCTTTTATTGGGGATGCCTAGCTGGCCGGGAGGATAGTGCGATTCACTTGTATAGCTAGGCGGTGTTGTCGTACGAAAGGTCCGGGGTTCGAATCCTGGGTAAGCCACTCACATCTGTTGTTTTTCTGTTGTCTAGTGTTCTACTTCTTTATTTCTTACGAGTGCCTAAAACATACCTTTATGTTTGTCTAATATTTATTTACTGTTTACAGGCCTCGGGTTTCCCTTCCTTATATGTTATAAATGTTTAAGCAGCACATGCTGAACTGTCTCATACGGATGGGTACAGTTGTGGCAAAATATGGGGTTTAATTTGTTTAAGTGCTTGTTGAGTCTGGTGTGTTCTGTTCTTAGTTGGAAGATTGCGCTCTGCTCCTTACGTCGTAGGTTATTAATGCTGTCATTTATGTTGGGATGGGCCATTTCTTTATATAAGGCATGTCCAGTAGACCCTTTGTGATGCTTAACTGTAGTTTTATTTTCAACTCGCCCCAGTCTTTTTCTCCAGGTAATTATTTGCGTTTTTATGAGGGATTACTGTGGGGTTTAATATTAATATCTGCACCAGTCTTTGTAAAATAATTGTGTGCATTTTATTTCATTAGGCGTTTGAGTTATTATTAGGCTGGGTAAAATTTCCCGACGTTAGAAACCCCTACCCGGGTTTAGACGGGGGTGGGTGTGAAAAGGACGACCCAGGTACGTCAAATCAATGCTTTAACCAATCAAATTTATTTTTGGTAAAGCGAGCACTCAGAGAAATGATCTAACTTGACGCAATAAAATGCGCGCGAGCAGAATGAATATTAGTCATGAGTTGTTTGCGATTATCATTGGCGGAGGTCAACTTTTATTAAATTGCAGAAATATTATTAGTCTAAGAGCGGCCCCTAAGCGAAGCCACGCGATGACTCATGGCGTGGGTTTTAGCATCGGTTTTCTGTAATAAATAACAGAGTTAGTCGATTAGCGATCTATTAGTTTCCAGAAAATCAGCCGTGAATCTAAGCTGTATCGTTTGCTCCAGTGAGATATTCGGTAATTGGGTATGTGTACAACTTAATTAACGTAGTAGATAGAATCTTAGCACGTTTTAAGTTTGAGGGATTTAAAGTGCCATCAATTGCTATCTTACAGACATAATATAAAAGTAAGGTGTGCATATAATTTTTTTCTGTGATAAGCTAGTAGTATCTTCGATTGTGTGTAACGGCTTTTGAGATATTAACTGTGTGAGGAAATCGCTTAGATAAAAATGGGTACTCTGTCATCTGTAATAGTAAGTCTGTGAAAATCCCAATGCGACTATGATAATTTGCAGTGTAGATACGCTAGCGATTTTATGTATTTTATTCAAGTGTGTATTAAATTGTTATGTAGTCGGATGGTAAGGGATGTAATTAATATTACTGAGTTGGGATTTAATATTTCCTAGAACGGTGTGTTTATATTGTGTAAATTGATAACCTTCCCGGATCAGTCGTAAAAAGTAGGGCCTAGGAATTTTTACTAAGGAATGTTTCGCTTCAATGAAAGTAAATGTTTTGACGCCTGAGGCTAGACTAACGTAATAGATTAGGTCAGCCTGTGTCTGGGAGTTCACATACCAGACAGATATTAAGTGGGAGCAGGGGAAGAGAGAGGTGCGAGTGTAGGGTAGTTTGACCTTTGGGTAGGAAATTTTGTTTATTGCTGTGCGTAGCTTGTGTAGGGGAGCTGTATTGATTTAGGGGGGAGGTATTTGTTTAGGTGGTTATATGTTAGGGATGATTATATGTTGAATTGTTGTACATTAGTTGTTATTTCTTTGTTTACAGCATTTTCACGGCACATAGGGAGGGGTAACCGGCCCTACACTTTACAACGGCAATTGGTCATCTCAGGAGCCGAGGGCTCGAGATCTCGCCAGAGGTGAAGAGAACTGGTGACGCGGTATTTACCGGCGCCAAGTACGTCTGCACCAGTAAAAGGAAGTAGTTCCCTTGCAGTGAAGCACAAATCTTCAGCGGTAACAGATTTCTTAAAATCCGGAGCTCATAGCTCGCTATACCAATCCAAAGAGGTGCGTAGCCTGGAGGTTGGTTTTATTTAATTATATAGATATGGCCACAATAAAGCCGTGGGTCCCTAAACCCTAAGAGGGTTCAATCAGCCGTTAAAGTATTGTCAGCAGCAGTGAAGTACCTACATTCTGAATCAAGTACCCCGTGCTTGATACCAAAGTCATCAGTTGCAGTAGTCAGGAACAGGGTCAACATTCCTTTTCTGAATGCAATCAAGAGGAGGGGCGTAACGGAGACGCCACTCAGCTGGAGACAGAAGTTATAGAGGCAGTTAGAAAGTGGTGTTAGGACAGCCTCTGAGTTTGCACTGAAGAAGTCCGATAGTGGACCAGTGCTTGTGATTTGTTGAGTAGGACAGTAGATAGGTCATTCAGATTGTGGAGATGGTTAGTTACGTCTGCCGCCGGACAGTGGTGTTAGATTTCATAATTTATATTAGGGTAGTTAGGAGTGGTGACTCTTAAGTCAGAGACCCCCACCAAGTAGTTTTGTTGTTAATCCTTAATTTTCTTCCATGCAGGTTGCAAGAGAGGGTGACGGTGGTGGGTTATAGTGTATGTCATTTTAATTGTTCTGTTTATTTTCCAGGTTAGTGCGACCTCGCACACTATTTATTTTACTGTGTTATCTGATTTTGTTGTATAATAAACTATAAACTGTATACTGGATCAGCTTCTCTATAACTATACTGTACATGTATGTTGTCTGTATAGTTGTGTCTGTGGATTTTTAGTGAAACCTTATCTCCTTTATGGTAGTCAGAGGTGGTGAGTCTTTAGCTATTAAATACGTCAGAAGTGGCAAGAGAGAGTCAATCTAGTACTCACCCTCGAAGCTATAAGTCTCATCTTTCCACATTCACTGTCATTCTCATCAAAATCTATCTTCTCAGACTTTCTCATACTAGTGTCTTGTCCATACACTCAGACAAAACTCTATACTTAAATCTACTTCATGACACCCTTTTACCCATCAGTTCAGCTATTCCTCTTTGAAGTTGTTTTGGAGTATTCGTTTAGCTGTCTGCATGTTTGCTGGAGTGTTTGTTTGAACCATGCTTGCTCCTAGTTTTGCTAGTCTGTCTGCTTTATCTTTGCCTGGTGTGCCCTGGTATCCACTGGAGAGTGACTTTGATGTCGTATTTTGTCAGCAGGTTGTCAGTTGTTTCGGCCAGCTGTATTATTTCTTTATTTTCAGTTTGAAGGTATTCTTCTAAAGCCTGAAGTGTTGATTTTGAATCAGTGAAGATTATAATATGTGAGGGCATATGGATTTCTTGTTTGAACTCGCTGTCTATTGCTGTGAGTGTGGTGTTTATTGCTGTAATCTCTGCTTGGTAATTAGTACAGAATTCTCCGCATGGTTCATATATTTCTAGTGTGCTGCCATTTGGGTATTTCACTTATGCTCTAAGTCCAGCATTTATGGTGGCCTTGAATGCTGAGCCATCTGTGTATGCAGGTATTGCAGTGCTAGGGTAGCTGTCTATAGTCTCTAAAGTAGCTGTTTCAAGTACTGTTGGGTTCGTGTCTCTTGTTTATGTGTTATCCATGAGTGTGGTTTTTATTACAGGAAGTTTTAACTCCTTTCCGGGATAAATGACTGGGTATTGTTCAATTATTTCTCATGTCTGTGGGAGGTGGTGTTGTTCTGCTATAGTTGTTGCTACTTATGATGGTTATTTTTGTTTTAGTCTGCTAATGGACTTTCAGTTTTCAACCAGTTGTCTATTTTGGTTGATCTTCTTCTATAGCGCTCTGTAGCTTCCAGAACAGCACGTTTACGTTGTAGGTCCACTGGTTCTAAGTTTGCATCAATTTCACAAGCAGCTGTTGGTGTGGTTCTCATTCCTCCGCATCTGAACCTTATAGCTTGGTTTTGGACTTTGTCCAACTCTGCTTGAGTGGTTTTGCTCATTGCCGACTGCAGCAATAGGTTGTTATCCATGTCTGATCAGACATATCCCAGGTACAGCTGTCTGAGATTTCCTTTGTCCGCTCCCCAGCTAGTGCTTGCAAGATGTTTAACTAGGTTCAGACGTCTACTGTCCATATCTTTCATTTTGTGCATGAAGGTATTGAGGAATAGCTGTCTGTCAAGCTCCACTCCTCAGTAAGCTGGATTTTCTTCTCTGGACAGTAGTTGTCCATCGAGTTTTAGTTGGTACACCTTCTTGCTTTCCTTGATGCTCCTGGTGAAAATTGTGTATACAGTTTTCTGGGTGTTTATTTTTAGTTTCCAGAGCCTGCAATACACAGCTATTGTGGCTAGGGCTCTGTTTAGTTTTGCTTGCGCCAGTTTTTTGTATTTTTCTACTGTCCAAATGAGCAGGTCATCTGCATACAGTGTTTTTGATACCTTCAAGAAGGGAGGAAGGTCATTTATGAAGATAAGGAAGAGGGTGCAACTTAGTGCTGACCCTTGCGGCAATCCCTCCTCTAGTGTTTTCTGGGATGATTTAGTGCCTTCTACTGTTGTTTGTATTGTTCTGTTACTTAGGAAGGCTTTAATCCAGAGATACATATTTCCATGTATGCCCATTTTTGTCACTTTGGCGAAGAGCCCCTGTCTCCATACTGTGTCGTATGCTTGCTGCAGATCAATGAATACAGCTGTTGTGTGCTTACCCTCTTGGAATGCATCTAAGGTTTTTTGCACAAAATGAAAGAGTTTGTCGTCTGTTCTGATGACTTTATTACTTTCCAGCCACCAATACAGCCTGTGATTAACCATTTTCTCTGCAAGTTTTCCAATTGCTGAGGTCAGTGAGACTGGTCTGTAGCTTCCAGGTTCTTCAGCTGGCTTGTTTTTCTTTAGAATTGGTTTGATATTTGCTGTCAGCCAAGCTTTAGGAAGTGTGCTTTCTTTCCATGTTCTGTTAATGAAGTTTAAGAGTACTAACTTTGCAACTGGGCCTAAATTTAGTGTCATTTCATTGGTAATTTTGTCTAGTCCTGGAGCTTTCTTGGTCTTTAATTTTTATAGTGCACTATTCATTTCATGGATGGTGTACTCAGTTTCAAATAGTGCAATGCTTGTATTAGCAGCTCTCTGTTCTGTTTTTGTTATGTTCTTAATTGTTTTGTCTAGCTGTTTTCTGTGATTTGTTTTGCTGACATTAGCATAGTATTTGTCAAACGTTTCTGCCTTTTTCTTGTTGTTTGTTAAGATGTTTCTTCCAGTTCTTAGTGCTTTTAGGTTGCTCTTCTTTCCTTTTCCATCAAGACAGTGCAGAAGCTTCAATGCTCTGTGCCCTTCATTCTTTGTCCAGGCTTTCACTTGTTTTTGTCCATGCTTCTTTCTTTGCTTTCTTAATGTGATATCTTACCTGTGCTGAGAGTTTGTTATAAATTATTTTGTTGGCTCTGGTGGGTTCTTTTTCCACCTTTCTTCTGGCTTGTCTACACTTTTTAACAATCTTTTCTAGATCTGGAGTCCAGAAATGGCTGAAACGTTTGTGGCTGACTTTTGGTATTATGTTCGCTATTTCAAGTATAGTCTTTGTGATATTGTTGTATGTATTCTCCACTGTATCTAATATGTCAATGCTGCTAAATCTGCTATCTGAAAGTGTTGCATATGTTGTCCAGTTAGCCTTTTTTGTAATTCTAGTAGGTCTTTCTCTTTTGTCTGGATTTATTCTGTCTGTCTGTACTAATTAGTATTGGTCTGTGGTCACTTCCAATATCTTCCATGACTGTATAAGTGCAAGTGTCTGTAATGTCAGCCGATACCATGGTAAGATCAGGTCTGCTGGCCGTGCCTGAAGCTCTGTGCAAAAGAGTGGGTTCTGACCTTGTGTTCTGTTGTAGGATCAGGATGGACGTATTGCAGATTTCTTCTACTTCCCTGCCTCTTTTGTTGTATGTTTTATATCTCCATGATGGTGAATGGGCATTGAAGTCTCCAGCTATTACAGTTCTCCGATATATGGTGTACTGGATATTGATGTTTCCTGCAAATGCTGGGGGGCAGTAAACATTATAGATGGTGTATTTGTTTCCTTTGAACCAGCAGTGAACTTGCTGCATGTCTATGTCACCACTGCTGGAGATGTTTCGTACATCTGCTTGAATGTCATTTCTTATTGAAGTCCTTGGTATTTCTTGCATGTGCCGCGATAATGGGTGTATCCAGGGATGTTAAAGGTTTTTCTGGGTGAAATGATTTTCTGGAGTACTGCTTTATCTTGTTGTCATTTAATGTTTTGAGCAGTTCTCCCTTCTTGTTTTGTATGCCTGCAATGTTGATTTGTAATATGTTTATGTTCCCAAAAGTAGACTTTTCACAAGCAGCCTGGGATGTCACTGCTCTGCTCGGACCTTGTTTACCGAGGCGACGTCCGAGCTCGTATGATGAAAATATGGTTGTATTAAAATATACCTAGGTCTTCCCTGTGGCTTTTCTGCCATTCCGCAAAATATTGAGTTGGGAGTCCTGAGTTCCAGTCTTGTTCCCAGGCATTTTATTCTGGCCTGGAATGCTTCCAGTGGGCCCCACATTTGGTTTTAAGTTAGCAGTTGGGGGATAGGTGGGTGGCATACTGTGCATTCCCTGTCATCCGGGGGGGCTCTCCAAATATGCAGAGCTTACATGAGGCTGTGCTCTGGTTCTGGGCTCTCCCAAGGAATCCTCACGTCTTGCACAGAGCCACGTCCCAGCACCTGTCACCTGCCATCTTTCCACCGTAGAATCCTCTTGCATGCAGCCATCCAGTCAAGAGCCAGTATTAAGTCTGGTGCTCATGTGATTCCCCCAAGCTTAGTGTGCAATGCTGGGTTCTCAACATGCTGCATCACAGGAGGAATTGTGATGCTGGGCCAATTTGATGCAGCTTTAGGGTCCTGGGTAGGCTACTAGACTAGCAGACTAACCCTGGGATTTGTCTGAGAGCATGGCGAAATCCTATGCATCTCCTATGCTAGACCAAGAGGCTGACACCTCAGAGGATGCTCCTTTCATGAAAAATAGTTCACTAGGCCTAGGGTGAAGCAAGGGGAGGGATCCATATGGAGGAAAACCCACTACCCACAACCCTGATACATCATTCAGACATGACCCCTTAATATATATATATATATCGGGAAACCACCTACTAATACAGTCAAGCTTTGAACGGAATCCACTGTGGAAGACAAGAGTGGAGAGACCACATAGACTCTGAAGAAAGATAGCAGAAGAGCAAACCAAAGCAGCCAGAACATCATAGACAGAGCTAAAGAAAATAGTCCAAAACTGAAACTGGCCAAGGTCAACAACTCCAGCCTTGTGCTGCAGGGGGTGAACAAGAAGGATGCATTAAGATGACTGCTAGCAAGCAATATAAAAGTCATTACCTTTGATAATTCCTCTCTTGTATAGGTCTTCCTGGGTTGGTCGGCGAGAAATAAGGTTATATAATTTGGCTCTAATCCCAACCAAATTTTTGTTCCTGTCAACACCATGAAGAGTGGTATTCTCATCAGCTGACACGCTTCTTACCATACCTGACATAAAAGGTTTTAATACAAGTTTTCTGCCAGTAATACTGTAATAATTTATAAAATTCTTTCTGTACATAAAACTGCTGCAATCGTGATAACTAATATCACAGAATCATCTAAGACAGTGCTCTGCAACCAGTATGCCACGGCACGCTAGTGTGTTGAGTGTGTCTGCCAGGTGTGCTATGACAGCAGGCAGAATGCACCACATAATGATATACAAAATTATATACTGTTGTAAAATATTACACAAGAATATCACATGTACAATTTTACAAATGATAAGTTGAGTGATCGTTATCCACCAATCCTTTACAAACTAATTACGGAGCGTACCATACCTATCTATTTAAATATTAAAGTGTGCCGTGTAATTTTGAAGGGCACTTTAAGTGTGCCGCGAAGTAAAAAAGGTCGCGGAGCACTGATCCAAGACACTGTGTGTATTTTGCTGCAAACCACAGTAGTGACTCAAAATCAAGAATACAAATGATTCAACTATTAGCAAAAATACTCACAGACTGTAACTACTTATGAGCAAAGTCATCACCTTTTTTTTATTTAAATAGGAATTTTGCCTCATTTTGTTCAGGCACGCCCAGCACAGCCTAGACACAAGATCCATCGGATTACAACAGGGTGCATGTCTAAAGATGTGAGACCCTGTGGTCTGGTGTATATTTAAGTCATCACCAGGTGGTCTTTGATTGAATTACAGCACTATACTGCATTTGTGAACAGACTGTGATATCTATACAGCAAACTTCTTACGTTAAATAGCTAAAGATATCTCATATAAAGATATGCTCGTGCATTACAGCACAACATCTCTTCTTCTTCTTCTTCCGTCCTTAGCCACCGACCGTCAAAGCAGTCAGTGGCCATTACGCCTAGTGGCGTCTTAGGGCAACAGCAGATAGGTTTTCTTTGCCGTTGTTTCCCATCACGCCTAGTGGCGTCTTTAGGGCAACGGCAAATCAACCCATTTGCTGTTGTTTCCGTAATCGAAGTGACTGGCAAACGGGTGATCAGCCCGTTGTGATACAGCACAACATGTGTCAGTTAAATATGAAATTCATTTAATGGAGTGTTGTAGTCGTATTGTATGACTAGTTGTTGCTGATAACGCGAATGTGAATATGTTGAAGAACGACAAGGCAATGGTTAAATGAAATGCATGTCAACTCTGACAGTGTCAAGTGAAGTACACTGGACCCTTGGTTTGATTGAAAATAATGTCAATAGTTTATTTCACAACAACAACGTGGACGTACACTATAAAGACGTGTAGAGTAGACATACTCTGACATTGACAGTTGCATATTGTATCAAGCATGTAGAATGTCAATCTAACATTAATGTCCAAATTGATTGGCCTCATAAATAATCCTATAGTTCATTGGTTATCCGACGCATACAGTTGATGCTCATGAAGGTATGACAGATAAAAGTACATTATTGATAAACATCACTAGACAACTTGATTGGCCTCCAAAAAAACTTGCCGTAGTCCGTTGGACAGCAAGGGTGTTCTTTATATTCCTCTACCTTCATAATTCAACTCTTTTAACGAAATGTAATCTATAAGAGGAAGGCAAAGAAAATCCTGGGCTGATAACATCAAAGAATGGGCAGGACACGGTTTTTCCACACTTGTACGCATTGCTGAGGATAGAGAGCAGTGGAGGACCCCGTCTGCTGATGCTTCCACCATGGCACCCCTACGACCCATGACGGGTTACGGGTTGAGATGATGATGATGAATCAATACTGCCTGATCATATTTCGTAGAAAAACAACTTCAATTCATTCTTAAACCAGTCTAGTTCTCACTAGCAGCGGGTCATCAAATCCATGCCGAAGCTCTGACTAGGTCGCACTGGTATTATATAAACGCACATATCATTTTTGTAGAGAGACTTACTTCTTTGAATCATATACTGCTACAACTTCCACTTGGAAGGCAGTTAAATCATAATCATCAACTTATACCCACGACATGGGGCTCTTGAACCAGACTAACGTCTGACTGGTATCACCGGCATTTTGTCTCTCTCCCCACTGCGTCATGCAGTGTTTAGCAACCCCTTCAATATAATACCCCACCAAATATGTGCTCTTTCGTGCACAACTAATTTAAACATTATTAACCATATTTAATTACGCTGATGCGTATCTTTTTAATAACAGTTAGACTTGTGTCAAAACACAATACTGTTAGGTCCTACACCCTTAAAATACCCAGGGTGAAAAAGGACGTAACATGGAGTTTAGTTACATTTAGGTTTGACTTTATTTTTATGTTTTGAGTACATTAACAATTTTTAATTTAATTTAAAAGCTTAATACAAAATATTACACATTTAAATAACTTTTTTTTTCAAAACATGTATGTGCTTTTTCTGGCACATAATCTTTATTAAAAACCAAATTTTCCTGAAGTTTTTGTCAGTCTTTGGAACATGAATAATAGGAATCATAATTATTAACCATATTTTAATTTCTATTTTTCCAGGTATTAAAAAAAATGCACATGCTATATTTATTTAAGGCTTGGAGTTATCTACTGACCATATAAAGGCCCCTAAAGCCTAGTCTGAGTCTAGATTTGGAAATCACTGACAAAGTAAATTAAAAATGTGCATATCCAAAATCTTACAATATTGCAAATCCTGCTTAAAGTGGACTATTTCCAACCAATAAAATAAGAAAGGCAAGGATGTGCTCTTTCATCTGATCTATTCTATCTTTACAATGAGGTCAACCAGTGATTAACCAGGTTGAGTTTGGGTCTACAATATAAAATCTATGTATATAATGGCCAAAAATTATTTGTTTGTGCTTTATACAAATCTTTATGCCTTGAAATTTCTTCTTGGAATTTGGCAGGGTTACTTCTTAGGTTCTCCTGGATAACGCCATAAAATTATTGTTGACCAGATCATTTTGGTGTTGACGAAAAAAAATATTAAAGTATTTCCATTGCTTTTTTTTTAATACACTTGACGGCTGAATCAAGGGAAATAACGTTATGTGAGAAACCAATGGAAATATTCAAAATGATTAACACAATCTTTTATTTTACCAATAAATAAAGCCTTTTTAAAATTATTTTATAATGCACATAAAAATTGTTTATTATACATCGTTACGATGGTGTTGTTTGATGTTTAACACCCACCGTATGCTCGGGTTCATAGGCTCTGCTAGGGTAAATTTCAGCACAGTACACTGATACAGGAACATTCATAAGTCATCGAATAACATGCTGTGTACAACAGCTTACTTACTTAGTCATTCTGCTTCTACCGTGAGGTGTAGAGGTTTGGAAGAGAGAGCGCCAGACTATCCTATCGGCTGTCTTCCTCCTGGCCTGGTTCCATTCTAGTCCTCGGTCCTTCAAAGATTATCTAATGTTGTCCTCCCAGCGGACTCTGGGAGTCTGGATCCCTGGCTCTTTGTTTCCCATGCTTGTCGTGGTAGCCGATCTTCTCCCATTCTGCAGACATGGCCAAACCATCTTAGTTTGGGACTGTTTTACTTGGGTCTGCAGGGGGTGGGATTTTAGGCCTTGATATATCGTCTGGTTGCGGACCATGTCTCTTCTTGTTACTTCAACCACCTTCCTCAGATACTTCATTTCTGAGGTTTGGATCTGGCTTTTGTGGGTTGTAGTCATTGCCCATGACTTGCATCCATATGTCAAGACTGGGACATAGGTGGAGCGGTATACAGCCATCTTCGTTTTCTTACCAACCTCTCTCTCTTGCTGAGGAATCCTCGATTTATGGCCTGAAAAAGTCTCCCAGCTGCTGCTTTTCGAGTGGCCAACTCTTTCTTTGATGCCTCCCTTTCGGTCTATAATAGCTCCGAGATATTTAAAGTGGTCGACCTGCTCCAGGACCTGTTCTCCCAGCTTAATCTGATGTCTTCTTTCTTCTCGTGATATCACCATGGATTTTGTTTTAGAGCTGCTTATGACCATCCCTCTCTTCTCCAGCTCTTCCTTCCAGACTTGCAGGTTGGATTGGAGATGTGCCTCTGATTTAGAAATCAGGGCAACATCATCAGCAAATGCCAGCTCTGAAATACAGACCTGTCTCATCTTCCAGTACCCCACTGAATACTTTCTTGTTCTCTCCTTACATGCCTTGATAACATCGTCCATGAAGAGTATGAAAAGATAAGTGTTGCGCACATATTTTTTGGCGCACGGATTACGCATACCATGTAAAATGTTTTAAATTGTCTGATGAAGATATATTCATCTTTGAATGCATGTTTTGGTCTTGAGGGACGAAACTCAGATTGGGCAATAAGTAGTCATTCTGTGAGTTATCGCTCTTTGTAGCGTTCTTAAAAATAGAACTCGGCGGAGGAATTTAGACTTACTTGAATCTATTCTGTGTTTGGTTAGGAATAGATTGTTCTTGCTTCAGAATGTCTATGGCCCGAATCTATGTGTAGTGCTTGTCTATGTAGGACGAGTATGTCTTATATCTTGATATCTTAGTATGTTTAAGTGGAACTATTTGTTCTTGTACTGTACTAAAGGGGGTCAGGTGTTTTCGGCGGATGAAGAGAGGGGAGAGGTTTCTTCGGTTGTCAAGGCTAGGGCAGGAAGTCATGTCGGAGAGATGCCCAAGAGTTTGTGATCTCTTTAAGTTATTCTGGGGACGAAGATAGTTTCTTCCAGGATCGTTTAGTCCATGAGTTCCCCAGTTGTGATTCTATAACGCCGGGAGAGCGTTTTTGTGCTTGCTAGTGTATTTCTTATGTCCAGGTAAAGAAACGTACTTTTGCTGACTTCGTTCATTCCTAGGCTTAAGATGGGCAGACGTTTACATGAACTTACCTATGAATATGTTGGGACGACATATTCTCTAGCAGCACTAAATATGTTTATATGCAGCAACTATGAGGACAGAATATGCTGATCCTTGTAGAATCATTTATTGTTGATGAACAAAGCTTCGATTGAAGATTTGGCTATACACCCGTATAGTGAGTGATGCTCAACCGGGAACCAGCAGCCATTGTGGAAATCGATTGATTTTGGAATTCTACTTAATGTAAATCATTAGCAGAGAACGGGAAAACTTCCTTATTATCAGGTGATGATTGAGAGATCACTATTATAAAGAAATTAACATTATCTTCACAGAGATTTGCTGTAATTGACCTAAAGGAATCGTCGCTAGAAAGAGATCCTGTTTAGGAGTCAAGTTTGAACAGTATTGCTTAATTGACATGCTCGGTCAGTAAGGTCTACTGACTGTATTTATAAACTATGGAAATCTTGGTGTTTACAGATGTTCCATTGCAAGATTATTCTTCATGAATGCTAATTTAGACGGTAGTCCATTGATCAATATTATGCTGTCTATGTCGACTCATGTTCCTGTAACTGTACCCAATCTGTCAAGTGTGTGCGTCCAATTAAACTATTGAAACGACTACAGTGGTCTGCATTGGTGACAGAACGTAATGAGTGAATGAGTGCCTTATACGGGTCAACACACGAACAGTCCACCATTCGCTTAACTCACACTTCACACTCACACTCCATATTTGCATAATCCTGCGTTGGTTGAGTTGACCTTTGCTCCCCCTGGAGCCTTCATCATATTCACCACTGGTTTGCGTGAGGAGAATACACAGTTACGATCAAGAAGAAAAAGAGGCTTATCAATGTGGTAGGCCAGTTTCCTGGGTCCAGCCTTCGCAGTCTACAAAGTGGAAGTCACCTAGTGTTTCAAGAACATTTATTTTGGCCAAATGTGACACACATCAACACCTATAGGACAACTATCCAGTCGATGTCAGCTTGACCTGTTATGACAAGTGTAACTGTATCTAGGTCACCGCTGTTGACATTTTGCTTGGTACAGGCATTATTTCATATAACAGACAGCGTAGCACGGCAAGTTGTTTACAAGTGAACATCACAGCATTACACAGAACATTGGCAAGCAAATTAACTGTGTTAGCAGAAATAAAATGAACTTAGAAGCCTATTTTCATCGATGGATCTTCTTATGTTCTGATATTGTGTTGAACTTTAATATTTAAGGCCAGAAATTGTAGTTCAATAAAATGGCAGTTAGTTGAATTAAAAAGCTGTACCATTTATACTGAGCATACTTTACAACACATTCCAACCACAACACATTTAATTAATTAATGTATGCATTTATGCTATTGATGTTTACATGTTATTTGTATATATGTATTTATGTTTAATGTTTGCATATTATTCGTGTGTCTAATATAAGATTTCCCAAGTAACATAGGGCTTATATTAGCGTTCTATAGGGAACAATTTTCTTTATTGGAAATTTGCTGGCAACATCTGGTGCTATTTTTGTTAGTTGTGATGAGGTGTTTTTTTTCTTCGTTGTTTTTGTTAATAATTTTGTGTTCCTTAGTTTTGTTTGATTTGTTTGAATTTGTTGGTCTACCCTTTGCTATGTTTCAGTTTTATACACAATTTATGTTCATACACTGTGGCGTTATTTGTCTTGTTCATTCTATTGCAGATATCATCACAGATTCTGTGATCATTTTTCTTTGATTTTTCCTATTTGATTTATTTGATTTCTGCAAATGTTTCCTGTTCTCTTGTATAATTGTTTTGTTGTGTTCTTGATCGACATACACTATAATCACAGATTAACAAAATACAGCTAAGGGCAAAACTTCGCATGGCCATCATGAAAAAGTTAGCAGGTACCACATGGGGTGCTGATGAGAATATCCTCAAAAAGCTGTACACAGGCAGAGTCAGACCTGCTATGGAATATGGCATCACAGCTTGGTCGACGGCAGCAAAGTCAAATTTTGACAGAGTAAACAGACTCCAAAACCAAGCAGCACGTATTATAACAGGGGCCCTAAAGTCTACACAAATCAACCATATGGAAAACATCACAGGGCTACAGTCAATGGAGGATAGACGTGACAGCAGAGTCTTAAAACAAGCTGAAAAATTTAAGAGGCTCGAAGGACACCCCATGTACCAAAGAATGAATAGGCTAGGAAGAGGCAGGCTCAAGCGAACTAACGTTGTCGCCCAAGCAAAAGAAAAAAATTAAACAAATAATACATTGGCATACTAGCAGCTCAGTTGCAAAGAAAATCCCAACAAGCTCAACTATCCCACTGTGAAAATAAGATGCTTTCCTGAGTTAAAAAAATTCTGATATTCCAGGCATTGAAGGTAAGGAACACAGACAGAAAACACAAAGAAAGTGTTTATAGCAACCAAAGTATTATTGACCAAAGATTTCCAGCGAAGCTTTGGACACATGCATATATGATGGTTCGGCAACAAATGCAGTTGAAAATGGGGGTGCCGGCATCCTCATAAAATTAAAGAATAGAACTCACTCTATGGCAATTGCCACTGGAAAACCACATCTCTGCAAAACAGATCTGTGCTGAGAAATTGCAGAAGCTTCTGAAAGCCCTGAAATTTGAGGCAGCTGAAACTCTTATTGAATGCAAAGCACAAGCAGAAAAACAGATAGTAATCTTTTCAGATGCCCTCTCAATAATATCAGCGCTGAAGAGCCACCAAACTAAAGGATTGAAAGATCTGATAAACTCCCTTGAAAGACTGGCCGAATGCTTCAAGAAGTGCACTATCCAGTGGATACCAGCCCATTGCAACATACCAGGAAATGAAGAGGCAGATAGACTTGCTAAAGAAGGAGGTGCTTACAGCAAAAATGATATAGAGGACAAACTTACGCAACTGGCAAAGACCACTATAAAGGCTACATTCAAGTCCAAATGGGAAAGAGAGCACCCGGGACATTTCTTAATTGAAAAAAAAATGACGCATATCATCAAATACTATCCAGAAAAGATGTAACAGGTCCTATCATTTTTTCGACTGCGCACTGGGCACAACAGATTGAGATACCATCTGTACCACAAATACAAAATTGGTGCAACAGATCTCTGCACCTGTGGTACCAGCCCGATGACAGTCGAACACCTGCTGCAGTACTGCCCAACCTACAGTAATGAACGGGGTAGCATATGGCAACAACCTACTTCTGTCAACGAAAAACTGTTTGGAGATGTCGGGAACCTTGAGTTGACTGCTGCCTTTATTAGAGTCATAAATGTGGAAGTCTGAAGGCGAACGAGGAAGAAGAAGAAGAATACACTATTTAAAATATATTTGATCATATGAATTTATAAGAAAAAGTCAACTGATGATTTTTAGTAATTGGTTGGTACACAGTTGATTATACAAGACCTTACTAAAGGCTTGTTTCCCCACATAGTTTGGGATAAGGAGCTGATTGATCAAATTATTAGGAGCTTGTGTTTACATTACTTTGGAATATAGATTACATTTTTGTGTCAACTGATTGCTATCATTATTAGACATCATGTCTACATTGGAACACTTTATTGAGTTAGGGAAATCTCTAGGCAAGACTGGAGATAAGTTGGAGGAGTATGCTACCAGTCAGTATGATAAAGCACTTAAAGCTGAGGAAATGAAACAAAAAAGTGAGGAAATGAAACAAAAAAGTGAGGATAGAAAAATGGAAATAGAATTTGAACAAAAGAAACTGCAGATGCAGGTTGAGGAAAGGAGATTCCAAATGGAATTGGAAAAACAAAACAAAGAAGCTGAACAAAAGAGATTAGACAAAGAAGCTGAACAAAAGAGATTAGATAAAGAAGCTGAACAAAAGAGATTAGACAAAGAAGCTGAACAAAAGAGATTAGACAGAGAAGCTGAACAAAAGAGATTAGACAGAGAAGCTGAACAAAAGAGATTAGACAAAGAAGCTGAAGCTGAGGAGAAAAGAGCAATAAGAGAACATGAACATCAGAAAGAACTTTTAGCATTTGAGTTAGAAAAGTTGAAATTGACAAACATGAGTAATGTCAATCAGTCATCTAGTGGTAAACCCTTTACTTACAAGGTCAAGGTACCAGCGTTCAATTCTGCCAGTGATGATATAACATTCTGGCTTGATAGATTTGAACGTGCTTGTCGAACTCATAATGTGGAGAAATCACAATATGCTAATCAGTTGTCTGAGAATTTAAAAGGTGATTCTCTGACGAGTTTAAGTTTGGTTGAAGAAGCTGACAAGGATAATTATGAGGTTATTAGGGCAGCCTTGATAAAGAAATACCAGTTATCTGAGGAAGGTTACCGTATTTTGTTTAAAAGAATGGTACCTGAATCAGGGGTAGAATTCTCAGAATTCATTGCAAGGACACGTCTTACATTTAATCGTTGGATTGAACTGTCCAAAACAGAAAAGACTTATGAAGCACTTATGGATTTATTGCTCAGGGACAAGATTATGTCAAGCATTAGTAAACCATTCCTTGAATTCCTACATGAGCGGAAACCTAAAACACTAAAAGAAATGGAAGAATATTGTACCCAATATGTCACTGCACACCCAGATGTAGCTATTAGCAATACTAAGGTTAAGGAAGGTATGCCAGTTGCATCAGCAACACCATACAACCCTAATTACTCACACAAATTCCAAGGACCTCAAAACAGGTTTAATAAAAAGGGTAACCATAACAGTTATCAGAACCAAGGTAACCAATCATTTCAGGGTTCTTCGAATATCTGGAGACGAGCCGACAGCCCTCGATTCAGGGGTGGTCATAATTATAGGAACTTCCGCAAAGGAAGTCATTATAGAAACTATCCTAGTTTTCCATCATGGAGACAACAAGATCATAATTACAGAGATACTCATTATAATGAATATGATAATAGTAACCAGGGGAATTATGACTCAAACCCAAATAGGGGTTACAATAGAGGAAACAATGATAATTACAGGGGTAATAATAACAGAGGTAGACCCCAACATAAAAAACAAAAATCTCATTATCATGCAAACTCTGCACAGCAAGAGTCCCATGATGCCTATAAACAAAATAAAGATAATGATGACTCTAACAATATGGCATGTGCCGCTTTCGATTTTGGGAGAGCATCTCAGTGCCCCCAATGCAAAACATTATTCGAACCAACTACGGTGTCCACTTTAATTTGTGGCCATCCTCTTCCCGCTCTTCCCGCGTCAATCGCGCATGATGGAAGAGGTTCTCTTGTCTTACACAAAGGTTTAGTAAATGACAATCCAGTTTCATTGCTTTTTGATTCTGGATGCACCACAATTGGTGTTAGGCAGTCACTCATAGATCCTTCTCGTGCTACAGGCAAAGTAGTCAAATGTGTAACATTTGGCGGCACCATAGAGAAATACTCTACTGCTATCATTAGGATCGCTACTCCTTTCTTTACAGGAGATGTACACGCATGTCTTCTGCCGAATCCGATCGCTGATCTTATCATCGGTCGTATTCACGGAGTCAAAGAATGCACTCCCCAACAAATTTCCGTTTGGGAAAAACAAAATATTCAAACTGCTAATGCTGTAGTCACTAGAGCTCAAGCTCTCAATATGCCCGAAACTTCATCTATTGAAGATAATGAAGTGCATAACCAAGATGATCCCTTGGTAATTTCGCGTGACTCATTTATAAAGCAGCAAGAAGAGGATTTGACTCTAAAGAAATTCTTCACTCTTGCAACAAAAGGTGATCTGAATAAAGATTCAAAGAGTAAATCTTGGATTACAATGAAGAATGGCGTACTTGTACGTATGGTGCAAGACTCCAACAAGTCAAGTCATTCTCAGATTCTTGTACCCAAGAATTTGAGAGTTAAAATATTACAACACGCACACGACTCTCAGTGTGCTGGACATATGGGTTTTTCCCGTACAAAGTCAAGAGTTCTTGCGGCTTTCTTTTGGCCTTTTGTGAACAAGGACATACGGATCTATTGTCGATCTTGTAAAATATGTCAAGAAGTCAAATCCAAAGGTCCACGCCATGCTGCACCTATTCAGGCTGCAGACATTCCTATTAGACCATTTCAGAAAATGGCGATAGACATCATTGGTCCATTTAAGATCAAATCTGCTAGAGGACATCAGTTTATCTTAACGTGTGTGGACATGTGCACACGTTGGCCAGAGGCTATCCCTCTGAAGAGCATTACTACTGCTGACATTGCAGATGCTCTTTGGCTTATATTTTCTCGTCTGGGATTTCCCGGAGAAATATTATCAGATCATGGCACCCAACTAATATCGGATACCATGTCTCAAGTAATGTCTACTCTCCAGATAGAGAGATCTTTGAGCAGTATCTATCACCCAATGTCTAATGGGATGGTAGAACGCCTTAATAGAACACTCAAAAACTTACTAGGGAAGATAACTGAGGATCATCCTCAAGATTGGGGTAGGGTTTTACCCGCGGCCCTCTTCGCTTACAGAGAGGTTCCCAATGAACATACAGGATTTTCTCCTTTTGAACTTGTCTTTGGCGCGCGACCGTGTGGCCCTATGTCTTTGCTTCATGATCTCATAACCGCTGATAATATTACCAATGAAACAAAATCTTCTTACGAATATGTCATCGCGCTAAGACAAAAGATTATCGAAGCATGCAAATTGGCAACTTCTTTTTCTGAGTTTGCTAAGGAGAAAGCAAGACAATTTGCCAATAAGAAAAGAACCTTACGACAACTTTGTCCTGGTGACAAAGCATTTGTTTTGCTACCTTGTAGGGAAAACAGACTACTTATTTCTTGGAAAGGTCCGTACGATATAATCTCGAAAATTTCCGATGTTGATTACATTGTCGATATTGATGGGAAGCGTAAAACCTTCCACATCAATATGCTTACGGAATTCCATGAACGTCCGGATTATTTACAGCCTATTTTCCAGGCAACGGACGATTCACCTGTCCAACATGGTCATTACTCATCACTGTCTGTAATACAGGATGAGGAAACAAGTTTTTCGGATGTTAATCTTCCGCTTCCGATGATTCCACTTCATTCTAGTGAATCATGGAAAAATTTTACTGTTTCTCCCGATTTATCTCTAGGAGAACAGCGACAAGTTTCGTCTATGCTACAAACATTTCAGGATGTCCTTACTGACATTCCTGGACAAACTCATGTCATTGAACATGACATTATTCTAACTGACCATAATCCTATTAGAGTCAGACCTTATCCTATTCCTATACATTTTCAAGCACAGGTTGAAAAGGAGTTGGATGAGATGATAGATTTAAAAATAATTGAACCATCCACTTCTGCGTATTCTTCGCCGATGGTTATTGTCCGTAAAAAAGACAATAACATACGTCTTTGCGTTGACTATCGCAAATTGAATCAAGCCACGAAGTTTGATGCTGAACCTATGCCTTTACTAGAAGAGCTACTTACTAAGCTTTCTAAATCGCATTTTTTCACTAAACTAGATTTGTCTAAAGGATATTGGCAAGTTCCTCTATCTGAACGCGCCAAACCTTTTACTGCTTTTTCTACACCTTGAGGCCTTTTTCAATGGAATTTTATGCCTTTCGGCCTTATGAACGCACCAGCTACATTCGTACGCATGATGCGTAGAATTCTATCCTATCGGTCAGATGTCATTGCGTACATAGACGACATCTGTCTTTTCAGCAATACTTGGGAAGATCACTATTCAGGGTTAGTTGAATTGCTATCTACTCTACGCGAGTATAACCTGACAGCGAAACCATCTAAAGCCTGCATTGGTTTTAGTGAAATTTCTTTTTTAGGTCACCGGGTCGGCCATGGTTTCCTAAAAACAGAGGACCATAATACAAGTAAAATACTTAACATTTCTATTCCTAAGACTAAAAAGCAAGTGCGAAGTCTCTTAGGTCTTATACAATTCTATGGACGATTCATTCCGAATCTGTCCTCAATCATGGCACCTCTTTCTACCTGGCTAAAGAAAGGGTCTCCTAATATAGTCCATTGGACTCAAGGATGTCAATCCTCTTTGGATAAGATTAAAACTATGTTTTCTACTGCACCTATTTTAGTGTTGCCTACTAAAGATAAGACATTTGTTCTTCGTAGTGACGCTTCATCCACTGGGATTGGAGCGGCACTAATGCAAGATCGCTCTGGAACTCTGCATCCTGTAATGTATATTTCCAGAAAGCTTAATGCTGCAGAAAGGAATTATTCGGTTTTAGACCGTGAACTGTTGGCTATGGTATGGTCAATTCT
This sequence comes from Oreohelix idahoensis, assembly GCA_024509875.1. NCBI lineage: Eukaryota > Metazoa > Mollusca > Gastropoda > Stylommatophora > Oreohelicidae > Oreohelix > Oreohelix idahoensis. The sequence continues at coordinate 55,029 of JAMPIV010018345.1, read as the reverse complement.
CAAATTACAAAGATTCCTTCTAGGCGCACATTTTATAGTAGAAACCGATCAGAAAGCTCTTACAGCTATCCAGAGTAAAAATTTGAAGAGTTCAAGGTCTACTCGATATGCAATTGCTCTTCAACCTTTTCATTTTACGGGACGAGCTATCCGTGGATCAGATAATGTGATGGCAGACATTTTGTCTAGATGCCCACATGATTCCACTTAGCTGTTGAGTACTGGACGTCTTAACACTTCCAACTCGACAACAGATTTTTCTTTTCTATATCAAGATAGACACACATTGTAATTCGTAATGACACTACGTTCATTGATATATAGTCACCATTACTCGTTGATGATTTTTCTTTTTGTCAATCATGTACTTGGAATGCTTAAACTTAAATTGTTATATGCATTGTATCATTGTATAGTAGTATGTGTTGGTGATACCTCCCTGGAAACACTTATGCTTAAGAGAAATGCTTTCTCTGAGGGATTGAGATTTTGCATTAATCTGGCTTAAATAATTCCAGATATTTCTCATCTGCGAAGTATTTATGCGTTGGGAGCCTATTGTATGTTGCTCTCAGATGGAAAAAAAAAATGATTTTCATTTTTTTTGCCGGGGGGTGTGGTAATCTGTTGCGCACATATTTTTTGGCGCACGGATTACGCATACCATGTAAAATGTTTTAAATTGTCTGATGAAGATATATTCATCTTTGAATGCATGTTTTGGTCTTGAGGGACGAAACTCAGATTGGGCAATAAGTAGTCATTCTGTGAGTTATCGCTCTTTGTAGCGTTCTTAAAAATAGAACTCGGCGGAGGAATTTAGACTTACTTGAATCTATTCTGTGTTTGGTTAGGAATAGATTGTTCTTGCTTCAGAATGTCTATGGCCCGAATCTATGTGTAGTGCTTGTCTATGTAGGACGAGTATGTCTTATATCTTGATATCTTAGTATGTTTAAGTGGAACTATTTGTTCTTGTACTGTACTAAAGGGGGTCAGGTGTTTTCGGCGGATGAAGAGAGGGGAGAGGTTTCTTCGGTTGTCAAGGCTAGGGCAGGAAGTCATGTCGGAGAGATGCCCAAGAGTTTGTGATCTCTTTAAGTTATTCTGGGGACGAAGATAGTTTCTTCCAGGATCGTTTAGTCCATGAGTTCCCCAGTTGTGATTCTATAACGCCGGGAGAGCGTTTTTTGTGCTTGCTAGTGTATTTCTTATGTCCAGGTAAAGAAACGTACTTTTGCTGACTTCGTTCATTCCTAGGCTTAAGATGGGCAGACGTTTACATGAACTTACCTATGAATATGTCGGGACGACATATTCTCTAGCAGCACTAAATATGTTTATATGCAGCAACTATGAGGACAGAATATGCTGATCCTTGTAGAATCATTTATTGTTGATGAACAAAGCTTCGATTGAAGATTTGGCTATACACCCGTATAGTGAGTGATGCTCAACCGGGAACCAGCAGCCATTGTGGAAATCGATTGATTTTGGAATTCTACTTATTGTAAATCATTAGCAGAGAACGGGAAAACTTCCTTATTATCAGGTGATGATTGAGAGATCACTATTATAAAGAAATTAACATTATCTTCAGAGAGATTTGCTGTAATTGACCTAAAGGAATCATCGCTAGAAAGAGATCCTGTTTAGGAGTCAAGTTTGAACAGTATTGCTTAATTGACATGCTCGGTCAGTAAGGTCTACTGACTGTATTTATAAACTATGGAAATCTTGGTGTTTACAGATGTTCCATTGCAAGATTATTCTTCATGAATGCTAATTTAGGACGGTAGTCCATTGATCAATATTATGCTGTCTATGTCGACTCATGTTCCTGTAACTGTACCCAATCTGTCAAGTGTGTGCGTCCAATTAAACTATTGAAACGACTACAGTGGTCTGCATTGGTGACAGAACGTAATGAGTGAATGAGTGCCTTATACGGGTCAACACACGAACAGTCCACCATTCGCTTAACTCACACTTCACACTCACACTCCATATTTGCATAATCCTGCGTTGGTTGAGTTGACCTTTGCTCCCCCTGGAGCCTTCATCATATTCACCACTGGTTTGCGTGAGGAGAATACACAGTTACGATCAAGAAGAAAAAGAGGCTTATCAATAAGGTGTCAGGATATCACCTTGTCTTACACTAGTGGTGGTCCTGAACTCTTCTGACTTATGGTTTGCTGTCCTCACATAATTTCTGCTAGACTTGTAGAAGCTCTGTATAGCATGAATCAGAGGTGCTGGAATGTTCTTCCTTGCCAAGCAGTCCCAAAGTTTGCTCCAGGGGACCCTGTCAAATGCCTTTTCCGGATCTATGAAACACAGATGGATCTCACTCTTATGCTCAAGGGCCTTTTCACTCAGCTGTCTGAGTGTGAAGATTAGGTCTTGAGTACTTCGGTTAGCTCGGAATCTGCACTGGACCTCATCCAATTGTGGCTCGGCTAGGCGTCGGAGTCTCTACTCTAGGATTCTAGAGTAGATTTTACCAGAACATCATAGACAGAGCTAAAGAAAATAGTCCAAAACTGAAACTGGCCAAGGTCAACAACTCCAGCCTTGTGCTGCAGGGGATGAACAAGAAGGATGCATTAAGATGACTGCTAGCAAGCAATATAAAAGTCATTACCTTTGATAATTCCTCTCTTGTATAGGTCTTCCTGGGTTGGTCGGCAAGAAATAAGGTTATATAATTTGGCTCTAATCCCAACCAAATTTTTGTTCCTGTCAACAAGGGATATGCCTCTATGGTTTCAACATTGTCGATTGTCACCCTTTTTGAAAATTGGTGTTATGATGGCAATCTCCCAATCCTTTGGTATGGTCTTGTTGCACCATGCTGCCTGTAGGACCCTTAAGAGTAATAGGTCGCCTGATGCTCCCATGTACTTAACCATTTCTGGTGTTATACCATCATGCCCTGCTGCTTTGCCCATCTTGATTTTCTCCAGTGCTGCCTTCAGTTCTTCCTTCTTTATGTCATCTTCATCACCATTGGTTTCCTCTTCTGTGCTAGTGGTTATCATTTCTGATGCTTGACCTTGCTCACCATCAAGGAGTTCTGAGAATATTCTTTCCTCTTTCCATTGCTTCCTTCGGGGCAGTAATCAATTTGCCTTGCTTGTCCTTTATAAATTTGAGAGGGTATTGTTTTTCCTTCCTCATGTTCTTTAGGGTCTTATAGAACAATTTCTGGTTTTCTTGCGCATCGTTTTCTAGCTTTTCTCCAAATTCTTCCCAGGACTTCTGTTTTGCTGCTAGCACCTTGTTATTTGCTTCTGTTCTGAGTATCACATATTCTCTATATTTCTCTATTTGTCCTGCAGTGTTTTTAGCTCCTAAGTATTGTTTCCATGCCATTTTCTTCTCTCTTATTTTCTCTTTGACTTCCTCTGTCCACCAAGGTGTCCTCTTTCTCTTGTTCCCAAGTCGGACTTCACCACATGCTTCTGCAGCAGCTGTCTTTATGATGTCCTTGAATTTAAGCCACAGGGTTTCCAAGTCATCAGGTTGTTCTTCTGTGTTTCTCACCGCTGTAGCAATAAGCCCCTGATATCTGGTCTTAATTTCAGGCTCTCTCAGCTTGTAGGTCTTAATGCTCATTTCTCCCGTTTGTTTACTTGGTTTCTTGCGTGATGTTGGGCAGTTCCTAGGCTGAGCAACTCTTTCAGTTGTTCTTTTGATTGTAAGCAGGTAGTGATCACTTCCAATCTCTGGCCCCCTCCAGCATCCCGGACATATTTGAATGAGCTCCTCCTAACAATGGCATAGTCGATCACTGACTTCTCATTCTTTGTTGGTTCACATCTAGTGTATGCATGTATGCGCTTATGGGGGAACTCTACCCCATCTAGCATGGTCATTTCCAACTCTGGCATTGAAATCTCCGAGCACGATAATTTCATCTAGGCAGTCATCCACTGTCCTTTGAAGCAGCTCGAAGAATTCCTCCTTGACCTCTGCTCTCTCATCCTCATTTGGCCCATACACTATGACCAGGTTGACTATGGTTTCTCCTTCTTTTAGTTTTACAACCATAATGCACTCTGAGACAAAGTTCCATCCCTTGATACTATCTATTTGGTTTTTGGCCACAATGCAACCCACGCCCCCTTTAGCTCTTTCAGATGTGGGTACACCACTGTAGAGCAGCACGTTGCCATCGAGATCCATGACTCCTTGTCCCTTTTTCTTTGTTTCCGTTATAGCCAGGATTTCTAATTTTGCTTTCCTCATCTCTTCCGCCAGCTCCTCTTCTTTCCCATTTATACTTCTTGTGTTCCAAGTTCCGTGTACAACAGCACCACAATTTATTTGATGAAACAAGTGATGAGTTTCAAAGTACGTCTACAGCAACGACAATCACCTCTGGTCAGTCAAACATGAACCAGAAACTATGGGTGGTGTATTTACGCCTCTGCACCCACACACATACTCAAATACTTCTCTCGGCTCTCATATATCACTAGAGCATTTAATCTAAATCACAACATGTCCGAATCACACAGAAATGGCTCCTTTCTACAATATTCACAACTCTTCTTGTAACCACATCATCACACATCCGAATCTCTCAGCCGACGGCCCAAATCATTACACATCCAAATCTCTCAGGTGACTGCCCAAAAAATCCCTATCCCAGCCAACTCACTGTTAGCTCACTCACTCACACCTAAAACACGAGAACAGTAACCAGATCTCTTTCTGCCAAACATCACACATAAAGCATTCACACCAGTGAACACAACAAGTTCACTACAATAAATAACCCATACACCTTCCTGTTGCTGTCATTTTCGACGGAGTCATCTGTCAAGTTATTTGCTTATGTTTGTATCATAAGTATAATTGTGTCTTTACCTGCGATGTCAGGTTGATTAGGGGTTGTCTTCCCTTGTTTATTCATTCATTGTGTTTGACCTTTAGGGTCAGAGGTTGTCAGTTCGGGCGTAGGCCTATGGGAAGGTTTTTTAAGCGGGAGTGAGATATACTTCCGGGAAGCTGGGAGGTCCTGTTTTTCTGAAGGGACCAAGAGTCCATTGTTTTTCGGGGAGAATCTTCGAAGTAACTGCTATGGCAGTTTTCCCCAGTGAATCTCTGTGCGTCGGGATGACGACAGAATTCCTTGTGTAGTTCTGAGGATTCATTTACCAGGTAATACCGACCTTTATGCATTATTACGCTTTTCGGTGGCAGAACATGTAAAGGATTACCTAGGGTGAACAGCAGCTCACTGATCCGCCATTTCAGAACTTATATATTTGTGCTCGAGGTAGCCATCCAAGACTGTTAGTCTTATATTGTCCAGAAATCCAGTGACGAAGATATATTGTGGGAGCCGCAGATTGGCGGAACTTCTATCTACAATAAGTATTACTGCAGGGTTGATGATAACCTATTTAACAGAAGTACACGGCCGACGTCAGAACGAGGCCTGTGCTTTCGGCTATTATACTACAGCCTGATATGTGCAATTGGCGGGAGTGCCAAGTTGCACCTATGTGTCATAGTAACTAAGGCATCTGACGCGTTTAGTCAGAGACGCCAAGGGCGACGCTACGAACTGTCATTATTGAAGAACTTTGCTATTGACCATACACGTCTATTCTGATGTTTACCTTTTTGAATGCCAAATGTATACCTATCGATGTCAGGTCAGCATGACCTTGTTACACTGACTGTTCCTGTTGATATTATGTGTGTTCCCGTCAATAAATGTCTTGAAACATGCCTGCAGTGTCAAAGCATCCTTGATTACTGCATGTGAGAGTATGGGTTGCAGGATCTACATCTATACGAGCCTAAACACATTCGCGTCTTCATTCGCACCCACACTCAACTCATCATATGCTCGCACTACACATCTAACAACATGTAAACTGTCTTGGGCCAGTGATCACCTCAACAAGAAAAAAAAGACAGTTACCCACACTATTCTCATTTACTACTGTTACACAACATACATTTATATTTTAAGTGAAAATTTAAAAAAAAAGGTTTAGTTTTATGTAACATTTCCGTTTACATGACTTTAAACATTTGATTTTAATTTAAACTCAGTTCAGCAAAGTGGATACTTAGATGATAAACAGTATACCCAGACTGTAAGGTCTTTTTATGTTTGAATGTGCACCCAAATAATAAATGTGCCCTAATAAAACCGATGGACTCTGTGTCTTGGTTGAACAGAGTGTGCATCAAAAAAAGGAGGAAAAATTTTATTTAAAAGTTAGTGATTTAGTTACTTCAGACTCTTTCATTTTGAACATGCGCCCTAATAAAATGGACCCAGTGTCTAGGTTGTTGAACTAAGCGAGCCTGTGCTGGTTGCATTTGCAATTACAGTAAACAAAGCCCAAGGATAGTCACTGAAAGCAGCAGTCATTAACTTGAAAGAAAACCCATTTTCACACAAATATCAAAATATCATAGATTGATTTTCACATTGTCCTAAGTTTCCTAAACCGTTACTAGGAATAACCCGGGCAACGCAAAGTACTTACAGCTAGTATACATTAATATCTAAGCTATGCTGACCATGGCACTAACAGTCAAAAATGAATGTCCCACAGCTAATGTAGAAGTACAGTAAATGGACTCAGTCTGAACAACAAGAGAACAGTAACAATAGATATCTTCTGGCAAAAGTATGCATTGTAGTACCAAATGGATGACATTTTATAAAAACCCACACACACCTAGGGACATGTTAAAAATCATATAGAAAATGCAACACCGAGATTAAGAAAAGAATATGCAAGCAAAAGCAATATTCCACAAAATGAGAAATCTGTAAGCAATAAATGCTTGTCTGTGAACATAAGTGATAAAGTCTTATATTAAACCAGTTCTGTTGTCTAAAAGTGAGTTCTGGACACTGAGCGAATAAGAGAAAATCACTAAATGTGACACAGATGTGAATTCTCATAACAATTTTAACGACTGCTAGGCCTAATTTCTCACAAGGGCTGTGGTTGAACGTCTGGTCTATTCAGAATGTGACAGTCGGCAGTTCAATATCAATTTCCATATTCACCAGTGCCAATTTCTTCTTATTATAATAAAAACATAATAACACTGACTAACAAAAAAAAACTTTTTTTTTCTTTCTCTAACATTTCTATGTTTTTCTGGTCAATTTTTAATGCGCTGTTTTTAAATCTGCAAACCGTTTTTCTCTATCAGGTCGGGATCTCTAGAAATACGCAATTGAAGTTTTTTAACAACGCATACAGTATTACAACATCATTCGTACAAGAAGTATAACAGTTATGTAGGCTTGAATTTCTTTGCAGTCGACTTTCGTCGGTGAATGGCATGTGGTACATCGCGACGAAGCATCCAACAATAATCGGCAAGCATGGTCACACTCCACCGTCCTTGATAACGTGACTCCATTACGGCGATATCTTGATGGAATCATTCTCCATGTTCATCGCTGACTTCGCCAAGGTTGTCAGGGAAAAAGTTAAGATGCGAATCGAGCAAATGGATTTTGAGGGACATGTTACAGCCCATAATTATGTATGCATCTATGCACTGCTTAACAATATGCAACATAGTCGACAGATTTGTGATTTTCCAGAAAGTTATCGACGATCGATTTGAATGCCATCCATGCGCGAAGTTCACTACCATGTAACAAGTTCTCGAATTGTTTGTCTGCAATAACTTTCCTAATCTGAGGTCCTACAAAGATACCTTCCTTTATCTTTGCATCGCTAACTTGCGGAAACTTTTCTCGAAGATAAGTGAAAGCTTTGCTCTTTTTATCTAACGCTTTTACAAAATTCTTCATGAGCCCCAACTTTATATGTAACAGTGGTAAAATGAAGGTGTCTTTGTTAACTAATGGCTCGCGTATTACATTTTAATGCCCGAGCTGCATACGATCCCGGTTAGGCCACACCTTTCTTGCATAATGTTCCTGTCTGTTGCGGCTGTCCCATTCACATCGGAAGCAACAAAATTTAGTATACCCAGTCTGCATGCCCGTGAGAATTGCAATGACCTTTAGGTCTCCACAAATCCGCCATTGGTAGTCATTGTACTTTATTTTTTCCAAACATTTAGCCATATTGTCATACGTTTCTTTCATATGAACAGAGTAGGCGACTGGAATTGATGAAAAAAAAATTCTGTTATGCAATAACACGGCTTTTAGACTAGTCTTGGAAGAATCGATGAAAAATCGCCATTCGTTGACTATGTGCTCATGACCGTTTACATCTTTGCAATAGCAAATGTCATCATCCATCTCAAAGTATTGAACAAGTTCTCTGTGTCTATGACGAAATTTAGATATCGGAGTATTGGGCGCTAAAAGATTCCATTCTTTGAGTCGCAAACCGAGTAATTCCGCTTGTCCTTTGGTAAGAGCGAGATCACGTATTTGATCTGAAAGTTCTGAATGGTTAATTAAGTAAACACCATCATTCACCGGTATGTAATCTGAGTCAGAATTAGTTTCTAAAGCAGGTAAACTATCACTTTCTGATGGTTCATTTACGTCCAACGGATATTGTTCTGGTGGTACTTGGATCGGACACGTGATTGGATCATGAGGCACTGGTTTCGAAACCGATTCAATATTTGGATAAACCACAGACTTTCTAGTTTTAAAAGTGAAACCATGGATATTTGTCAAGCGGAAGTAACAATCAGTAGTGTGATTTGTATGTTCACGCCATATTACTGGCACTCCAAAAGGCATCGACTTATGCTTCGGCGATTTTCGTAACCAACCTGCCAATGTATCGAACAAACTGCATTTGGCTTCCAAGATTTATTTGCATCATCAACTTTCGAATCGAAATAAAGTTCTTATGTTGTCTTTAGTAATGGTGTAAAGTTTTTCTGGTCAACAAGATCGGTAAAATATCCGCACACGTAACAGAACAGATCAGCCGAATTTCTACAACTTCTAGAAGCCATATTTTGCTCAGAATTATTTCAAAATACAGTAACTATTTGAAAAATCGCGTAACATATGTCATGCATCTTTTAGCTGTATAAAAAGTAGAATTAAGTTGCTTTTTATTAATTTTTAATAAGTTATATAGTAAAAATGAAACGGGGCAAATAACGGTTTCCCAAAAATATATTTATTCACAAATATCTTAAGAACCCGACGTGATAGAGATAAACGGATTTCAGATTTGAAATCAGCGCAAGAAACTGACCTAAGAACACTTATTCTTATATAAGAAAGAAAAATGTTGTTTGTCAGTGTAATTATTGTCTGTATGTATTGTCATCTTCAAAAATAAAAACAGAATGTACCAATTTTGTCCCATTTTAAAACAAAAAACAAAACACTAGTCACTTCTCAGACTCCATCATAAGAGAATAGAACAGCAAGCTTAGACATATGGTTGTCATTCCCTGCACATCATTTATAAATACTGATAAATGACTATATGTAACATTTCCATACAGTGGGGAAAATTTGCATGAGATGCTGAATAACCATTACACGATAACCATTGCAGGGTGTATTTATATGGACCTAGCCCCTGTAGGTGCTAAACAAAGGCGTACACATACAGATAGTCAACAGATAAAGAAAAGGCATTCAGCCATGGCTGAACAGTTGATGATAACTAGAAATTATCATGACATAATGAAAAAAAAACAGTGCAGTCCACATAAGCGGAACTCATTTAAATCAAATTTTGCTTAAGTAGAAGCCTTTCTGAACCTCCCGGCTAAATTTCTTCTCTGAATTTGTTAAAAAACTCAGGTTAAGTTTAATTCTGATAACTAGAATTTTAGGATAATTCAAAGTAATTTTTCTGTCCCAACTCAAATTTGGACTCACATAAGTAGAGGTTCTGCCTTCATTGTCTAAGGTACACTACTACATGGCCATAAATTGGTTTTTTTTTTTTTTTTGAGAACAAGCGATAACTGGTTAATAAACAGTCGATCTTCCGTCAGCAGATTACAATGCAAACATTCATTTAACCAGCAAGCATGTAGGCCTAAACATCAGGCCTACTGAATGAACACTGGTTCACTTCGGTTTGCGAGAAAAAGTACTTTCGTAAAACTCTGACAGCTACGGGTGTGATGAATTTACCGTGATACAACGTTAAAATATCTCCAATTATAAAGATAAAATGTAGGGATAAAAATAATACGTAAGATACTAGGAGACATGCTCGCCCATGCCCGCATTTCCCACCGCCATTCAAACTAACTAGTTAGACGTGCAGACGAAACGGTTTACCCTTTGTAGACGGGAGGGAAACGGAGATATAAAAAAGGAAAAATATGACTGAACACGTGTTTGAATCTAGAAAGGCTAAAAGACGCAATTGGTAGTAAAAGAAAAAAATTCACGTCACTAGTTGACACAATGTAAGGAAATGGACAGAAAAGACCTTGGCTCTTATTCGAAACAGTCATTTCTTGGACGTTTTATGATACTTGGTCGTTTTATTTGAATTCAGCGGCAAACGCCGTGGAGAAGGTTCGCGAACAAATTTAACTCTTTAAGTCCCAATCGACTTTATATATCCTCAGGGGTTAGACGCGCTTGGCCCAATCAACTTTATAAAGCGTTTAGTATATGTGCCTCTGTTTGAGACTGTTTCTAATTATAACTACCCACAAACCACCCAAAACGTCATTTCCGACAGCAAGTACATTCTTTTAAATACCGCATGTGTTTAAGAGTGAACGTGTTTCTGTTTTGAGATATTTATTTAAAAATGCACCGGGGTGGCCATTTTTGCTTGGGCCAAACCAACTTTTTTGCTTGGGACTGAAAGAGTTAAAAAAACTAAACTTGAGAAAAAAATATGTTTTTTCTTAATAATAGAGTTATGAATATAAAACCTAGCTAGTTTGATAGCCCATCTTAAGCAGAGAAATAATATACTTTCATTTATACAGACGGACAGATAACAAGGAAGATATTGACAAAAGACTGTATTGTTCACATCAGACTAGCGACAGTATTGTTGTGCACACTTTCACTAAAGCCTCAAAATTGCGTCCTTGAGACACGGAAATGCTAAAATCTAGCTGTAATGAACAAGAGGGGGAAGGTGGAGAATTGTGGCTAAAAATAACTTAGGAGGCAGATTTGTGTAGGTTTTGTGTATAGTTGGTCCAAGAAACAAGTGTGTTTTTGTGAAAAACCAAGTAGAGACAGACGGACCAACAGACAATAATACATACTTGACTGAGATCTGACTGAAATTTGACTTTTGGTTGAAGATTTGAAAAAGTTAGGGGGGAAGTCTGTGATTGGACAAATGTATTCATATTAGCGGGGTAGAGACGCGCAATTTTGCCATTTGCTATAAGTCTGTCCAGTAGACACAGTAAATAATTACCAGTGGTGTTTTTCCCAGAAGATATTACATACATTTTAGTGGGACGCCATACTATAGCCAGCAGCTCAGCTGAGTTTTGCTAGTAATAACTGTGTTCTCAATTCTGAATTCTGGTAAGAATGAAAGCATTTATCTTGTATATTTTAACACATTAACTACCGAATTGAAAAGCACACTGTGGCCGAATAACAATTTTTCCCATTTTCATCCTGTAGGTGTTTGCACAAAGTAAGCTGTAGTTTTCATAACTGTTTACAGATTTTTATGAATTACACGTCATTTTAAAGATAAATGAATGCACTATTACAATAAAAACCGGTTGTAACTCTAATAGAGGTTGTTGCTATTTAACAGCCATCCGATGGCCGAGGACTTGGAATATTTTCACAATTATGACTGCTTGCGCCCCATCTCTATCAAAATCACAATTTCAATCAATGTGCACACCGTTTTCACTCTTGTCCTCGTCACCTAGATCAATCAGTCAATTGTTGAATTACGTTTCTATCCTATTCAGCCGTTAGACGAGATATACACGCATTTTTTGTGGTCCTATCACTAGTTGCCACGGTAAACAGTTTTACACGATTTGGTAACTAACCCAAAACGCTGAAAAATATGAACATAATATCAATTTTCCAGTGTTCTACAACAACCATGCTTTGGGAATTTGTTTTCCGGTGGCAACTTAAAATCTCGAACCAGATCAGAAAGTTTTTCAGTACATTTTTCATTCGTTTTATTACTAAAATTAGATTGGCGCCCTGAGCGGCTTGCGGTCCAAATGTGATTATTTTGTGAGCCGCTGACAGCGGCTTGCGGTAGTTAATGTGTTAATATTTCGAGTGATTGAACTGCCATATCATATAAAATGATTACGACAAGTAAGTGCTCGCTCTAGGTCCCCAGCCCAAGTTCAGGGTCTAGAGACAAACAAAAAAATGTATGGACGCCTAACTAAGACTATGGAAGGCGGATCTATTATTGAGATCAGTGGGAACATATCACCTATCTTATTGAATAAAAGGAAACTATTGAACATATCTCAGATGCAATGCAGTCTTGGGGAACTGGTACTATACGAAAACAACTGGGTAAGATGTGCTACGTTGGTCAGAGAGATCTGACCCATTCTGTGTAATGTTGATGTGTTGTGCTGTGTGTAAGAGTGGTGCAGTGGATAGAGTACTGACACATAGCACAAATTTTGTTTCAGAATTGTGAGTTTCTGTTGTGGCACTAAAGGTAGTGCCACATACTTAAGCAAGAATACACAAGCAGATGTGTGTGCCGCCTAACGTTTGTGTCGGTGCAGCCTAGCATTGTATTCCAGCTACCGAGAGGAGTGGGCCACAGGAATCCAGTATCAGATCTTCACAGACAAGATGAGTGAATAAGTGGCCTGCTGAAGATTCACCAGAACTCTTAACTATTTATAAATATTTCCCCATCACAAATATACTGAATTCTTGGGAAATATAACATTTACTACAGTCGATAAGTCAATGGACAAAGCTTGTTGTAGTCACAGAGTGGGTGTGATGATACCACCCCAACAGCACATCCAGTAATAGTTCTCCCAGAGACATTATAAATATTATTAATATTAACCAGTCTTATAAAATACCTATGTACACAAATTCCATTTTCGTATGCCATATATTTATGCATTCCTTTTATAACTCCATAACATTTCATATGTTCTGACCAAAATAAAACATTGGTTCAGAACAAATAAATTTAGAAAAAAATTGTTAAAATCAAAACTAAAACAGTCTGAGTTAGTTCAGTGTGTTATAGATTTTATTAATATTATTAGACTTATTAATTACCTGTGTGTGTTTGTAAATTCTATTACAACACATTACATTTCAGTACCCTAGACTTTTTAACGTAGCTACATTCATAATAGTAAAAGAGATCTGTTTGAGGTCGTAGTGGTAGTAAGAAGGGCCTTCTGTAATTCACATAAACATTTATCTCAGGAGCCTTCACAGCTGACCTCATACATTCCACTAGGTAACATAACAACCATACAATACCATCAAAACCACTACAACGGGACTATGCGTTTGAGATCTGAAGATAAACAAAGAGTGAAACCTGAGGTATGTGAATAGTAAATAATAAACATAAAGCAGTATTTGGCAGGCACTAGTAAGACAGAAGGAAGGAAAACACTACACAACAGAAAAGTCCCTGTTAGGGAAAGTAACTCTTATTACATCAGATTACTTGTCCTGCAGTAGTTATTGTTCTTCAAATCCGTGAAGGAATGGCTAACACAGCACACAAAAATACTAAGCCAAAACACGGTTTGAACGTTTTCACCCTTGCTACTAGCAATTAACTTGACACTGCATTTTAGGCTTTTCTATATTGCTTTTGATAACTTTAAAAGATGTAGAAATGAAAATTTAAAATCAAAATACTTGTTTCTGAATGGTTAAAATAAATGCTTCATGACTTGCCTCTTATTCTGGCATAAATGTCCATCTTTGAACAAAATTTTGATAAGCAGAATTTTGATAAGCAGAATTTTGATAAGCAGAATTTTGGATAAGTATAATTATTGTTGATGGTCCCAGCGACTTCTGCTTATCCAGACTGCACTGTATATAGCGAAAGAAATGGTGGAAGACACATAGAAAAGATAAAGGACAGCTAGAAATTATGGCTTGGGAAGAAGTTAACAACACAACTTATGGTGCACACCACGGACTGAGATCTGTAGAGAGATGTCATTACCTATTCTTTGTGACAAGGCTACTGAGGATGAAACATTGTTAGATTGAAATAAAGCTGGTGAAAAAGCTTCTGAAAATCTTATTTATATTTTAAGGTATAAAATTTTTTTTACCCTTTTCACTTCTTCTGTCATCTTTTTTCACATCTTGCACATCGAAATCTCTAGGACTAGACTCTGCCTGCAGATAAACAACATAAATATCTTAGCTTTGATGTGATATGCTCAACATTTTAAAATTTAACAGTGCTAATTTGTACAGGTACTTTTTCAGATTTAAGTATTACAGTTTCATTATATAACATTTGTTGCTATAGAAACCACCACTGTAAGACAACATGATGTGCTCTGTCACAGGCTTCCTACATAAGGGTCAGTGGTGCCATGCTTCTGAAGCAGCATAAAAGGAGAAGGATGATGATCATTACAGTAAATACACGATTGTGTCTTCTTCTTTTCCAATTTTTGCTCCATAAGGGAACTACTTGAGGCACCAAAGCCCTTTATAAACTCATGCATTAGTGGTTACTGCGGATATCTGTTGTATATTGAGAAGCTAGGAGCCGCGGTAGCATAGTGGTTAGTGCACTGGCTTCCTAGCTCAGTGGTCTATGGTTCAATCCCCAGATGATGTGTGATTTTTTTAGGCCGCAAACGGCTCCTGGGTTGACCCAGCCCCAATTGGGTACCAGAGCAACTTCTGGGAAGGTTAAGGCGGCCGGCGTAATGCTGACCACATCACCCCTAGTGTGCCGATGGTCAAGAAAATATGGGCCTAACACCCTATTCCCAATATGCCTCAATGGGCGTGTAACGGGATCCTTTACCCTTTTACTGAGAAGCTGATTAAAACATAATCCTAATTATTTTGTTACCCAAGTATGGTAATGATTACCCCTGTTAGGGGGACTATTTCTTGTAATTTATTACCATCAATACCCTTCAGCTCCCGTGGAGCACAGACCATCACAACATATCACACCAAACCTTCCCCTGCCCCGAGCCATCCATTCTAGGTCTTTCCATGTCTTCTTTATCCCTTCTATGTCTGTTTCCAATCTCTTTCTTCATGTGCTTTTTTGGTCTTCTTGTATTCCTTTTTCCTCAGAGACTCCAGAACAAAGACTGCCATGTAATGCCATCAGCTGGCTACCTCAGTAGGTATCCTATTCAAAGCCATCTTGTCCTGACCTTCAGTTCCACTTTTGGAATGAATTAAGTGACGGCATATGCCCCACATGGAGGCACAGTGTAATGAATGAATGGGTTAGTATCCATGGATTAACACAAAACAATATTAAGATTTCTGCTGATCTGTCACCAGGTTAAAAAATAAAAAAAGATGTACTTTTTTTTTTTTTTTTTTGCGTACGCCCGCTAATACTCGAGGCGAAATCTCAGATTATTATTTATGTCTAACCTGACATTGATTTTACGTGAGTATCCCTTTATTTCTTGTACAGAGACAGGTGTCCTTCGCCATTCAGGCAAATACTCGCCGATTTCGGAGGTACCCATTGCAGCTGGGTCGGCTCAGGAGCCGCCAGTCCCTGGTCGACGACACTCCTTCAAATGTTCACCAGGTCTCGAGTTAATCCAGTTCAAATCCCGGTCGACAAAAAATCCTCAAATGCCGTCGCCCGGGTTTGATCCTGTATCACCCGGTCGCCAGAGCGGTGTTGTAACCACTACGCTAGCGCGGCTCCCTTTTACTTTTAACACTAGTTATGAGATACTCATAATTTCAAATAAAAAAGCAAAATACAGTTTAATAATATTTCTGCACATAGACTTACTGGAGAAACATCATTTGCAACAATCTTCATACGAGTGAACCATTCTAAATTGTCCTTCTCAGTGTCAGACTGAAAAAGGTAGACATTGCCAGCGCTAACACGCAGCTGTGGGATTAAAAAACAAGTGATTATCTCATGCAGCTGTGTGATAAAACATGATTATTTCAAAACATAAGGCTACTTTTTCCTTCTTCTTCTTCTTCTTGCGATCGCATCTTTGATGATTACACCGTCAGACGAGTTCTCATGATGAATTCGACTGTTGTTTGAAGTTCCTCTTTAACTCCATATAGCTTTGAGTTTAGTGTTGAGTCATTGGGCCAGTATATCTTTCTTAACTGGTCATACAGAGGACAGTCCTGTAGAACATGCTCAGCAGTTTGTTCGTTTAATCCACATGTGCACAGTGGTGAAGCAGACAATCGTAGCTTGTGCATGTGTTTATTCAGTTTGTTATGCCCTGTCCTGAGTCGAAAAATAGTTGTCTGTCCCTGCCGGTCGAGAGTGTGATAGTCGTCTTTGGGTTGGTTCTGTTCTCTTCTGATAGTCTGGATAGCTCTCTTTTTCTCAAAGTATGTGACTTCATTATCTTCTTGTTCACATTCTCCTCCCGTTTTTGCAAGTTTATCTGCCTTTTCATTTCCGGGTACACCACAATGAGATGGTACCCACTGAAGTATGGTTCTCTTTTTGGCAGCTACCTTGTTTAGTTCATTTCTCAGATGCGGGAGTTTACCACCCTTGAGAGCTTGCAGGACAGACAGTGCATCTGTGAGGATGACTACCTGGTGGCAGTCAGAGTTGGTGTTATAAATCATATTTGCAGCTTGCTCTAGAGCTTGAACCTCAGCTGTATAGTTGGAACAGAATTTACCAGTGGGAATGTGCCTAGTCTCATAGTGTGTTGTCAGGATATGAGATAAAGATACCGGCACCTCCATTCCTAACAGCATTAGTTGCTGATCCATCTGTATAGGCATGTATCCATGATTGATCGGGATAGCTTTCTTGGATCATACTCAATGTAGCAGTTCGTTTTTGCAGATCATTATACTCACATCCACTTGTGAGACCACTGACTGTTGTATTAATTTGGAGGGCACTGCTGGCCTGCTCCCATGGTACAGGGTATAGGGTGGGCTTCAGTGGTGTTGTCTTCATGGATAGGTCTTCTTGATGCTGTCTTATAAGTCTTTTCCCCCGATGCACAAAGCTGCTACGCTTTAGACGTCCCAATGCCAGATCATCTAGTCTTGCCTTCATTGGGTGCATTGGCATACTGTTGTACTTTTCCATCTGGATCATGGTTTTTGTGTCTCTTCTATGGGACAATGTCTGTAATCCAGCAACCTTCTGCATCTCTGTTATTGGTGTAGTTTTCATGGCTCCTGTAATGAGCCTGAGAGCTTGATTTTGCACCTTGTCCAAAGACTGCAGATGTGAGTTAGCAGCTGATGACCATGCTGCTGAGCTAAACTCTAAGTGTGGTCTTATTACTCCATTATAAATCTTCTTTAGATTTCGTTCATTTGCTCCCCAGTTGGTACCTGCTAATTTTCTGAGTATGCCTAGTCGTCTTCGGGCCTTTCCTTCTGCATTTTCAATATGCTTATTCCATGTAAGCCTTTGGTCAAATGTCACCCCAAGATAGGTGGGGTAGCTTTCTTCCTTGATCACGGTTGTCCCTAGGTGTATGTTAGCTGATTTGTCCTTGGGGGCGAGGGAGAACAGTGTTGTGGAGGTTTTGTCTGTGTTTATTGTGATAAGCCATTTCTCTGCCCATGACACTAGCATGTCTGCTGCCCGCTGCATTCTATAATTTGCTGTGGTGACATTTTCATCAGCGCACCAGAGTACTAGGTCATCTGCATATAAGGCAGCTTTAACTCCTGCAGGGAGATCTTTCACCAGGTCATTGATGTAAACAAGGAAGAGTGTTGGGGAAATTACTCCTCCTTGAGGTACCCCCTGATGGAGCAACACTTTTCTGCTCTGCAGACCGTCAAGAGTGACTCTAGTTCTCCTGTTATGCAAGTATGACTGGATCCATTTCATCATGTTGCCTTGGATTCCACTTCTCCTAAGTTTTGCAATGAGGCCATCTTTCCACACCTTGTCAAAGGCCTGCTTGAAGTCGACCCAGATCGTTAGGACCTTTTTCTTCTCCTGGAAGGCATCTTCTATTGCTTGAGACAAGTAAGTAACTTGGTCTTCTATACTGTAGCATTCTCTAAATCCAGCTTGTTCCGGCACCAGGATCTGCTCAGACTCTAAATACCATTTCAATCTGTGGTTGACTATTCGCTCCATAGTCTTCCCAACACAGCTTGTGAGACTGATTGGCCGGTAACTTGCAGCCTCGGTCTTACATTTCCCTTTCTTTAGTATGGGTATTGTGATGGCTTCTCTCCATACTTGGGGTACCGTTCCTTTCAACCAGCTGTGGTTGAATATCTCAAGCAGTTTTGTCTTTGCTGCTGAGCTCAGATTTACTAGCATTTCGTTGCTGATTTTGTCTGGGCCGGGTGACTTTTGAAACTTAAGCTTGGAAATAGCCTTCTGTAGTTCTCCTAGTGTGATGGGTTCCCTCATTGGGGCAGGAGTATCTGTCTGTCCCATGGTTGCCAGTATTTCTTTTCTTATCTCTCTCTGATGGTCTATGTTAATGGGTAAGTTGCTTTCTGAACTGTATCTTCTAGCAAACAAGTCTGCAGCTTGTTTTCCTCTGAAAAGTTTGCCACCTTCATCCAATGTGATAGTCTGCCTTGGTGAGGAATGCTCTTCATTTAGAGACTTGACTAATCTCCAAAGTTTCCTGCCGTCTTTCTCAAGGTTCAGCGATGCCGTTTTAGTTCTCCAGCTTTTCCGCTTTTCTTCTAGCTTTGTTCTCTGAAACTCTGCTACAGCCTTTTTCCATTTGTTGTGAGTTTCAAGTGAAGGCTGAGACTCTGCGTCCTTTCTAGCCTTGTCCATAGCTTCCTGACGTTCTTGGAGTGTGCTGGACCAGTATGGTATGTAGTTACGCCGGCATCCTTTGGGAATGGTTTCTTTTGCAGCTTGTAGTATGCATCTGTTGAAGTCTTTTACCACTTCATTAATGTCTCTGTTCTGTACCTTGAGGGTAGACAGCAGCGTGTTCACCTGATGCCTGAATAAACCCCAGTTGGCTTTTTTGTAGTTCCATCTTGTAATGGCTGGGCCTGTACTGAGAGTTGCACTCTGGACAGTAAGAAAGATTGGGCGATGGTCGCTTCCCCCTAGTTGGTCTCCTACTTCTCTACTAATAGATCCAGCTATATCTGGTGTGGAGAAGGCAAGATCTGGTGTTGAGGTTGTGTGCCATCCTCTGGAGTAGAAGGTAGGAGTATCTGTGGCATTATTGACTAGGATTAGGGAGTGATCATCTTGCCAAGTTTCAACCTCTTCACCTCTGTGATCCAGATGGTTATAGCCCCAGCTCTGGGAGTGGCTATTAAAGTCTCCAACTGCTATAAAGTTGGTGGCTGGTACCTGTATAGAGCTGAGACTCAGGGGTTTGTTGTTCGGACAGTAATAGTTCAGGAGTTCTATTTCCATCTTGTCTACCTTTATCTGCAGCAGCTGATATTCTGCTCCATCCATGAAGGTTTTCCTTTCGTGTGCAGGAATGTTATTCCTTACAAGAGTAAGTACTCCTCCTTTTCGTCTATCTTGTCTGTCGGATCTGAAGCATTGATATCCCCTTATTTTAAAGGTTTGATCTGCTTTCAAGTGAGTCTCTTGGATACAGCAAACACTGACTTGCTTCTCATACAAGATGTTTTCCAGCTCTGTCTTTTTGCTGTATCCAGCCTGCTTGCTGTTCACTCCCTCTGCATTCCAGTGCATCATGACAAGTGGCACTCTGGGTTTCTCTTTTTCTGTTTTGTTTTGGTCAGTAGTTCTCCTCCGCCGTCTGTTGACTCCACAAGACGGTCTAGAGGGTCCTCCAGTAGCTGAGGGTGGGCTCTGTCGAGGCTCAGAGCCCGGCACTGCACCTGCCTGGTGGAGCTCCACAGGGCGAGCACCAGAACGAGATTTATTTGACGGTGTACTCTCCATAGAAAAAAAAAAGCGAGTTGCATGATACTGTGGTTTCCGGTGCGCCTTCTGGCCCAGTATCTACGACTTTAGCACCTGTTCAACGGGAGAGTGGGCTCATCCCTAATCTGTTTATGTTCCCAGTAGTAGACTATTCGCAAGCAGCCTGGGGGTGTCACTGCTCTGCGCGGACCTTGTTTACCGAGGCGGCGTCCGAGCTCGTATGGTGAAAATATGGTTGCGTTATCTTCAAAATAGCCCTGTCTTTCCCGTGGCTTTTCTGCCATCCTGCAACTTTGAGTTAGGGAGTTCTGAGCTCCAGTCTCTTTCCCAGGCATTTTATCCTGGCCTGGCACGCATACAGAGGACCCCACTTCTGGTTCTAAGTTAGCAGTTGGGGATAGGTGGGGTAGCACACTGTGCATTCCCCGTCATCCAGGGGGCTCTCCAACTATGCAGAGCTTGCACAATGCTGTGCTCTGGTTCGGGGCTCTCCCAAGGAATCCTCACGTCCTGCACAGAGCCACTTCCCGATACCCACCACCTGCCAACCCTCCATTGTAGAAATCTCCTGCATGCGGCCATCCAGTCAAGAGCCAGTATTAAGTCTGGTGCCCAAGTGATCCCCCCAAGCTCAGTGTGCAATGCTGGGTTCTCATCATGCTGCAACACAGGAGGGATTGTGATGCTCAGCCATCTCTCTCAATTCTGCACCGATAAGTGACATCGGGGACTTAACTTTGCCTCAGTACTGGGAGGCCCCGTTTCCGGGTACACCACACACAGCCAATTGAGGCAACGGTCGCCATGGGCGTGATAGACGACAAACAGTGAAGAATGAGGCAAGAAAGCATTTAACCCATGAAGTGGGGGTGGATTGGTGCAGACCAGAGCATGTACCACTCGCCGGTGGGTTCTGCATCTACACCTATAGGGTTCCACCCACTCCTCAGCCCATTTAGTCTGGCCCCTCACCCAGGACCTGTCCGGCTTGGGTGACCCTGCCAGGAGTAAAACTCCCGCCGGCATAGCTCCCGGGATCATTGAGGCGCTCAAGCTCTCCAACCACGGCAAGGTAGGCTTACATGTGGAGAGGCTACTTTTTCCTATTTAGCACCTAATCTTAGTAAGGGTCTTTTTTTTTTAAACAAATAATATTTATCTTCATTCATTGATACTCTTAATGCCTGCTACCGAGGTCTTTCATATCTACTTCTATATATGCCTAATGATATCTATTTTGACCTAGTATAATTGTAGGGGTGGGTTGTTTGTCTTCCACGCATTCAACATATCCGAGCCACATCAGCCTGTTTGATTTCATGGTGTTCATATCAATGAATTCTATAAAACTAACGTAGTTCTTTGTCATAACTCTGCATCTGCCAGTGTTAGTTTCAAATAAAACTATTGCAGCACTAATGATGAACGACTCCAACTTTTTTTTTGGGGGGGGGGGGGGGCTGGGGCTATGAGGAGAACAGAAATGCATTTTTCCTGCAAACTACAATGGTAAATATAACTAATGAACATTGTTTTTCAACAGTCAGCATTCTGTAAGTTCACCATTTTCATTAATTCTGAGGTCCTATTGTTTTTATTTCTGCATTTTATTTTCCTATGTATCAGAACAATTTTCAGAGACTCAATCTTAAGTACTTCCTTTAAATTTGAAACAACTGTTCAAGCTAATCATCATATTTCAACAATACTCACTGATATTGTGTTCTTTTTACTGGTCAGCTCTTTTGGATTTAAGTCAACATGGGCACCTTGAAGACTTACAACACCTTCAGGTTTGCCATAAGGGGAACCCTGCTTTTGTGCTGCTGACTTCTGGTCCTTGTAAAACACCAAGTTGGATCCCTGAAGTACTACATAAATCTGGGTCCAGCTTTTTCTGTGAAGTTTCACAATTTCAAAACAATGGATGTGACAACTGTTTAATTAGCAGCTCAAATTATTATTCCAAATACCTTTCAAATGTTGCTGCGCTGCTTATGATACATCAGCAAATATTTTGTTACACTTACATTAGCACTTTAAACTTTAGCCATCTGTTGCTATTTGTTGATTGCCAAACAATTACTTTGTTACACACAAATGATTATTCTGTCTACTGTGTCCATCTGCTGTTAAAATGCAAAACAGTGGTACAGATATGACAACCCAACACACAATAAAATTATGAAATTTTTGCTGAATGTATATTCCTGTTGCAAAACCAAACATCTTAGTTATATGAACTCACTTTCCTCTCAGTTATTCATCATTACTCATGGTCTGTAGCATGCATCTATCTCACTTCATTTTCTCTCCTTAACAGTACTCCCATTCCTCTACTAATCCTTCTTCAACCCTGGTTTCTTGAGAGATACTGTTCATAAGGAGTGCACCAACATTCTGAACTTTACATGATTCACTGCAAGTTATTATTTTCAACCAAGCTTCCACTATATATCCAAGGCTAGTTGATACACAGAGATCAGTTATCTCCCCACCTGCACGTGGGCACATACACACACACACAATTATAAAGAGCGACCGTATCTGTAAAAATGATTTATGAAATTTTTCTTGAATACTGAGTAAGGCAAATTTAAATTCAGACCTGCACAAACAAAGACACTATCATAAATGATGTCAGATTAAATGCATGTTCAAACTAACAGTAAATTAGTCATTAGTGAAGTCTTAGATAATGTGTAATGGGTACGTTGATCATATGTCTCACAAAGGAAATAATGTAATGCATATATTATTATCAACACTAGTATTATCAGTCCCAGTAAACAGGATCATCCTTGAGAGATTACAAGAGATCATAAACAGACAAATGGGATAGGAACAAGCAGGTTTTTTTCATGAAACATATCCTGCGCAGACCAGAAAGCCTGTGACAGGCTGGGGTGTCATGTCATTCAGGTGTTGTATGAATGATGGAGTCTGTGTATGCTGTGTCAAATTTATTTTCAGATTTTACAAAATCTGTTACAGGATTGGTCTCTCGCCAAGTCCTGGACCATAAATGGTTGTGTGAGAGTATTTGGGTGTTTTGATTCAGATTATTCGACTATTAGTTTTTGTCTCTGAAGGACCGAGGACTAGACTGGAACCAGGCCAGAAGGAAGACAGCCGATAGGACAGTATGGCGCAAGATGTGAACTCATACCTATGTCTTGGTCACAATATAGACAAAGTTGAAAGAACAGACAATGATATAAAAATAAGAATACTAAAGGCAAGAGAAGCTTTCGCAGCACTGTGAAATATATGGATTTCAAAAGAAAACAAGTTGAGCATAAAAAATAAGAACCTTCAACTCAAATTTCAAGGCAGTCAGTCCCATTGGGCAGCTCTGAAACAAAGATCACAATAACAGCTACAACCAAGAAGTCAGAAAGTTTCATAAATGGATGCTTATGCATAACAGAAGGTTTACAATTGGATTAAAAGTTCACCCACATTGGACTGACAAGATAAATAATAAACCAAACAAATATCAGTGCAACAGGAGGTGTGAGGAAAAGATGTTGCATAACATACACACTGAGGAATCCAGTTGATAACCTAACAAGGCAATCCTTGATCCAGAATCCCCAAGGTAAAAGAAATAGAGGGAGGTCCAAAAACACATGGAGAAGAGAACTGGAGATACACATAAAAATGACAGAGCAGACAATGAGTGAATTTGAATGGAGGCACAGGGCTTGGTCTGAGCTGATTGAAGGTCTATGCTCCAAAAGGAACTAAAGAGTAGTGATGATGATATACTGGCATCTGCCCCCAACTTAAGTGTTAACACATTTATACATATGAACGTTTTAAAATCTGGTATCTTTTGTCTGGGTGTATTAGAATGTCGCTTACAGAGATTAGAAACTATGAATTAGGTAAGTATAATGAGAATTTAAGTGATAAGGATAATGGCTGGCTTTAAAGGTACTTCATGGCATAAAAAGGTTGCAGCCAGTTCAACAATACTTCTTCACCTGCTTTAATCTGTTGCTTATGAGGTAAGGCTGATTACTGGTTTCAGATCTAGTGCCAGTGAATATAATGCAGCCTGATGAGCTGTCATGTTTTCTTTCTTTAAGATATCTGTAACCCTTTGATCACTCTACTCCTGTTTTATCCTCAACACATGGCCTGTTCCATTCTGACATTGCATGCCCATGCTGCTGGCTGATTAGTGCACAGTAATATTAAACAATCATTTTAAAGTAGTTTTTCAGGCAACTAAGCCGATTTATCAAATCACAGTAAAATGAATTCCTGCTTATTAAACCCATTTGGTTCAGAATTATCTGCTCACATTAAACTTTTCTTTAGGTACTCTCAGCCCTGATTAAGTTCTTTACCGCAAACCCAGCGTTTCTCTTGTCCTTACTGTCCATGAAAGTAATGTCAGATCCATTCCTATATCATCCATCCCTCATCTTCTTAGATTTCTACTCTACCTTGCACATTTAATCTATTCTATACAGATTATCACCAGACTGTTTCCATTTGACAGATATATCACCCAAACAGCTAGACTTTAACAAAAAAAATCATGGATAAAGTCTTGACTGGCTTGCTGATATAGTTTTCTTTGTTCTTATTCTCCCTTTACCAGCTATAATTTTCTGTTGTGATACCACAGCAGCATTTTTGTGTGGGAATGACTGACAACTTACTTGACTTTCTTTTTGGTGACATCAAAAATCTTGGTCTTGTACAAGTAGCCCTCATATACGTCCTGAATAGAGCAACAGTTTACATGAGTTTAGTCAGTGCAGAACATGATTTCTTCAGCTATGGTAACTAGAACTGTAAAGTGACAGATGGGCAGTTTCAACTGTAATGTCTAGTACTATAAGAGGAAGGTTCCACTCTTTCAGCTCTAGTATCAAATAATGTAAAGTGAAAGATGGACTGTTTCAACTGTAATATCTAGTATTGTGCGAGGAAGAATCCATTTTTCAGCTTTAATATCAAATAATGTAAAGTGAAAGATGGACTGTTTAAACTGTAATATCTAGTATTGTGCGAGGAAGAATCCATTTTTCAGCTTTAATATCAAATAATGTAAAGTGAAAGATGGACTGTTTAAACTGTAATATCTAGTATTATAAGCCTCTATGCCAACTTTACGTGTAGTGTTGGGCAGAGCAACCTAACCTTCGAGGTGAAGACAGGAGTACGACAGGGATGCCCCTTATCAACCACTCTATTTTTAACAGTCATAGACTGGGTGATGCGCCAGACAACAGAGGGCAGTCCAAGAGGAATAAGATGGACTACATTTTCAACATTGGAAGATCTGGAATATGCAGATGACATTGCACTGCTGGCACATTCACATCAACACATCCAGGAAAAAACGGATAGACTTAATAAATTTAGCCAGCAGGTGGGCTTGAACATCAATTTAAAGAAGTCTGAGGTCATGACGCTCAATGTGAGCAACCCTGAGCCCATATCAGTAAGGAATCAGCAACTGGTACAGACAGATACCTTCACATACCTAGGAAGCATAGTAACACCAGACGGTGGGGCAGGCAAAGACATCAACATCAGAATGAATAAGGCAAGAACAGCCTTCTTTAGCCTAAATAACATCTGGAAGTCCTCCCAATACAGCACAAGCACAAAATTACGATTATACCAGAGTTGCGTGCTTTCTGTGCTTCTCTATGGTGCGGAATGCTGGAGAGTCACAGAGAAGGAAATGTCAAAATTGTCCTCTTTTCACACAACATGCCTAAGAAAAATTCACCGAATCTTTTGGCCGAATACCATCACCAACCAAGATCTGCTTACTCGTAGCAAGCAAGAGGACATGCATACCATCATAGCTGGCAGACGCTGGAGCTGGGTTGGTCATGTCCTCAGAAGAGACCCCGATGCCATCACAAGAACAGCTATGCTTTGGACCCCTGAAGGAAAGCGAAAGAGAGGCCGACCAAAAACAACTTGGCGGAGGACTGTGGAGGCTGAGATGCAAAGAATGAACCAGAGTTGGGGCACTGTACGAAGGATGGCCACCGTGAAAGATGGACTGTTTAAACTGTAATATCTAGTATTATGCAAGGAAGAATCCATTTTTCAGCTCTGGTATCTAATAATGTAAAGTAAAGATTGACAGTTTGAACTGTCAGGCATCTGAATCTAGTACTATAAGAGGAAGGATCAATTCTTCCAGCTCTAGTATCTAATAATGTGAAGTGAAAGACTGACTGTTTCAGCTGTTACACCTAGTACTATAAGAAAAAAGGATCCATGCTTTCAGCTCTAGTATCTAATAATGTAAAGTGAAAGATGGACAGTTTCAAATGTAATATCTAGTACAATAGGAGGAAGGACTGATTCTTTCAGATCTAGTATCTAAATAATGTAAAGTGAAAGATGGAAAGTTTAAAATGTAATATCTAGTACTATAAGAAAAAAGGATCCATGCTTTCAGCTCTAGTATCTAATAATGTAAAGTGAAAGATGGACAGTTTCAAATGTAATATCTAGTACAATAGGAGGAAGGGTTGATTCTTTCAGCTCTCGTATCTAAATAATGTAAAGTGAAAGATCGAAAGTTTCAACTGTCAGGCATTATTAGAATCTAGTACTATAAGAGGAAGGATTGATTCTTTCAGCTCTACTGAAGGATGGCCTTCTTCAGTTTTAAAATCAAGTACTACAAGGTGTGGTATGAGGGCTGGTTTCTAGCGGCAAATGTGCCTGGTTCAAATCACAGTACCGACAAGCTCCAGTCTACACAGCTATAAATGGGTACCTGACTTAGAGTTAGGGAAGGAAAAGGCCACGAGGAATGGAACTGGTCACCCCACCTCTTGATGCTAGACATAGTATAGTGAAGTCTCTAACACTTCACTCCCCTACAGCAGTATCTGCTATGGGACTACCTTTACCTTTTCATTACAAGGTGATAGAGAAGAGTGACTTTCTGTTGTTAGATTGTTATATTCTTACTTGTATCTATTGGATACACATGAAACTAATGTCAGAACAAGGAGCAATAACAAGAAAGTTTTACTTTTCATTGTTTTGTTTTAAATTCCCAAAAACACAATACAATAAAATGAAATCCAAAGTGGCCAATAAACTGGCGATACAAGAGACACCTAAAGGTGGTAAAAGAAATCATGTGTTGAACAGACAGGATCTCACGTTCAGCTGCAATGCTAATATGGCACAGCATTTTATGTAATAATAAAATGGTAGTTAATTCTATTTATTTTTACAACTGTTTCATTTACATTAGTTGGACAGCAGTGAATAAATAAAAATTTAAAAACAAAAATGAATTTTCAATCACCCTGTACAGGAGGGAGGATCTAATCTTCCAGCTGTAGTTATCTTGATGATACAAAGATAAAAGCAGAAACAGAGAGAAGCGGCATGAACAAGAGAAATATAAACACATGTTAAATTGGAGGAAGTTCAGGGGTGGATATGAAGCACATTTAAAGAAAGGAAGTTTAAAAAAACAACTGCCATGACTGTGAAAAATAAAACTTAAGCCACACAAATAAAGTAAAATGTAAATAATTATCAAATGATATATTCGGTAATTTCATGTAACAAGTATTACATGGTTTAGCATATCTTACTGAATAAGTTGGTCCTTTCTTATTTGATACTTGAACCAATTATATATTTTTATACTTTGACCACTGCACAGATCAACAAAGTTATACAATTTACTGTCACTCTAAACGAATATACTTTATTTAAAAACTAAGTGTCTGATAATAAACAAAGTATTGTTGATGATGACTTTAAAGAGCACCATTTCTGAACTGATCAACAGTTTTAATTATGCTAATCTGTCATTTCTAAATGTGTATACTCATCCATAATTATCCATTACAGTTCAAATAAGAGAACTTATGAATCAGTTTTTTTTAAAACCCCTTAAGGAGTATAGTTCCACCACCACAGTAATTTGTGTCCTCTTGTAGTGGTGGGTTCTGTTGCTATTTGTTTTTCATGATGAGTTGCTAGCCTCATCTTAGTTACCTCTTATAACATGTCTAAGGGAGCAATTTTCATATTTCTTTGCCTCCTCTGGGAATCCCAGGATTTACTGTCAGAAAGAGGGGTGTGTTAATATGAAACATACAGTTAGAAAAATGCATGAGAGTTCTGCAGTGGACAGGCTCAGAAGATAATGTATATATTTCTTATAACTAGCATGGTATGCAGTTTATAAAATTATTTATTCCTTTAAATGTTATATATTGTACCAACAAAATGCTTAATAAATTAAGTGAAAAATATCTTCTTGCATGGACTGCATGCAGCTGACAGCAAAATAAGAACAGGCCATCTTATAATTCAAAAGGATGGTTAACATTCCTGAATTTGTAAAATGAATTTCATTTTTAACTGCATAATGTGCTTTAAACTCATCATCATCATCATCAGTTGCCATCTCCACAACGGAGGTTGGCTGTAATGGATCTCCAACGTCTTCTGTCTCTTGTCTTGGTGGTACACTCTGATAGACTCTTTCCCGTCCATCTCTTGATGTTATCTTCCCACTTATAGCGCTGTCTTCCCCTTGCACGTTTACCTTCAACTCTCCCTTCTGTTATGGTCTTCTGCAAGGTGTTATGCCTTTTTATGTGGCCAAAGTATTTTAGCTGCCGAACTTTGACCTCTCTCATTAGTTCTCTTTTCATACCTAGATTTTCTAGGACCTCCTTATTTGTTTTCATCTCTTTCCATGAGATACGCCCCATTCTTCTATATATCCACATTTCAAGAGCCTCAATTCTTTAAACTGCTCACATTTAAATAAAACATCTGTGAGCGGCAGACTATAAAGTAAAAAAAAAACTTTCTTCCCCTTTTTCATGCTTTATAGAACATGGGACAACTACTGCAGTAGTGCTCATGCAGGAAGCTTGCACTAAAACACTTCATGTGCTCTTGCAGGAAGCTTGCACTAAAACACTTCATGTGCTCTTGCAGGAAGCTTGCACTAAAACACTTCATGTGCTCTTGCAGGAAGCTTGCACTAAAACACTTCATGTGCTCTTGCAGGAAGCTTGCACCAAATCACTTCATGTGATCTTGCAGGAAGCTTGCACTAAAACACTTCATGTGCTCTTGCAGGAAGCTTGCACCAAAACACTTCATGTGATCTTGCAGGAAGCTTGCACTAAAACCCTTCATGTGCTCATGCAGGAAGCTTGCACTAAAACACTTCATGTGCTCTTGCAGGAAGCTTGCACCAAAACACTTCATGTGCTCTTGCAAGAAGCTTGCACTAAAACACTTCATGTGCTCTTGCAGGAAGCTTGCACTAAAACACTTCATGTGCTCTTGCAGGAAGCTTGCACCAAAACACTTCATGTGCTCTTGCAGGAAGCTTGCACCAAAACACTTCATGTGCTCTTGCAGGAAGCTTGCACCAAAACACTTCATGTGCTCTTGCAGGAAGCTTGCACTCATGTGCTCTTGCAGGAAGCTTGCACTAAAACACTTCATGTGCTCTTGCAGGAAGCTTGCACTAAAACACTTCATGTGCTCTTGCAGGAAGCTTGCACTAAAACACTTCATGTGCTCTTGCAGGAAGCTTGCACTAAAACACTTCATGTGCTCTTGCAGGAAGCTTGCACTAAAACACTTCAT
This sequence comes from Oreohelix idahoensis, assembly GCA_024509875.1. Taxonomy (NCBI): domain Eukaryota; kingdom Metazoa; phylum Mollusca; class Gastropoda; order Stylommatophora; family Oreohelicidae; genus Oreohelix; species Oreohelix idahoensis. The sequence goes on along the minus strand of JAMPIV010018345.1, from coordinate 25,426 downwards.
GTGCTCTTGCAGGAAGCTTGCACTAAAACACTTCATGTGCTCTTGCAGGAAGCTTGCACCAAAACACTTCATGTGCTCTTGCAGGGAAGTTCCTGTAGCAGTTCTTTTTTATATGGTGGGGCTGCCAGTCTCATGCATAAGCTCACCTTAGTTGCTTCATTCTATGTTCTTGCAGGGTCCATGTCTTCACAGAGATCCCTTACAACAACAAGGTGCATTCAGTAACAATAACACACGTTAAAATAACCTAGTCAAAATAAAATTACTATCATACATTCTGAGGCTGGCAAGAAGGACAATATTGCAATAATGTACTTCTTTAAGCTATATTAGGAATCATCTGCTTGAAAAAGCTGTTGCAAAAACACATTAACCTTATTAACAAAGTTCATATTTTTTTTTTACAATGTTTGTATACCTGGTTTTAAAAAAAAAACCTTCACAAATTATTTTAACAGCACAATTTCTAATAAAATAAAATCAATGAACAAAACAAATATATTTTTATGCCACATTCGAGACTCAAAAACTCTTGTACAAGTCAAATTAACAGAAGCTATAATGTTCAAAATTGTTTTTTTTTCTTCTTATAAACTAATACTGTAAATTAATTCTGTAGTGTTCATTTATTTAAAAAAAAAATTACAGTAGAGTTCTGAGTATCCAAAATAACTTGGGCCACCTATGAAATGAATATTCAATTGTTCACAGAACCATGCTATTCAATGTAAACTGTAAGAAAATAAAAGTATATCATATTACAGCACTGTTCAAAATGTTTATGCCATTTTATAATTGAAGGTTATTCAACTAGCCCCTTAAAACTATATTATTCTCTCTTGTTGTTCCTTATACAGCATGGAGCCACAGCTGCAGTTGGTCCCTTTGCAGGAAGCCTGCATTCGTGTGCTCTTGTAGCAGTGGTTTCTGTAGCAGCAATGATGTTGCCAGCCGCCTGCACAACCTTATATCAGTCATCTCTTATGACCCGTGTGAGAGAACAGCATTCCTATTCTTTATGTCTCTGCAAAGACCCTCAGGAACTAAACAGGGCCTTAAAATTATGGGATGTTTTCAATCTTAGCCTATCACATGTTTCAAACCCCATGCATATTGTAGAATTTCAACTGCTGTCACCTCCTTTGCCCTGCATGATTTAGATCCCATAGATTACCTTCATTCAGAAAGCAATCAGTATAGCATACAGTTGAGTTGTGGGATGCAAGAATATACACATTTACAAACTCTGAAATTGAGTATATGCAAGCAAATACTTATATGTGGTCAACTGTCAGAGTTGTTGATGTTTCGATATCAGTGTGTAATAATAAACAGTGACAGGTAGGCTGGCAGGTAAATTGCACTTGAATAAAATATGCAGATTGCGCAAATGTGCTACTTGAAATGGAAGCAGGAGAGCTCCTAAGCAAACATGAGAAATGAATTTTGCATCAGAAAGGCAAAGAATGGAACCAGATAAGTACAGTCAGGCATATCACATAGTCTGCAACTGCTATAAATGGTTAATGTGCATGCTTTTTGACATGGTCTGTGCCACCTTCAGGATGGTTGCTGTGTCAGACCCAGACAGACGGACAGTATAATACAGCGAAAGAAAAAATAGCTATACCTTCCTAATTAGCCCATTAGCAAAATGTGGAAGATGCTTTACTTTCACTGAAACTCTCACTCTCTCAATCATCACCCTTCAGCTGCCCAAGAAGCATAGGCCTTCAGCAAACTAATGCCAAGTCTTCCTGTCGCGTGCCATCAGCTCAAGGTTTTTCTATCTTCTTCATGCCCTTCATGTCTGTCTCCAGTTCTCTTCTCTGTGTGTTCCTTGGTCTCTGTCTACCTGTGTTACAATGGGGATTCCAGAACAATCTGCCTGGTAATGCTATCAACAGGTTTCCTCAAAGTGTGTCCTATACATCTCCAGCGTCTTCTTCTAATTTCTTGCTCCACTGGCACCTGTCTGTTTTTTGTCATCAGTACCACATTCGCAATTTTGTCATTTCACTTCTTACTTACCTAGCTGTTCCCGAACTACCCTGAGGTGTAAAGATTTGCCAGAGAGAGTGCCATTCTATCCTATTGGCTGTCTTCATCTTGGCCTGGTTTGCATCAAGTCCTCGGTCCTTCAGAAATTGTCTAGTCTTGTCCTCCCAGTGAACTATGGGTCATCCTGGAGGTCTGGATCCCTGGCTCTTAGTTTCTCATATTTGTCGTGGTAGCCAATTTTATCCCATTCTGCAGACATGGCCAAACCATCGTAATTGGGACTGTTCCACTCAGGTCTGCAGGGGCTGGGTTTTGAGGCCATGACATATCACCTGGTTGCAGACAATGTCTCTTCTTGTTACTCCAACCACTTTCCTCAGATACCTCATTTCTGAGGTTTGGAGCTGGCTTTTGTGGGGTGTAGTCATTGCCCAAAACTTGCATCCGTAAGTCAAGACTGGAACATAGATGGCGTGGTATGCAGTCATCTTCGTCTTCTTGCTAATTTCTCTTTTGCTGAGGAATTCTCAATTTATGGCCTGTTGGTGCTCTTCGGGTAACCAACTGTTCTTTGATGCCTCCCTTCCAGTCTATAACAGGTCATACCACTTCAATCCTTCTATTCCATGCAAGCACCCATTTATGACAGTCTGTAGCTTTCTGGTTGTTGTTCTGCATGTTTCAGAGCCATACAATAGGACTGACTAAATTAATATTAAGCAAGCTGGTGTATGCCTATCATTGTATTTGGTCTGAGTAACTTCTTCTTCGTGGCTGACAGGCATCTTAAAGAAACACAATGTGAGAGTGCACCAGACTGCAATACATGCATTGTATCAGAAACTAATAACCAACCCAGCCTTCAATGTTTCAAAACAAAAACAGCTGATAAAAGACAAAAAAGAACAGGGATCTCCTTCAATTCTCAGGCTCTTAACACAGCTACTGAATAATGCTCAGTTGACTGGCAAAAGCTCTTTTACTGTATTGCCACTTTGGTACTCCTATTTCTTCTATATGCTTATACATACATATGTACTATTCATCTTCACCCTTTTACACAGCATTAACATTAAGGAACTTCCAAGATTAAATCAAGTGTTATCTTCATACTTTATTTTGGCTTGAATGGATCTCCAACATCAAGACTCTTGCCTTTACTGCACACTTTCTGTTATCTCTATGTTTCCTTATTATTTATAGTGTTCTTGTCCCCTTTCCATCTTCGTTATATGACTCCTCTTGCCCTTATGGCTCCAATCTTTCCTTCAAAATATGGTTTTCAACAAAGTGTTATGACTTCTTTTGCCTTCCAAAACATTTTATTTGTAATTTTGACCTCTTTAATTTTTTTCTGCTTGTTTGCATTTTTTTTGTGTCAGGACTTAATTATTTGTTTGCTTCTACGAAATGTGCACCATTAATATGTTTCCTGAGGTTCTCAATTTTTGAAATTGCTTATCCATGTTCCGTATTTCTGTACCATAAAACAGCAAAGCGCATATATAATTACTCTACTTTTTATTTTGTTTGTTTATTAAATGTAAGAATAATAATATCTCCCTCACACTGCCTCGTAATCTATCTTGGTCACTCCTATTTTCTTTTCTAATTTCATTTCACATCTGCCATCCTCTGCTATTATTGTCTATGAAGAAAACAACTGAGCATGTTTGGAATTACCAAGAATAAACACTTAAATTCAGAGAAAAACAGAAATGACATGCCCTAAAATTTCAAGGTAAATAATTGTGATAAAGTAACATGCCTAAGGATACACTTAAAAAGCACATGCTTTAAGCTGAAATAAATATCAAGCACTGAAGAGCAGCCTTAGTACAAGAAACTGCTAAATTGCTTCAATGATTAACAAGCACACTTACGTTGTTAAAAAATACTGGCTGGAGAAGTATAAAGAATGGAGAAGTATAAAGAACATACAACTTTCAAGACTGATTAAATTTTTATAAATGAATAGTTAAAATAACTACATACAGATGCTATGTAATACAGATGATCATTATCATCATCGGCTGCTATTTCCATAATGAAGGTCGGCTGCAATGGATCTCCAACATCTTTGGTCTCTTCTCTTGTTGGTGCACTCTGACAGACTTTTTCTGTCCATCACTTGATGTTATCTTCCTACTTAAAGTGTCATTCCTCCATCACATTTGCCTTTAACTCTGCCTTCTGTTATGGTCTTCAGCAAGATGTTATGTCTTTTTACATGGCCAAAACATTGAAGCTATCAAATATTAATCTCCTTCACTAAGATCATCACTGTCATTATAACAGACCGTCACTGACGATTGTTATCATCATCATTCTCATCACATTCCCTGTGTGGAGCCACCACTGCCTTAAAATGATCTTCTTTGTTTTTCCTTTTTTTCCCTACAGAGCGTGGAGCGACCACTGCAGCTGGTCCTCTTGCAGGAAGCCTGCACCAAAGCATTCAGTTAGACTTACATGATGAGACTGCCAGCTCAATGCATAATCTCATATTAGCCGCCTCTTATGACATGCCTGAGGAAACAATAGTCCTATTATTGATTTATCTCCTCAGAGACCCTGAGAACTACACTGGGCATTTATTATTTTGAAGATCTAAACCAGGGTTTCTCAACCAGGGTTCCACAAGAGATCATGATTGAAAAAAGATAAATAAACGTTTTTTTCAACTTTGCGCACCAGGCAATGTTAGCGCTCACAACGGTGGGCAGTGACCGAGCCAGTGGGGGATGGGGAACCACACAAAAAGAGAAGATTAATAAGTTGGCAAAAATAAATATATTCACAGAAATAAAAAAACATTCTCTACTCAAAAGAGCATTGACAATTTGTATTGGATTATTATATTTATAACTTACTGATCATGCTAAGGTACCATGATGTAATATAATGATATATTATAATTTTATGCAGGGGTTCCCAGAGATCTGACAATTATTTTAAGGGTTCCTCCAGGATAAAAAGGTTGAGAATGGCTGGTCTAAACTGACATTTTAGCAGTTACCACAATGAAGGCCATGTTTTTTTTGTGTGTGTCCAAAACACACATGGAGAAGAGAACTGGATACAGAGGTGAAAATGATGAGGAAAACATGGAAAGAACTTGAGAGGATGGCACAGGACAGGAGGACTTGGCATGTATTTGTTGAAGGCCTATGCTCCTTGGGGAGCTAAAGGGTATTGATTGACAATGAAGGCAGATCTTCACAACAAAATTAATAAAGTGAAAAGAATTTAAGAAAGCAGAAAAAAGGCTAAAGAAATATTGAAATAAAAAATAAAAATGAATCCAGCTTCAAAGATTTCACACAACTTACCTCCAGTGTTAATGGTGGTACAGGTCCAATAGAGTTTGGAGCTTGAAGATTTGTAGGTCTCTGTCGGCTTAAACCAGTAGTTGGACTGTTGCTTCGGTCCTGAATAAACAGATTATGAGAAGGACTATAATATCCCTTTCTAGGCTGACTGGATGTGTTCTATAAATGGCCAGTGTGCAAACAAGTTCACAATAAACGAGCAATTTAAAAGAAATTTATATAAGAAAGATTAGTGAGATGATGTACTGAGACAGAAAATATAAAATCCTATTATGTACAACATACTCAGTAATCCACACAAAGTATTTGCAGTCACTCTCGCGTAATGGCCACAGTTCAGTTATAAGTATGGGGAAAACAAAAATAACTTCCATGACTGATGACACGCTCACGTAACAGCTGTAACCTGAACTATGTGCAACGTTTTAAGCTTAAAAAGTGCAGCCACTGACATAAGCAAAGCTGGCGCTTATGATTAACTATGTTATACTACATGTTACAGACAAATTTATGTAGAAGTAATGTGTTGTTAATGATAATGAGGGTGTGGAGGTGGATGAACCATGCAAGAGTGAATCTAAAAAGAAAAAACAGAACTGAAAGAGGTAATGAAGAAAAAAAACTATATTTGTGGGAGAGAATCTTAAAGGCGTAAACTCATAAAAGAGGAGAATGCAGACATTACCCCAAATAAATGAAAGTGAGTAGAATAAGAATTACATGAAACATAGTGTAAGTAAATAAATTAAGGGGCTGCTGCAAAACTGGTGAGGAAATATATATATATATATATATATATATATATATATATATATATATATATATATATATATATATATATATATATAAACAAATAAAACAGTATTGAATCAGTTTTACAAATTAACGGTACACAGGAAACAAGGGACATTTTGTGTTTCACCCTTCGTCGGCCACAGGTACAAACAGGCAACAAGGACAAGAAATATAGACTATAGACACTGCAATCAAGTAATATGTATTAACACAGATGAAGAGCAATAATAAATTTAGGAAACTATACAACCGCAAAGCATTAATTAATACAAGAAATTCAGCAATCAACGAAAATCAAAAGCAGAAAATGGAATTAAAAAACAAGAAGTTCTGCTACAAAACTCTCCGCTGAAAGAATCGGGCAAGTTATGAACACTGGTCCCAATGGTGTCCAACAGCGATGAATAAAAGTGACGTCATAAAAATATGCAACGTCCCTTGTTTCCTGTGTACCGTTAATTTGTAACGCTGATTCAATCCCGTTTTATTTGTTTATATTTATCCTATATATAAAATCCCATCTTTTTCTGTCAGTGCGTAACGCTAAGGGATGCAACTTTGGTTCATAGTTAGACATTAATTGTATTGTTACCCTTATATGTACTCTCCCGAAAATAGTAACACTTACCAAAGAAGAATGCGCAAATGATGGTGTGCACAAAAATATCCAATACCATAATTCCTGCCGTAAATACGTCGGTTGGTCACATCATGCACACCGTCATTTGCACACTTTTCTATTTTTGAGAGAGTACATTAACTTTCAACCACAGCTAAGGGGTGCAACTTTGGTTGAAAGTTAGTCAAATAGAAAAAGTGCGCAAAGGACGGTGTGCATGAATAGTTTGATTATGGAAAGAAGCCAACAACACAATCGATAAACGGTGCATGAACTGGAGACGGGAAGGTCCGTAGATGCAGATTAAATCAACATACAATCAAGATACTCTTCTGTCCAGTTTCATTCGGGAAACGGATTTAACTCATAATTTTCTTAAAAATGACCTTAACATGTAAGTTTTTGATTGTTTCTTCCAGACAAAATTTTAATTTAAAGTATTGCAGACTTATTATTATGGACCAAAATGATAAGATGGCTGCAATTAAAAACCTGTCAATTTTGATGGGTTATTGCTAGTATTTATAGAATGTGTGATCCTGTATACACACATTGGGATCCTCGATGCTGCTACGTAGTTCGTGTACTGTGGTGATGCACAGTGGTTTTTAAAAAATACTTTTGAATAAGTAAAACTGCCGTTAAGTATTGGTGCTTTTGAATTTAATTCCCATCTTAGGACAGACTTTTTCACTAGTATTTATATATATATATATATATATATACATGAAACATACTAGGATAAGGAAAAGAAGGAAGAATAAGAGAAGGGACAAAGACCGAGGAATATAAACAGGCACAAAAAACAAGGAGAAGTGAAAACCACAGGAATATATCTACAAATCTGCACTCCCATAGCTGATAAATGAACAATGAGACATCTGCTGATGAATAATTGGAGTCTGCATGTGCTGTTATTCTGTGTGACATGCTAAGTTTGAAGCCATAGCGCTTTGATAGTTTTTTGCATTTGTGTCGAACAACCTAATTTTGTTTGCTCTGCCACTCCAGATAGTCCCACTCTATCTTCTACTAATTTTACCAATGATCTTCCTAAGTAGATGACCACTGAATTTCACCTGTCATTTTTTAATGCTGTAATGTTGCAATATTATTTTTCTTGAATGTTTCCTCATTTAACTTATTAGTTAACCGTAATATGCACAGCATTTCTAATCAGGTACCATAGTTCTGATACTGAAATTAATTTTTCTGTTTCTCTGTAAGCAAGGAATCTAGACTGCTCTTTGGCAATGATCTTGTCTGCTTTAGGTTTTATTCCATTCAGTGTGGTCGTTTGAGCATTAGTTTGATTACTTAGCTAACTAGGTCTATGAGAAGACAAAGAAAGAACATGACTACTGCCTCCTCAGAAATGTTGTATGAGTCGTTTCATGTGAGACAGTGCATAATGGAGCTGGCAACCTCACCATGTAAACAAAAAAATTGTTACAGAAACCATCCCTGCCACAGCCCATAAATTGCTCTAGAACAGGATTCATAGAAGTTGGCCAACAGCAAGAAAAAGGTGCCCCATTAGGCTAATGGTTTTTAAATTCTGGCCCAACCGAAGACTTCCTAAATTTCAGACTATTAGCAGCAACGTTCAAAATTGCAAAAGAAGAACATCATCCAATGCTATGCACTGACTAATTGCAATGAAGAATCCATGAAAGAATTTTACAGAAGGCAATATTATATACAAAACTGGAGCAACAATCAACGATGACAAAATATGAAAATGAACTGGCAAGAGGAGCTTTCATTGCATTTGAAAACATATGGGAGTTAGGGAACAAAATATGCACACAAAAATACAAATTTTCAACTGTAATTTCAAGTCAGTACTACTGTATAGTTCTGAAACATGGACAACAAAACCAACAACTAAGAAGTTGCAGACTTTCATAAATGGATGCCAGTGCAGAATGGAAAGACTGAAAGGATATAACATGATCATCAATGTGGAAATGATGGAAAGTAGCAGATAAATACCAATGGAGCAAGAGTTGAGGAGAAGGCACTGATGTTGGATAGGTCACACAATAAGGAATCCAACTGATAGCATTAAATGGCAGGTCTTGTTCCAGAACCCGTAGGGAAAAGATATAGTTAGGCACACACACAAAAAAACACACACGGAGAAGGGAACCGGAGACAGAAATCAAAGGAATAACAAAACCATGGAAAGCCTTTGAGCAGTTGGTACAGGACAGGCAGACTTGGCATCAGTTTGTTAAAAACCTATGCTTCACGAGGAGATGAAGGATAATGAATTAACTGTGATGTTATATTACAACACTATACACTTGTTTAAATGTCAAGAACTTCTTTAAAGTGGCAGTTTTTTCTTTCATCTAAATAAGAAAATCTACTTCCTCAAATGTGAATACTTACAGCTTCTATTAATGTCCTTTTGGCTCTTCTCGAAATTTAATCAACAGAAATTCACTCAGTGTCAAAACGATTAATTCCAGAAACAAAATGCTAATTTATTGAAATATACATAATGGACATTTTAAGATATTACTGCATGGTTCATGTGTGGTAAGCATCCAGATGCCACTGATTATGCATGGAGGCATATCTGGAGTCATCCTTATATGACCACCAGCTACGCACAATGCTGTAATATACGTAGCCCCAGATGTAACTCTTTGGTTTTGACCTAGTTGACAGCATGCAGGAGGATCTCACTGTGGGCCCAGTGATAGGCTGGGGGAGACAAGAAGTGGCTCTGTGCAGGATGTGACAATTCCTTGGGAGAGCCCAGAACCAGAGCACAGTATTTTAGCTTTGCATAGTTGGAGATCCTGTACAGACCAGATTGCCACATTGAGAATAACAGTTGAACAAAGTCTGGAATGGAATTCACTGCTATACATTGGATTTGTGGACTATAAAACAGCATTTGACAGTGTAGACAGAGAATCACTTTGGAAATTGATGAGGCATTACGGAGTCCCCCATGATCATTAACTTAACTCTTTGACTCCAGACCAACGCTCTGAACATTGCAAAATTCAACGCGCCGTACCAGAGCAACGCTCAGAGCGTGGTTTTTAGTTTATCATGAATAAACCCTAAAAATCGTCCGTTTAATGCAGTTCATATATTAAAACTCGTAGAATGACTTCCACTACTATCTAAACAACTAATTTGACTGTAGTTAATCAGTACATGTGCGTGTTTTGATGTTATTATCACAATTTTTGTGAAGATTTGCGTGTTTGCGTTTTTCGTTGTTATTGCTAGAGAAATATGTCTCGCTTTATATTTACATTTTCTAAGTCTCCTAAGCAAATAAATGTCTCAAACTACTTTGAAACATTGCTGACATTGATGATGATTGTTTGGTAAACACAGTTTGTTGTCAAAATACGGATTCTGTGCAGAAAAGCTAGACACATTAGGTTTAGTTGATGAGTGGGCGTAGTCGTATTCTTGCCGATCAAAAAGCAACAAAACTAGACCTACCGTAACATCTAATCACTATTTCTTTGTAGAAGATGAAGCTAATGATACAATTAAAACATTAAACAAGAGTAAAAAAGTTTTTATATGACGTTATTCTTCTTTATTTGTTTGAAAATTACGTAATGCACGATTGCATAATTTCTATTTTTCTTACAAAGGACCACGGAAACACTGGTGTGAGTAACACTAAATGTACTAATTGTGGCCATAAGCATGTTCTTTTTTACTTGTATATGGATTAACTTGATGTTTGAAGACTAAAAAGAAAGTTTTATTGTCTACAACAGTAATTTGTCTTTGGTAAGATCGTATTCTACAGTCAACTTTTTAGCGTTTTTCAATTTTACATGCAAAATGTTTTAAGTATACCGAAAATACTTGTGTTAACACTACCAAAGACATTATATATTTGAATTCTCTATCAATTTCACTACAGTTTGGTATATATTAAGTACAAGTTCAAAAAAAAATTCACAAACGAATTCAGACTGAAAGAGGAACACTTCACTCTATAAAATTCTGCTCACAAAAAAAGTCTGGCACAGCGTGCAAAATAACTCTGGAATGAATGAGTTAATGAGGAAGACCTATGAAGGCATGACATGCAGAGTTCTTCATGAAGGACAACTTACAGAACCGTTTAGGATTAGAATGGGAATGAGACAGCCTCTTGTCTCCATTTCTTTTCTTACTAGCAATAGATTGGGTTATGAAAACATCAACATCACACAACAGAAATGGAATCCAGTGGAATCTGACTAAACAGCTTGATGATCTGGATTTTGCAGATGACTTGGCTCTTCTGTCCCATAACCATTATCAGGTGCAAGAGAAAATGAAAATTCTCGATGAGAGATCACAACAAGTGGGCCTGAAAATACACAGGGAAAAGACAAAGATTATGAGAATAAATTCAAGAAATGATAACAAGGTTGAACTTGAAGAAACAGCACTAAAGGATGTAGAATTGTACACATATCTTGGCAGTAATATAGACAAAGTTGGAGAGACAGACAATGATATCAAAATAAGAATACAAAAAGCAAGAGGAGCTTTCACTGAATTGGGAAACATAAAGGAGAACAAGAGAAATCAAGTCCAACACAAAAATAAGAATCTTCAACTCAAATGTCAAGTCAGTCCTATTGTATGGCTCTGAGACATGGAGAGCAACAAAAAAATACAACCAAAAAGCTACAGGACTGTTATAAAACTGGTGCTTGCAGTAGAATATAAGGACTGAAATGGTTATGACAAAGTCACAAATGTGGAACTGAAGACAGAACCAGACAAGTGCCAGTGGAACAAGAGTTGAGAAGAAGATGCTGGTGATGGATAGGACACACATTGAGGAAACCTGCTGATAGCATTACAAGGTAGTCTGTGTTCTGGAATCCACAGGGAAAGAGAGGCACAGGTAGACAAGAAAACACACGGAGAAGAGAGCTGGATACAAAGGTAATAATGATGAGGAAAACATGGAAAGAACTTGATCGGATGGCACGGGACAGGAAGACTTGGCATGTGATTGTTGAAGGCCTATGCTCCTCAGGGAGCTAAAGGATATTGATAGTTGGAGAGTCCCCTTTGGATGGCGTGGAATGCACAGTATGCCACACACTTCTTACTCCTAGCTTGGGATCAGATGTGATGATCCTTTATATGCAAGCCAAGCTGGAGAAACTGGAGCTCATGACTTCAAGTCAGCACATTTCAGAAAAGCCACAAGAAAAGTCTAGATCTACAGTGTAGATAATACCAAGGAGTCTTCAACTTGGTATTGGCTGCAAACGAGCGAGAAACTTAGCAACCCTAGTTAAACAACAACAATACCACTGATTAGAATAATTTCAATTTCACCCACTTGGATTTCATTATGGTCTCATCTTTAGCACTTTATGTAATTTGTTTATAAGACATTAAAAAAGTTAGTTGCTTATCCTTTACAGGACGTGGCAATCAACCCCAGCTTTTATTGGCTGTTTGTGATTTTTCTAGGCAATTTTTACGTTCAGTAGTTTGCCATTGCTTTCTGAACGGTACGGCGCTTATATCATTGTTAAAAATCCACACAAAGCGATCTGCCACCAAACCGCCTGCAGCAGGTTTCGAACCTGGTATATCTGGATTATGAAACTGCGTTCATATCCATTAGGCCACAGACGCCGACTTATAAGACATTACTTAACAAAATATAAAATTATGATATTTTCACCTTTAAATTTAATGCAGAATATATGACGTTATACATACCTAAATAACATTATTTCATCATCATCATTTTCTTATGTGCCCCTTTACGGAGCAGGGCGCCAACGCTGTAGCTAGTCCCCTAGCAGGAAGTCCGCACCAAGCATTCACATGCTCTTGAACAGTAGTTTCTGTGGCAATTTATTTTTACATTAGCAAAGTGGTTGGCATGACACTTACATTAGCTGCAGGCATGCTTCTGACAGCAGGAAAGTTTGCAGGAAGAGTTGAAGCCCGACTGATTGCTGTTGTCTCTATTTGGCCATAGGTTGATCTAGCCCTGTTTGAAACGCATTGACTGACCTCCAAATGTGCTGAGACGATGACCCTGTGCTTCCCAGTTTGTGTCTTTTTGCTGAAGAGAGTAGCAAGCAACAGGCAAAATATTATAAAAAGTTCACACAAAAAAACAGGCGAAAAACCAAAAATAAAACAACAAAAACACACACCAAACAAAGAAAAAATCCCCAAGATGAGCAAATATGTGTAATGAAGAGAATACCTCCAATAGAACAAAAACAGAAGCACAAAGAAATGAGGTTACCAGCTGCAGCCCAATAAAAGGGTAACGCTGAAAATGAAACGTTATTTAAAATTTCAATAAGGTTAGATCTGAAACACACAGGAGAGAGAGAGAGAGAGAGAGAGAGAGAGAGAGAGAGAGAGAGAGAGAGAGAGAGAGAGAGAGAGAGAGAGAGAGAGAGAGAGAGAGAGAGAGAGAGAGAGAGAGAGAGAGAGAGAGAGAGAGAGAGAGAGTGGCAGGGGAGATCACTAGTTTTGAACACATGCTTTTACCCACATTTCTTTCTTTCCCATTAACTCCATGTGGAGATTAAAATACCAATAAAACTGCGCCACACACCTGAATGTCCACTCAGACCTGAATGCCCACTCAGACCTGAATATCCACTCAGACCTGAATGAGCCAGCAAAGATCCTTCAAGTCTTTTCTGCTTATATTTTACTCCCTTTCTTTGGCTCTTTTCATTTTCTTCCTGGGGATATTATATTTCATATTCTATAATGTACAGCTCTTTGTCTTTGTTTCTCTTTCTTTTTCTTCAGCAGATAGTACATTTCTTCTTTTAATCTGTACATTTCCATTTCAAGACTAAAAGTATACATTTTAATGCATGTTTAAAATGTGAGCTATCCATTTCCATGTTCTCTTTCCCTTTTTTTCTGGTCATCTGGTTTTCTTAGCGATTCACATGATGAGCCTTTAGCCTCATATTCAGCCAACTATTACAACATGCCAGAAATAGAAAGGGTCCTATTCTTTCTCAAAGACATTGGAAATAATTTGTTTTAGCCAGTAACTAAGTAAGTTATTTGCAAAGAATGTTCAGACCATAGTAAAATCTCAGAACTAATGTTCTTCATGAATAATTAGAATATATGCTTGAATGAGAGATTATGTCATGGAGATTATAGTTTTATAAGTTGGTGGTGACCTTGAGGAAATGACATGGCTGATGTAACCTTCACATGTAGTCTCGAACAGAAGTTACAGAAGTTTGTTTGTGTGATGTGCACATAGCATCGTCAGAGTTGAAAATATCCTTGATTGAACAACATACAAATGTCTTATTGGGTGTTTTGCTTGAGAAGGCACCCTCAAAGACAGTTAACCTTGCTTAATAAAGCAAGCATATGGTGATACCGCAATGAAGAAATCGCAAGTTTTTGAGTGGCACAAGCATTTCCGTGAAGGTCGTGTTAGTGTCGATGATGATCCACGTAGCAGACGACCGCCTACCTCGATAAACAATGGAAACATTGAGCGTGTTTGGAAAGTTGTTCGTGTTGACAGAAGACTTAGTGTAGAGAAAATAGCCTCAGAAGATGGAATAGCAGTTGGAAGTTGCCACAGTATTCTCCACAATGAACTGCACATGCACCGTGTTTGTCAACACATGGTTCCCAAAATGTTCTCTCCTGAACAGAAAGAAACGAGATTACACTGGCAGGAGACCTAATCACTGAGGCTGATCAAGATAGCAATTTTCTCAACAACATAATCACAGGAGACAAGACGTGGTGTTTTTTGTACAATCCTCAGACAAAACGTCAGTCCTCTGAATGGGAATCACTCTCATCTCCCCGGACACAGAAATTTCATTTGGACAAGAGCAAATGAAAAGTTATGTTCAAAGTTTTTTTTTATTCCCAGGGTATTGGCTACCATGAATTCATTCCTGAAGGCCGAACGGTTAACAAGGAAATGTACATTGATATCCTCCATTGTCTAAGAGATGCAATCAGAAGGAAATGCCCAGAAAAATGGAGAACAAACAGTTGGGTTCTGCTGCATGACAATGTGCCAGCACATCGATCCCTACTGGTGAAGCAGCACCTCGCAACGCACAATGTGTCTGCCCTGGAACATCCTCCATATTCTCCCGACCTGGCACCACCTGATTTTTTTCATTCCCTCGCCTAAAATCGGCACTGAAAGGGCAGAGATTCAAGGATGCTGAGGACGTTTTTACCAATGCGACAAAGCAGCTGAGAGAGGTGTCAAAGAATGGGTTCCAGAAATGTTTCCAACAGCTGTATGGACGTTGGCAAAAGTGTGTAGTTGCCGAAGGGAACTATTTTGAAGGAAATGTAGCGTAAATAATTGTATTGTTACTTATTTCTATACAATACACAAATTCCGGGAACTTTTTGAAGCTACCTCGTAGAAGGTAACTGTAGTTAAAATGTTTAATAATCATTGCTGTGATTATGACACAATAGCGTAATGGACAATTTGAGACAGTGACACAAGAACAAAGAACCTGTGATTCATCGCCAATTGTGAATTTTAAGATAAACAACTAACATCTGTACAATATTTGCTCAATATTAATCTGTAAGTTAACTATGTGTCACTGCTTATTTTCTGGTGGCAGAAAAACTAGGTTGGGGGTGACATCGTTATCAGCGAGTTTTGGCAACCCTGATAACTTTAAAAAAACGACTGAGTCACGTGAGAGGGCGGAAGTCAAAAAAAGGATTAAGCGGGAAAGAGAGAGAGAGTTTCTGGCTTGTCCGAGACGGACGGTTTTTGGTTTCCCTTTCCATGGAGTATGGATTATGGCCGAGAGTTTGCTATAGTGGTTTATTCTGATGGAAATAATTATAATTCTGGAGTGGTTAGTGTCCAGTGATATTATTGTCAGGACATCGAATATAATTTGCCAGTGGATTGAGTTTTCCATTGTTGTAGATTTTGGTTCGCCATAGTGAGCGATTTTCAGTATCAAGTTTGGATACCACTGTTATATTGTCATGTATGAGATTAATCTGTTATATTAATTTAGACAAGTTTCTCGGCATTGTCATGTGTATTTCATACTGTTTTTAGCCGTGTGTGGCTATACTGTGTGCATTTATTTATTAAAGGGAATTCCTGCAGAAAGTGTTATCTTTCTGTGTCAACCATTTCATGTTGTGGTCGTCTCCTAGCGGAGCGAGCCAAGTATTAAATTAGTGTCATTATTAAATCCACAGCATAAATTGGTAGTTGACACTATGCATATGTGTTGCAAGGGGCTCAGACAGGTGATCCATTTTCAATAAAAATATGAATACAAAAGGTAACAATGTAATGACAGGAAATGTCTAGCAACACGCATTTTAATAAATTTTGAAATAAACAGTTCAAGTCAAGAAAACATTTTATAAATTATTTTTTTTGGTAATTTTAATTTTTATTGGATTGATTTTTAAATTTTACTTTATTTTTGGTCACTGACTTTTATGCTCTTAAAAAAATTAGGATTTTTATTAAATCTGCCCCGTCAGGAGCATATGACAATGATAATTTATTTTATACAAATGTTAAATTAGTAAAAGTGTGTTTGACTTTGGCCGAAGCCTCTCATACATTTTTCAAAAAGTGAAATTGTTCAACAGGGAAACTGTTTAATGGTGATGATATCCAAATCAGTAGTGTTGTAAGCAAGTCACCTCTAGTATCTGGCCAGTACAACACAAGTGTAGCTACTGAACACAATTTTCATGAAATTCAAAGTTATTATATAATTCCGATACACAGATAATCATATAAACCGGGAAAGTGCATATGAATTAGAAGCAAAGGTATAACTGCATAGCAATGGGTAAAAAAAATGTGACTGTTCTTGACTTTTACATCTGTTTTGTTTTTTAATTAATGAAAAAAATCTAAAATGTGAAATTAATTAGGAACGTAAAAAGGTAAAGGTAGTCCCGTGGCAGATACTGCTGTAGGTGAGTGAAGTGTTAGAGACTTTACCATACTAGGTCCAGCTTTATGAAGTTTGAGGTTACCAGTTCATCGCTGCCTTTGCCGTCTCTTAAATCAAAAGCAGTGTTTGGTTCCCACTTACATCTGGGCAGACTGAAGTGTGACACTACCAGATTTTGATCCCTGAACCTAGCAATTTTTGCCATCAGAGAAAAGCGCTCCAACTACTTAGCCAATAGGACACTCAATTAGGAATTTTGATTATTAAAACCACATTTCAAGGACCCACATTAAGTTCCATTTAATTCAGGTCAGAAAGTAAACTCGTGATGTCAGTGGTGCGCCAAGTGAAACAATAGAAGTCATGTACTCTGAATTGGGTACCAGAGCAACTCTGGGAAGGTTTTTCTCAGTGTGTGTCTTGTTTCAAAGCCAACATCTCCACTTATATTTGTCGGTATCAGTTCCACATAGTTGATATTGGCATACCATATCAATCCTTCTAATCTGTACAAGCACAAATTTATGAGTTGTTATCTTTCTGGCTGCCATTTTTGTTGCTCTCCACGTTCCAGAGCAATACATATGGACAGCTATAATAGCTTTCTGCGTATGTTCACAAGCCAACTGAATTGACTTCCCATAAAGTATTCTCAGTTTGTCTTGCATCTGTTTATGGTTGTGGGACAGAAGAGCCAGGTCACTGGAAAAACTATATTGTCAAGCATTTTCTTTGCCAAAGTCAAATGAATTTAACTTCTGTTAGCTGATGTTGCTTCATTATCCCATCATTAGCCAGTAAAAAGAGAAATGGTGTCAAATGAGGCATCCCTGCAGCACTCCAGTTCTTATCTCAAAGCACTCTTAAGTTGTCCATCATAGAGAATTCTACATTTCATGTCTTCATATGTTCTATTTATCGGGTTACTCAATGTATGGGGTACTCCATAATGCCTCATTATTTTCCACAGTGACTCTGTCTCAAGTATTGAATGCCTATTCCTAGTATAAAAAATCTGATGTAAAGTGGTGAGTTGAAATTCAAGCTCTGTTCATCTTTCATGTGCAGTATGGCTATCTGCTCTATACAGCAACAAATTCTACCATATACTTTTACAAAAATGACTAGTTAAAAAGTCATAAATAGAAATTATTTAGAAACTGCATGTATTTATTAACAAGCAAGCATGGCAGCAACACAAATTAAAATATAGTTGATACCGATCAGGTTCTAAAACTCGAGATAGCATTTGAAATGAGACAACAAAGGATCAAAATTGTGAATATTGACACATTTTCTTTCTTCAAAATTCCACATTTTAAAACAGCTGCATGTATTTACAAACTACGAGGTAATAAATCCATTCATCACAGGAATTTAAACCAGGTGAGAAATTATTTCTGTCAGCAAATATACACAATACAATGTATGTGAAATGAGACAGCAAGAGCAATATCTTCTGGATTATGATATGTGTTATTGTAATGTTTACATAAATAATAGCTGCACGTTAAATATGTATCAAAATCTGGAATATAAATACTGTATACAGCAGCAACATAATTAATGTGCCATTTAATATCAATGAGTAAGCAAGCTCATGATATGGGTAAGTGAAGTAATTAAAAAAACAGTAATATTGTTGTTTCTGAATTTAGACACAGTTTCTTTATGAATGCTGGGCAAAGGAGGCAAGCAAAAAGCCAGGAATAATTATTCACTAAATATGGGCACCATAGTCAAAATTAGACGTATTAGCATTGCAAATCAGGTAACAAGTGACACTGATTCAAGATATAAATTTATAATATAAGTGAAAAAAATCTGGCCAATAAAATAAATTTCTATATCAGTAGTATGTTACTCCCTTCCCCCATTCTTTTATTATATCAATGAAATAATAAAAACAGATGATGAAATCTTTTACAGTTTGTGCTGTTCATTCATTAACCCATTAGCTCACCAAGGAGCATAGGCCTTCAACAAATGCATTCAAAGTCTCCCGTCAAGTTGCCATTAGCTCAAGGTCTTCTCACATCTTCCTCGTCATTTTTTATTTATGCCTACAGTTCTCTTCTTTATGTGTTTGTCTGTCTGCCTCTATTTTTCTTACCTAGGGATTCCAGAAACAAGGACTTCCCGGTAATTCTATCAATAGGTTTTCTTAGTACACATCTTATCCATTGTTTAGCATATTCTTCTCAATCTCTTGCTCCACTGGCACTTGTCCTGGTTATGGTCGTGTCAGTTCCATATCACTTAACTCGTAAGACCATTTCCAATAGTTCTATTCTACGCAAGCTTGTTTTTGTGCTGGTTGTGGCATAGCTTTTGACTAAGAAATTCATGGAACATCAAATATTTTGTTGGCAGACATGAGGAAAGACCATTAAGAGATAGGACAGGGAAAGAGAGCAAGGGATAGAGACAATACACAGACAGAAAGATAGACTGAAAACAGCAGAAGAGAGATATTAATTTGACAAAATACTCAGTACTGCATACTAATTGATAATAAAATAGATATTTGCAAGAATATACTCATAGTTGCTCAGGACGAAAATTATTTTAATTTTATGCAGCTTGTTATGTAAAAATCTGCTTAATTTATCATGGGCCTGTAGCATCAATAAATTTCATTTCACCTGTCATCCCCTTCTCGTTCTAAAGTAATCATGCCATTAACTTACCTTCTCTGTGTTTTCTTGCAATTCCCAATATTCCTATCTGCATTCATTATAGTCATTACCCAGATAATTAGATAAAGAGGTTTCCTCAGTGCACGTCCAATAATTCACCCATATTTCCTTATCTAATGCTCAGCAGGCACTTTCTCTTCGCCTAATTTTGCACACTTTCTTACACACACAAAACATACCCCAGAAAAAAAATAAAAAGTATTAATCCTGCTTTTAAATATTTGTGGTCTGTATAAAAATGTATAATAGGTCGACAATACTCCGATGTATAGATTTTAAATAGATAGCAGTACCATAAAAGGAATCAAATAATTTATAAAAGGAGATTTGGGATCATAGCATATATAAATATTTTAGTGGGCTTTTGATTACTTACACCAATGACGATAATATAGTACTTGCGAAACAATATTGACTGATTAATGTTAACCTGAACCATCCACCATTACATTATTCAAATGAATTGTATGATAAATTTATTTTCATATTTTTTTTTTTTTATTTTCTTGCATTTTGGTAACAAAAATAAAATATTAACCCCTAAAAAATGTCTCCTTTACTCATTTGATGGTTTTAAAGTCATAATGTGAATATTAAATTTTCCGTTTTACTGTAGACCCTTGGTCCACCCCAATCGAGTTTGAAATTATACTATTATGGACCTAGTTAGTTTGAAAAATAGACCGTGACTAAATCGGCGAAGACACTGTCTCTCTATCCGACTAAATCGGGCAATTTAACAGCTCTCTATCCGATTTTTTTTTGGCCCGTCCTTTTTCAAATATGAAATTCATTGTTACCCTTACTTCAAATAAGTTTATTTCCAATTATTTTTTACAACATTTTATAGTTCTTATATAAAAAAGGCTGGGTCAATTGCCAATCACAAACTGTGAAGATTAAAAAAGTTCACCAACAAAAGGATGCTGCAATGCAATGATACAGCTAATCTACATTTAAAACTGGAAATACAAGAGATATTGGAGCATCAAAGCTCTGAAACCCAACATTTATTATAAACCACATTGTGAAACTTAAATAAAAGTTGTATAAACAATATAGAAACATATTATTCGCCCCTTGAGGATATATTCGGCTTGGACCTCATGACAGCCCAGGATGGTAATCTTTTGTCTAATACAAGACATGGCATACTGAAAAAAGTAAACCATATATAGTGTTAGAGGCCCTACGTTATTGTCAGTCTGTAAAAACATTGACATTATGTAACCTTAGCACCTCAAAAGTTTACAGAAAAAAAATCCAAATAAGTTAGTAGCATTTAAAAGATACTATAAACATTCTCAACGGGAGCCACCAAAGAACAATGACTATTACTGATAGACAATTGATTGTTGTGTAAATAATAGGAAATTATTAATTGTCTCTATCGACAAAACGTACATATTTGAAATTATTGTCTTTCACTGGTTTTTTTGGTCATCAGCTTTCAGGAACAATCATGTTGTATTTTTTTCTTCCACCTCAGAAAATATGATAAACTACATACTTTTTACAGTGCTTATCCATTTCACTTCCAATGTAAATAGTATTTATGTATCATTATGGTTATAAGGTTAACCAAACACCCAATATCAAAAACAGTGATAATGATAGTAATATTTGACGTAAATAAAATAATGATCTCTTTGAAAGTACTTGGTGATAGTATAACACCTTATAAAAGATATATGGTGATTTGTATACCTTTTTATAAGAACTTAATAATTGGTATGTACTTTAAAATTGTTAAAGCTCAAGTAAAAGGAAAAGGAACTCCACCCTCAAAGAGTGGCATTATCTAAGGATAAAAACAGGACGTTCATAGGTTTTAAAGATGTGCAAGGATCGTAGAAGCATAAACTTGCAAAAATAAATACTGGCCCAGCTCCACTACATATATGATATTCGAGTGTTCTATTTATTCATAACATAAGCCAGCATATTTAGTTTAAAAAATCGTGATGTATTATGATGAAATATTAAATGCTTAACAATTGTTCGCATAATTGAAAAAAATACGAAGATGAAATATTTATGGTTCAGTATTTTGTTTATAAAAAATATACTATGAATATAGTACTTTCACTTAGTAAAAAAACTGGTCTATAAAATATGATTTACTAAAGAGAGTAGAATGTGTTGTATATTTCAACTGCCACTGTTTACAGAAAATGGTAAGGCATTTATTAACCCTTTGAGCACGATGCTCCTGTTTCACCCAAAACATTTTCCCCTTGGCTCTGATGAAAATACTTATGAACAAAATATTCAGACTTCAAAATTCATTGCACCTCTCTTTACAATGGTTTTTGTGCCAATGTGGAAAGAGGGAAAACTAACAGTAAATCATACCAAATTTATATTCATCACCATCATCAGTTTGCCATGCTGCAAACTACAATTTTCTTGTGAAACAAGCATGTTGACATCAAGTTACGCTAGATAGGGTTCCCATTATTGTTTTGTTAAAAAACCGGGACATTTCCAAATTTTTACCCAAAAAAAAACGGGAACATTTGTAAAAAAAAACGGGACATGTTAAAAATAAGGTGTATAGCATCAAATAAATCTGCATTATATATTATCATGTGGCAACTTAAAATAAAGATACTGGTTTAAAAGAAATTCACACATTAACTTAACACAACTTCTCACCCCTATATCCTAAATAACCACCCCCAATTACAAAAACATACTTAATTATGATAATCGCTCACCTTTTAAGTGAAATGATACGCACAATAGTCAAGTTTATATTTCAGATTGCATCACGAGAGCGTATTTATCAGAATTATGGCTTGTTCAAGAAGTTTTTTTTTCTTCTCGATATTTGGCCATAGAACCTGCACAAGAGAAATCCTTTAAAATTGGTCTTTTTAATGGCAAGCTTTCACTGTCTCAATTGTTAAGTCTGTTTTTTTTTCGTCTGTCCAAAGCGCATTTATTATGAACAAAACAACATGTTCACAGCTGCATGGATCCTGGCTTAGTGCCAAACAAAACATAATACTAGGCATTTCAGGTTTCTCGGCATTATATCCTGCTTTGTAAATGATGAGCGGAACATCTCACCACCATTTTTCACTGACACTTTGATTCCTTCATTTCACTCACACATCAAATTTGCTTTCAACAATATTTTTTCACACATGCTCTCAACAACTCACAAATAAGTCCTCTTCATCTCACAGTAAAATTTGGTGACACTGTCTTCGTGAATATAGTCAGCTTTCTGTGGATGTTCTTTTCCAAGTTCACAGTACTCCCTTTCCTTCAAATTGATCCAATATAGACTGAAGAGGCGTAAGAAAATTGTGTGCACCATACTCCTGAATATATTCACATGCAGGTGTCATAAGAAATCTACTGCATAGCCTTTGAAACTTTTCAACTGTTATGTGTCCCATTCTTTTTTCTAATTCTTGCAACTGATTTCTCACGTAGTTTAAGATACTTTATGCCTATCCTGTAGTTAAATCTTTTTGGTAGATGCCTCACTGACATGTTTTTGGTCGACTTTCGAATTTTGTTCGAGATTCAAACCTGAGGGGTCCACTGTAACCGGAAATTGATAAAGTAACAACTCTAAAACACGGAAATATAATCTGTTACCAAGATTTTTTTTTTAGGAAGGGCCCTTAAAAAGTGGGACATTTGGAATAAATTCGGACACCCTGACATTTTATAAAAAAACCGGGACTGTCCCGGGGAATAAAAAACGGGCATGAATGGGAACCCTTAGCTAGACCTGGACTATAAATATTGTTTATTCCCATATTACCAGCATTGTATTCAAATGTTGTAAATATAGTCATGCTGCTTTAACATAAAATAAATGCTATGCCCCATATCACTGATATTAGTTTTCTACCAAGGTTTTTTTTTTTTGGTTTCTTTGCAGTAATCCATTCCTTTATCCAGTGACATGCCTTTCTTTTAGTATCCTTTGCCACTGGCTGACAAACAATCAGTAACTATCATGCTTTATTGCCCATCTTGTAGGGCAGCACAAACTATTACACTTTGCCTGATCTGAGGCCTTCACTTCGGTGCCCATCTCTAGGTTTGTGCTTTTCATCTTGGCCTCACATTTCGTCATCCAAGTTTTTGTTGGTCTGTCTTTCTTTCACCTTCCTTCTGGGGTCAGTGGTAAGTAAAAGCAGTCTGGTGATGGTTGTCTCTTTGAGACGATAGCAAAATCCTTTTTAGTGTCTACCTGTTTATGATGGTGTGCCATTGGCATATCTCCTTTGTTTGCTTCTGAGGAAGCAAATTCTTGGTTTTGTGCATGGTGGTTTGTGGTTAAAAAAATCAGAGAAATTTTCCTTAGGGGCAGGTTGTGTAGAAGATGAAATTCAGAACATTATCCTTTGTTCTGTTACTCTCCAGCATTCTGCATGGTACAGAATAGTATTGCAACTCTTCATATATTCTTAGTTTGATGTTTGGTGCTGTACTAGAAGATCTCCAGATGTTATTTAAATTAGCAAGGTTGCTATGCCTTTATTCATCTACTGTTGATGCTTTTGCTTGTTCTGTCATTGATGTTTCTTTGTTTCCATGTATGTAAATGTGTTTCTCTTTTCTAGTGTATGATTCCTTATTTATATGGCTCAAGGACTCACTGAGTGTAATGAATGAATCATATCAATCAACAAACATCAGGGTCATGCTTCTACAATTTGAGTTCGATGGTCCAGTGTAGCATTTTTTCTCTACTGATGTGGAGAAATTATTAAGAAAGTGTCTGACTGCAATATTTCTTCACGTAACAGATGTTCAATCAAAATAAAAAAATTGCAACAAGCAAAATGGTCAGAAAGCCATCAAACATTGATAGAAGATTGGTTCTTTTTTTTTTTTTAAAGGACTATCTTCATTGCACACGGACAACTCCATCATTGCTCCATCTTCTCCTAGATCAAAACAAAGAGGATCTCAGGCACAGTGCACTGGAAAACTATGTAGCACCGTGCGGAGAATCAAATGTGTATATAGGAATCACACATTCTATAAATATTTTTGTGGTGGGTATGTTTTAATTGGATAGAGAGCACTGAACTATGTCTGATCTTGCCAACAAAACTTCTGATACAGCAGTTACAGATGAGGTAGGAACGCATCACCATCCCACTGTTGTGTGGATTTCGGGTCTCAAAAGGGTTAACAGTAACTATTAAAGATTAAGTCACTGTAAATCAATTAAACGGCACAACTATGTTACAGCTTTGATTAATTTACCTGTTTAACTTCTACATGTGACAGATTAAACATCTTACATTAAAATTAATGTAAGCAAATCAGAATTAACCATATTCACATTTTTCAATTACTATCAAAATTATTTATGGCTATGTTACCTATGGTTTAAAAATCTCCTAATTTTAATTCACATTAATCTCACTGTGAAAATCATAACAATTGTTACTACAAAGGGAAAGTACTCATGAATGTATTAAAATATAAAACCAACTGGAAAATGTCATGAGTTGTTATTAATATTTATGGGGTGAAGGGGTATTTACATATTTTTTATATTCCATGTTGAAAGACAGAATACCTGCACAGATTGGTTCAGTACTTTGTAACAAGATTTTCTTTTTCGGGGGGCCCCAGGTGGGCTGGAAGTGTCCATTGTGTATCAGAGGAGCCAAGCTTCATGAAATTTACTGACGCCCTACCTTGTATACTAAGCTCTTCCACTGTTAAAGAGTCACCATACTTGCAATATTATTCAGTGCTAAAATACAGCACTTTCAGACTGTGTTAGCTAAAAGGATTCTTACACACTGTTACGCTATATCTCTTCACCCACCACCCAACAACCCCCCCCCCCACACACCCAACAACCCCCAACCCAAAAACCACCCCCCCCCCCCCCCACCCAATTTTCCCCCACCCACTCCACCCCCCCCCCCCCCCCCCCCCCCCACCCCCCCCCCCCCCCCCCCCCCCCACCCCCCCCCCCCCCCCCCCCCCCCCCCCCCCCCCCCCCCCCCCACCCACCCCCCCTCCCCCCCCCCCCCACCCCCA
>JAMPIV010018344.1:0-157511 GCA_024509875.1 Oreohelix idahoensis | reverse complement strand
TTTGATAGCCAACTCCTGGAACAAAAACCAATATTTTTTTAGGTTCATATAGAATCTTCAATGGTAATCTTGCGCCAAGACAACCCCAGGTCCAAAAAGACGGGTTGAATTCACCACTTCCGGGACCGTTCTCTTGGGAATACTATTGTTTTGGATGTCTGTTTAAGTCACATAAAATTTGTCCAGGTACGAGCGTTAACAATGAGCACAGTGTCGCTAGCTTAGGTTTCTAGAATTGAGGAATGTCAGATCGGTGTCTACTTTCAGGAAAAGACTACATTTGGTCACCACATCACTAGTCAAAAAAAACCTCTGTCGAATGCTACTGATATTTTGCTTGCCACAGCGGGCTGATCTGTACTTAAGTGTTATTCTGGAAGAATTAATTCTGGCACGATAGGCCTCTTACTTCATTTAACTGTTAAAGTTCATGTAATGAAAGTGATTAGTTTCTTCACAGATAATGTTCACGTACTAGAACGCTGGCAAAGTTTGGGTACCACAGTTTCACTATATAAAATGGAAAGAACAGAGCAAGCGTACCGCTTGACTTATCATTTAAACTTCCCGTGAAGTAAGTTATATTTAAAAATCATCAATCCTCATGAATACGTGCGTATTCCGTCAACACTCATGAGGCTTCTAGCATTTATAAGTTAGTTTTAAAATATGATCTCGTCTGATTATTTAGCAGTAAAATTAAATTCATTATAGCTACCTGATTTATAAGCTAGAAATTATAATTTATTCTGCTTTCCACTGTAACTCATCGACTAGAGAATATAACAGACTTAATAAGTATTCACTCTGCACAAAAGGACTAGCAAAATGAAGTAAGCGATTTAACACTTTAACACTCACAAAATACTAGATATAATATATTAAGATTTACATCAACACAGAACTACTAAGAACTAAAACCACTTCGGCTAACTAATTGCTTCTATCACAGAGATTCTTAGGGCTCGAACGTAGGTTGTTCTAGTCTAACTGCAAAGTTACTGAGTGAATTAAGTCTCAAACTCCCTCCAGTATATATGAAACACCAGACCAAGATCTACGCTATTCCATAACTACGCAATCTCTCGTCTTTCCTAACCCTTACGCAACTAGACGCATGACGTAACTGCCATCAGTGCGCCTTCCCCCATATATCTAACTATTCTCATTACTGAGCGAGGTGTGAGTGGCAGATCACACTTTTCGCTGAGAAAGGTAACCGAGAAACTACGTGTCAGGTGGAATTTCCAGACATTGTGTCTCATTCCCGAGCGCTGCGTGAGTGTCATATCACACTTCACTCCGAGAGAAACGTTCATGTCAGGTGAAAATGCTAGACAGCATGACACCTAACCGCGAGCTAGCCTGACGAAACGCCCGTGACATGAGAAAAATACAGACGCATGTCTGCAATCTCTGTCTGCCCAGACGAGTATTCACACGTTCTATCGTCCACTGACATCTAATGCGACATAATGCATTAGCGCGCGCTCTCTCTCTCTCTCTCTCTGTGACACGTTACGTAAAAAGTTACTCATTTTATCCGCACTGAAATGCGTTTCTAAATGAGAAACGAAACCGGCGAAAGTGAGAATGTGAAAAAACAACATTTCTCGCAAACGAATGAATGCGAAAAAAACCACCAAAAAGGACAAAGGTAAAGAGCGACAATAATTAGAGAACACGGGTGGAAGAAAAGAGGAGGAACATATAGAAAATACAATGAACATAACTCTCCGTGACAGAACGTCCCCCCTTTAAGATATGGAAGCACTCCATGTCTACG
Source organism: Oreohelix idahoensis (assembly GCA_024509875.1). Taxonomy (NCBI): domain Eukaryota; kingdom Metazoa; phylum Mollusca; class Gastropoda; order Stylommatophora; family Oreohelicidae; genus Oreohelix; species Oreohelix idahoensis. Next base: position 155,725 of record JAMPIV010018344.1, on the reverse strand, counting down.
TTATGGAATTAATTTCCTATATCCGTAGCTTCAGGGTGTCTGTCTTCTTCCATCTCATCTCCCCCCTCCATCTCTCTCCAATTCCTACTCAAGTCTACTCCCAAAGTTTCCTTTCTCTGGAATGTCTCCCATGCGCGCTTGAAAGAGCGTCGCCGCTTCTGACATTTTTCAAAGATTTCCTGTGATTACAGTGGAGTTTCCCTGCCACTATCGTCATCTTCGTCAGGTTGGATTGAAGATGTGCCTCTGATTTAGCAATCAGGGCAACTTACTTACTTAATCGTTCCCCTTCTACCGTGAGGTGTAGAGGTTTGGAAGAGAGCGCCAGACTATCCTATCGGCTGTCTTCCTCCTGGCCTGGTTCCATTCTTGTCCTCGGTTCTTCAAAGATTGTCTAATGTTGTCCTCCCAGCAGACTCTGGAGGTCTGGATCCTTGGCTCTTTATTTCTCATGCTTCTTGTGGTAGCTGATCTTCTCCCATTCTGCAGGCATGGCCAAACCATCTTAGTTGGGACTGTTCTACTTGGGTCTGCAGGGGGTGGGATTTTAGGCCTTGACATATTGTCTGGTTGCGGACCATGTCTCTTCTTGTTACTTCAGCCACCTTCCTCAGGTACTCATTTGGGACCCAAGACGCATCAAAAGTGAGGAATGCAGTAAGCGACCCATAGCTTGATTGCCTTCATCAGGGTCAGCGAACCAGAGCTGACCAAGACCCTACCCCACCTCCACGTGGTGGTCCTGGAAACAGGCTGCATCACTGCAGTCTGGCTGAGGAGTAGGGAACGAAGAGGAAAGGCAAACCTGGTCCCCAAAAATGCCGTGCAGATCGGATGTGTCGGCCGAAAGGCACAAATACCGCAGCTTTGCTGTAAACGGACACAACACAACCAACATCCTTTTCAGGATGAACGAGGAAGAAGAAGAAGAAGAAGAAGATACCTATTTCTGAGGTTTGAATCTGGCATTTGTGGGTTGTAGTCATTGCCCATATTTCGCATCCATATGTCAAGACTGGGACATAGGTGGAGCGGTATACAGCCATCTTCGTTTTCTTACCAACCTCTCTCTTGCTGAGGAATCCTCGATTTATGGCCTGAAAAAGTTTCCCAGCTGCTGCTTTTCGAGTGGCCAACTCTTTTTTGATGCCCCCCTTTTGGTCTATAATAGCTCCAAGGTATTTAAAGTGGTCGACCTGCTCCAGGACCTGTTCTCCCAGCTTAATCTGATGTCTTCTTTCTTCTCATGATATCAACATGGATTTTGTTTTAGAGCTGCTTATGACCACCCGTCTCTTCTCCAGCTCTTCCTTCCAGACTTGCAGGTTAGATTGGAGGTATGCCTCTGATTTAGCAATCAGGGGAACATCATTAGCAAATGCCAGCTCTGAAATACAGACCTGTCTCATCTTCCAATACCCCACTGAATACTTTCTTGTTATCTCCTTACATGCCTTGATGACATCGTCCATGTGGAGTATGAAAAGATAAGGTGACAGGATAATACCTTGTCTTACACCAGTGGTGGTCCTGAACTCTTCAGACTTATGGTTTGCTGTCCCCACTCACATTCACTCTTTCTGTCACCCTGCTGGGGAACAATAAAATGGTTAGTGATTTAAACAAATCTAATTTGGTGGGGGCTGTCAACTTTAGCCTCCACTCTCTAACACTAATAAGATTTCTACTATTGCCGTCTTGTTGCCTCTTCCTAAAAGAATGTCTACACAGCTTCCAACTTGGTAGGCGATATGAGCCACTACCTAACACCACTGGAAATGCTACAAAAATAGACTCGGCTTACAACGATGGCTCAGTGTCTATCCGTCAAATGGCTACTGAACAGACCCTACTGGTCCTGTCTATTTTCTCCCTCCTCCTCCTCCTCTCTCTCTCTCTCTTGGTCTCAGTGTCTCTCTAACACTCGACGACTGATGATGCGGCGTCTCCGTTATGCTCTTCTCTCGTTATTTTCAGGACCCAGGTATTGTAACCCTATCACCTGCTCCTGAATGTGATGATGATGATGATATTCATGGAATCAAGCATGAGGTACTTGATTAGCTGTCAAAAAACTTCTTTGCGGCTGAATAGCTTCTATAACCTTCCACTTTTAATCCGCTCCGGATTTAGAGGAAAAACACAGCCGTAATTTCTGGCTGTATGCGATTACACCAATCTCCCGAGCCATGTGCCGGTGCTGGAGACTATAATAGCGATGAGCTCGGGCTGTATGATAAATAAATCCGTTCCCGCTCCTCACTGCAAAAAGAGCTGTTTAGATCTCGCTGAAGAGTTGAACTTCACTGAAATAGACCGTTTAGGTTATTTTCTTTTCGCTGCTGGCGATACCTCGAGTCCACTGACCCCTGAGATATTTCCTTTTGCTGTGGATAATTTGTATTGGCAAATTATGCTCCCCACTGTTTGCCGGGACTCGCAATTACCGCTGTTTTTCCCCGCAGTGGAGACGATAATACGAAGTAGACCGGCAGGCAATTATTTCTTCATATAGAGACTTATGTAGCAAAGTTAATTTTTGCTGGAGAGGTTATGATGGTAAATGATCAGAATGATAGATCTAGATGTGTTAACCGTGTGAGGTCAAGCTATGTAAGACCTTGAGTCTAGTGGTTGAAGTAGATGAGTTCTCAAGGGACCTAACGCTACCTCTCTAGATCTCACACGGTGTTGTAAATTATTTCTAATGTATGGTGTTTGATGTGGCTAGTGTCTAGGGGATGCAATGAAATGATGGTACATCAAAACAACACAGTATAACTCTCTAATAGAATCTTAATAACTCTGTTTAGTTTTCAATTAGGAGATATTTTTTTATACAATTTTATTGTGCCTGTCCTGCAATCTCTTTTGGACAGGTCTTTTAAAACTGAAGAAAATGTATGTTACACAAAAAAAAAAATGAACTGAAAATAAGGACTCTTGGTCCAGCAATAATACTATTAATATTAAAATGTTCCGTAAGGTGGTTCACAGACTGTTAAGTAATAATTAATAATGTGAGTCAGTTATTGGAGAGACTGTTTATGTCATCATTTCCCCGAGAGTTTCTGTTAATGGGTAGGGAAACAGTTTTCTCCAGATAAAGTGTCAGATTGCCCAGATTGTGTCACATAACCTGAAATTTCCTTCGTGAAGATACAATCGATGATATGGCTCTGTAAAGAACATCAGCTATCAGAGCTCCACTTGACAATTATTATACAGAATACGCTGTACTGGAGACGTTACTGTCTTCACTCGTACTTCAGCTTTCCTGTCACCGGCCTTTTCATATCTGTTATATTTTTCCCTCAACTCTCTACATGACGGGGTTCAGCCTCGTGTGCATTACAAGTGCACCAGCCCCTAAGTTTTTTTTTTGGGAACTCACATCATATTGTGACCACACCTCAGGTCCATATGGCAGATACGCCACTGTCATTTTACATAGTCTTCTTCAACACAATTTAATAGGAGTATGTACATCTCCTTATATGCATATAATTTTCTTCTATTACAAAATATAAACGCTCCAGGCAATTACAAGTGTTCAGTGAACACAGAGGCTTGCTATTCTACTTTAGTCTTACAATAATTTTTAATTCCAACAATGCAATATTCAAACAAATCAAATAGATATACCCAAACTGTCTCTTTAGGCATGTCATACACTTTCCCACTTTTTGCCTTTGCACATATTACATAATAATATAGATATTCTTCTTACCAGAATTCAATGAAATAAGCACAGGTGTGATGGATGGCACAAATTCAGCTTTGCTGCTGGCTAGACTATGACAAATACTTTTTAGTTTTAGTTACAAATAAAAGTCAAACTTCTAGGATCACATCGACCTGCTTCAGGGACAGCTTTCTACAAATGGCGTCCAGCCTATCTAAGTTTTCCATAATATAAAATGCGTTGGCCAATCAGATCGGAAGACTAATCTTTTCAATTTAAATTTGAAAATAAAGTCAAAATTACATCCCAATTTCAAATGGACGTCGTTCACATTTTGGCATTAAAAGTTAAAAACAGTCTTGGTTTTTGACCTACCAAGTTCTGCCTCTCACTCACTTCAAGATTTCCACTACCAAAATATTTTTAGTTTTTGGCCATCCCATAATATCTCTCCCTCTTTCTACCCCCCCTCAATCAAATTACATTGTACCCTTGCTTGTTTCATTTCCCCTAACGCGTCCAAAAAGTCACCGTTAGTGAATGCAAAATGAATGCAAAAGCGTCAGTCTGTTGGTCTGTATGTATGAACCAAATCAGTCTTTTGTCAATAACTTTCTTATTTACTGGGGAATTTTGTATTTTTTAAACATATTATTTATCAGGAGATCATAAGCTATAAAACTAACCAACTTTTATGGCCATAGTATTGGAAATAAAGAATTCCATATATTTTCCATGTGAGTTTCAATTTTTAATATTACATAAACACGCCATCTCTCTCCCCGCTTCTGTGTAGTTCAGTTTCGAAACAACAAGTCTGTGACGTCATAAAATGTACCAATTTTTGCAGACAAAGCGAGGCATGTGTATTTATACCAGTCACTCTGCGTGCTTATGGAACGAAGAAATATTGGACTTAGTGTCAAATTTTTCCATCTGCCGCTAACAATATCGCCCACGTTTGCCTACAATTTTGCGTGTTTCAACCATTTGTGTCAAAAGTCTCATTCTAAAAATACACTTGCCTCTCTCCTTTTTTTCCCCCTTTTGGTCTGAAACAAGGCTATTTCCGTCAAAATTGTTACCGATATTTTCAAGGTCACTGGCAAACGATAGTACCCTTACACTACGCCCTGTCTTGCTAAAATCAACGCGCTGACTGGCGTCGGGAAAGAAGACGCGTCACAACTTAACTATTTTTATTTCTACCTATCTTACTTTTTACTTACAAATAATAATTTTATCGGTGTATCAATGTAATTTTATCACAACATCCCCTCTAAATGATTCTATATATACACAGGGAACCACTCCCGCTGATTGCCTACATATCTGCTTAAGCTATCCACTCGGACCAATGGAAACGCTTAGAAAATAAAATACCTTCGACCTACGCCAATCAGATTTGAAAATGCGCAGACCGCGTGTCCAAAATGGCATCACGTTACGTGACGTTTCTGACGCGTCATACAGGCATGCACGCAAATAGCGATTTTCATAAACAACGAAAATCTACGTGATGGCGGAAAATCAGAAGAAAGTAGAACTGGTGGGAGTAAGAATTAAACCTACCGTCATAAAAAGAACCCATTTAATTTACCAACACAAAAATACCAAACATGATATATATTCAAATGGGAAGAAACATGGCAAACACATATAGTTACAAAGTGAAGACGAATGGTGAAAACTCTAAATAGAAGAACAGAAACGGGCCTGTTGAAAGACAAAATTACAGTGCAGCATCACATAAGTCCCCCCTTTGAAGTGCGGGAATCCTTGCTAACTCACTGAAATCTCTGGGTTTCATACTGGCCCGTATCTAGATCTACATCCCGATCTAATCACTGTCATAATTAGCATTGTCATACAGGCCCCTCTCCATATTCTTGAAAATCTTTGCAAGTGCTGGATCGTGAGGGTCACGCCTGGGGATTTCCTCCTGGCAACTGCAACCTGATTGGTCGCCCTTCCTCCTCCCTATCATGTGTTTCCTTCGCCCACGAATTTTCCTGGCGGCGCGTGGTAAATAATGATTACCAAATGGTGCGACCTCCCAGTGTTTGGAAACAGACTGACTGGCTTGGCCAGACATCGCCGTAACAGGGCGTAACTGGTTGCGGTTGACCGAAGAAACGTGCGCATGTTCCTTCTTCTTTCTCTCATCATCTACTGGGGCGGGGGTGAAACTGCTGTGGCTAATATAGCTGGTAGCCAACAATTCATTTCCCTCTGGTTTGCCTAGAGGATGTCTAGAGACTCCTCCTGTCTCTTCCCTCTCTCCTGGGGCTCTCACTGGGTTGTTCCTGACCTCAGTGACATTCGCTTCCCCTACTAAGCAGGACGCAACTGGCTGTACGTTTTTGCCTCTCGCCTCTTTGCCAGAGCCACTCTCTGTAAGCAAGCTAGTAATGGGGTGGGGCCCATCTCCGTTTTTAGGCGAACAGTAGCTCAGACCACTGTCCTCCTCCGTTTGAGAAAAGTGCTGGTCGTGGACATATGTCATATCATTCTTGTCAGTATTTCCCTCCCTTGAGAGATGTAATACCAACGGGGGCCTAATTCCCGACGACAAAGAAGATACTTCCGAAATCAGAGGCGTCACCACTGTTTGGCCATTAGGCTGAACAGGGCTGACAGGCAAATACGCCTCTGTAAATAACATTCCACTGTCTTTGGAGGCTTCTATCCTCTTCATAGCAAGACAAGGATGTTTGTATCTTCACGAAGGAAATTTCAGGTTATGTGACACAATCTGGGCAATCTGACACTTTATCTGGAGAAAACTGTTTCCCTACCCATTAACAGAAACTCTCGGGGAAATGATGACATAAACAGTCTCTCCAATAACTGACTCACATTATTAATTATTACTTAACAGTCTGTGAACCACCTTACGGAACATTTTAATATTAATAGTATTATTGCTGGACCAAGAGTCCTTATTTTCAGTTCATTTTTTTTTTGTGTAACATACATTTTCTTCAGTTTTAAAAGACCTGTCCAAAAGAGATTGCAGGACAGGCACAATAAAATTGTATAAAAAAATATCTCCTAATTGAAAACTAAACAGAGTTATTAAGATTCTATTAGAGAGTTATACTGTGTTGTTTTGATGTACCATCATTTCATTGCATCCCCTAGACACTAGCCACATCAAACACCATACATTAGAAATAATTTACAACACCGTGTGAGATCTAGAGAGGTAGCGTTAGGTTCCTTGAGAACTCATCTACTTCAACCACTAGACTCAAGGTCTTACATAGCTTGACCTCACACGGTTAACACATCTAGATCTATCATTCTGATCATTTACCATCATAACCTCTCCAGCAAAAATTAACTTTGCTACATAAGTCTCTATATGAAGAAATAATTGCCTGCCGGTCTACTTCGTATTATCGTCTCCACTGCGGGGAAAAACAGCGGTAATTGCGAGTCCCGGCAAACAGTGGGGAGCATAATTTGCCAATACAAATTATCCACAGCAAAAGGAAATATCTCAGGGGTCAGTGGACTCGAGGTATCGCCAGCAGCGAAAAGAAAATAACCTAAACGGTCTATTTCAGTGAAGTTCAACTCTTCAGCGAGATCTAAACAGCTCTTTTTGCAGTGAGGAGCGGGAACGGATTTATTTATCATACAGCCCGAGCTCATCGCTATTATAGTCTCCAGCACCGGCACATGGCTCGGGAGATTGGTGTAATCGTATACAGCCAGAAATTACGGCTGTGTTTTTCCTCTAAATCCGGAGCGGATTAAAAGTGGAAGGTTATAGAAGCTATTCAGCCGCAAAGAAGTTTTTCGACAGCTAATCAAGTACCTCATGCTTGATTCCATGAATATCATCATCATCATCACATTCAGGAGCAGGTGATAGGGTTACAATACCTGGGTCCTGAAAATAACGAGAGAAGAGCATAACGGAGACGCCGCATCATCAGTCGTCGAGTGTTAGAGAGACACTGAGACCAAGAGAGAGAGAGGGGGTCTGTTCAGTAGCCATTTGACGGATAGACACTGAGCCATCGTTGTAAGCCGAGTCTATTTTTGTAGCATTTCCAGTGGTGTTAGGTAGTGGCTCATATCGCCTACCAAGTTGGAAGCTGTGTAGACATTCTTTTAGGAAGAGGCAACAGGACGGCAATAGTAGAAATCTTATTAGTGTTAAAGAGTGGAGGCTAAAGTTGACAGCCCCCACCAAATTAGATTTGTTTAAATCACTAAACATTTTATTGTTCCCCAGCAGGGTGACAGAAAGAGTGAATGTGAGTGGGGACAGCAAACCATAAGTCTGAAGAGTTCAGGACCACCACTGGTGTAAGACAAGGTATTATCCTGTCACCTTATCTTTTCATACTCCACATGGACGATGTCATCAAGGCATGTAAGGAGATAACAAGAAAGTATTCAGTGGGGTATTGGAAGATGAGACAGGTCTGTATTTCAGAGCTGGCATTTGCTAATGATGTTCCCCTGATTGCTAAATCAGAGGCATACCTCCAATCTAACCTGCAAGTCTGGAAGGAAGAGCTGGAGAAGAGACGGGTGGTCATAAGCAGCTCTAAAACAAAATCCATGTTGATATCATGAGAAGAAAGAAGACATCAGATTAAGCTGGGAGAACAGGTCCTGGAGCAGGTCGACCACTTTAAATACCTTGGAGCTATTATAGACCAAAAGGGGGGCATCAAAAAAGAGTTGGCCACTCGAAAAGCAGCAGCTGGGAAACTTTTTCAGGCCATAAATCGAGGATTCCTCAGCAAGAGAGAGGTTGGTAAGAAAACGAAGATGGCTGTATACCGCTCCACCTATGTCCCAGTCTTGACATATGGATGCGAAATATGGGCAATGACTACAACCCACAAATGCCAGATTCAAACCTCAGAAATAGGTATCTTCTTCTTCTTCTTCTTCCTCGTTCATCCTGAAAAGGATGTTGGTTGTGTTGTGTCCGTTTACAGCAAAGCTGCGGTATTTGTGCCTTTCGGCCGACACATCCGATCTGCACGGCATTTTTGGGGACCAGGTTTGCCTTTCCTCTTCGTTCCCTACTCCTCAGCCAGACTGCAGTGATGCAGCCTGTTTCCAGGACCACCACGTGGAGGTGGGGTAGGGTCTTGGTCAGCTCTGGTTCGCTGACCCTGATGAAGGCAATCAAGCTATGGGTCGCTTACTGCATTCCTCACTTTTGATGCGTCTTGGGTCCCAAATGAGTACCTGAGGAAGGTGGCTGAAGTAACAAGAAGAGACATGGTCCGCAACCAGACAATATGTCAAGGCCTAAAATCCCACCCCCTGCAGACCCAAGTAGAACAGTCCCAACTAAGATGGTTTGGCCATGCCTGCAGAATGGGAGAAGATCAGCTACCACAAGAAGCATGAAAAATAAAGAGCCAAGGATCCAGACCTCCAGAGTCTGCTGGGAGGACAACATTAGACAATCTTTGAAGAACCGAGGACAAGAATGGAACCAGGCCAGGAGGAAGACAGCCGATAGGATAGTCTGGCGCTCTCTTCCAAACCTCTACACCTCACGGTAGAAGGGGAACGATTAAGTAAGTAAGTTGCCCTGATTGCTAAATCAGAGGCACATCTTCAATCCAACCTGACGAAGATGACGATAGTGGCAGGGAAACTCCACTGTAATCACAGGAAATCTTTGAAAAATGTCAGAAGCGGCGACGCTCTTTCAAGCGCGCATGGGAGACATTCCAGAGAAAGGAAACTTTGGGAGTAGACTTGAGTAGGAATTGGAGAGAGATGGAGGGGGGAGATGAGATGGAAGAAGACAGACACCCTGAAGCTACGGATATAGGAAATTAATTCCATAACGTAGACATGGAGTGCTTCCATATCTTAAAGGGGGGACGTTCTGTCACGGAGAGTTATGTTCATTGTATTTTCTATATTTTCCTCCTCTTTTCTTCCACCAGTGTTCTCTAATTATTGTCGCTCTTTACCTTTGTCCTTTTTGGTGGTTTTTTTCGCATTCATTCGTTTGCGAGAAATGTTGTTTTTTCCCATTCTCACTTTCGCCGGTTTCGTTTCTCATTTAGAAACGCATTTCAGTGCGGATAAAATGAGTAACTTTTTACGTAACGTGTCAGAGAGAGAGAGAGAGCGAGCGCTAATGCATTATGTCGCATTAGATGTCAGTGGACGATAGAACGTGTGAATACTCGTCTGGGCAGACAGAGATTGCAGACATGCGTCTGTATTTTTCTCATGTCACGGGCGTTTCGTCAGGCTAGCTCGCGGTTAGGTGTCATGCTGTCTAGCATTTTCACCTGACATGAACGTTTCTCTCGGAGTGAAGTGTGATATGACACTCACGCAGCGCTCGGGAATGAGACTCAATGTCTGGAAATTCCACCTGACACGTAGTTTCTCGGTTACCTTTCTCAGCGAAAAGTGTGATCTGCCACTCACACCTCGCTCAGTAATGAGAATAGTTAGATATAAGGGGGAAGGCGCACTGATGGCAGTTACGTCATGCGTCTAGTTGCGTAAGGGTTAGGAAAGACGAGAGATTGCGTAGTTATGGAATAGCGTAGATCTTGGTCTGGTGTTTCATATATACTGGAGGGAGTTTGAGACTTAATTCACTCAGTAACTTTGCAGTTAGACTAGAACAACCTACGTTCGAGCCCTAAGAATCTCTGTGATAGAAGCAATTAGTTGGTCGAAGTGGTTTTAGTTCTTAGTAGTTCTGTGTTGATGTAAATCTTAATATATTATATCTAGTATTTTGTGAGTGTTAAAGTGTTAAATCGCTTACTTCATTTTGCTAGTCCTTTTGTGCAGAGTGAATACTTATTAAGTCTGTTATATTCTCTAGTCGATGAGTTACAGTGGAAAGCAGAATAAATTATAATTTCTAGCTTATAAATCAGGTAGCTATAATGAATTTAATTTTACTGCTAAATAATCAGACGAGATCATATTTTAAAACTAACTTATAAATGCTAGAAGCCTCATGAGTGTTGACGGAATACGCACGTATTCATGAGGATTGATGATTTTTAAATATAACTTACTTCACGGGAAGTTTAAATGATAAGTCAAGCGGTACGCTTGCAGTTTAAAATGCAAGTTATATTGAGTACATATATGTAAATTATTTGATTTCTGTTCTTTCCATTTTATATAGTGAAACTGTGGTACCCAAACTTTGCCAGCGTTCTAGTACGTGAACATTATCTGTGAAGAAACTAATCACTTTCATTACATGAACTTTAACAGTTAAATGAAGTAAGAGGCCTATCGTGCCAGAATTAATTCTTCCAGAATAACACTTAAGTACAGATCAGCCCGCTGTGGCAAGCAAAATATCAGTAGCATTCGACAGAGGTTTTTTTTGACTAGTGATGTGGTGACCAAATATAGTCTTTTCCTGAAAGTAGACACCGATCTGACATTCCTCAATTCTAGAAACCTAAGCTAGCGACACTGTGCTCGTTGTTAACGCTCGTACCTGGACAAATTTTATGTGACTTAAACAGACATCCAAAACAATAGTATTCCCAAGAGAACGGTCCCGGAAGTGGTGAATTCAACCCGTCTTTTTGGACCTGGGGTTGTCTTGGCGCAAGATTACCATTGAAGATTCTATATGAACAAGTCCTAAAAATATTGGTTTTTGTTCCAGGAGTGGCTATCAAAGCTGTGAGTATGTGCACGTGTGCTCGTCTGAATGAATAGAGCGAACGTAGGTCTGAGTGTGATTTTACCTTTGTACTTTGGCACCCATTGGCTGTCTTAATTATTTTTTCTGCAGAATTGTTGCACACGCTAGTTTTTTTTCTTCTTAGGCTAAATCAGATTATCCAACTCTGTTCATACATTTACGAGAAGAAAAAAAAACTAGACAAAATCATATGTATCTGGGACTATCTTTGTGTTATCATCTTTCTCCTAACGGGACTGTGGGCTATCCATCGAGGGAAGATCATCACTGTGGGTCTACCAGTTCTTGTAGCATTCCTTGATTTGCTTATGACTTTGTGTATATGCCTTTTTGATGTAATTTTATATGTTGTGACGTAAGTTTACAAATGATAAATAAACTTAACAATAAATTAATCAGCATGTTGGTCAGCTCGTTCTAAATATCTATACAATCCTTTGTTATAGTTTCCCACGTCTGTGCGTCTACCTGTCGTCACTTGAATGTGCGTGCACGTGAGTGGATATATATATATATATATATATATATATATATATATATATATATATATATATATATATATATATATATATATATATATATAATGTATATGTGTTAGACTGTCTGACTACTTTAGATCTGTCGTAGAAGATAGGTGAGAGAGAGAGAGAGAGAGAGAGAGAGAGAGAGAGAGAGAAGATTTCCCGCTCTCAGAGACAGCCTCTATCACTATTCTACCACCTCACACTCGTGGAAATCTATTTTGTATTTCTATCTCACACGGTGACTATCACTCATTCCAACCTATTCAGAAGGGACCAAACCAAGTCTTAATTCTCCTATCAAAAATCTACGACAAATGGGGTCTCGTCTATCGGGATTTTGAACTTTGAATAGGAATACCTTACGACAAATGTGGGCTCGTTTCCGGTTTTTGAACTTAGAATAGGAAAACGAGACGACAAATATCAGCTCGTCTTTATGATTCTTTATTCTGATATAGAGTAAGAGTGTGATGTCTTGTGAGTTTTGTATCTTTTTAAAGATAACTATCCCCTAGACATGTCGATCTGTTTTATGGGCGTGCTGACCACACGGCTAATAAGTGTTGTTCCACAGCATTATTAAGCATTATACATTTGGTTTACTAGTTGATTTTGTCGGAATATATGTTAATTACTGATTTTGTAATACTAAACGCTGGTAAAGTTTTGTGAGTGTATAACATTCACAGGGTTCTGAAGAAGTAGGTGTTTGAACTAAGTTAAGGAGTGCGTTTCGGACTATTTGTCCAGATTAATTGCCTCCCTTACCCTAACTGTCTTCAGGGGTGAACTTGATAGTGGATTTAAAAATTAAGGGATTTTTTTCTCCTTAAAATTTTTTTGCAATAATTATTTTGTTTTCCACTGTAGCAACTTATTTTTTCAGTGAGTAATCTTAACTACCATTTATTTGGCGTAGTCGTCTGCATTAGGTGCTAAATTGCCGATTAATAGCAGCGATAGTTAGATACTTTATTATTTTGGAGGAGGTATCCCAGGTTATAAGTATATCATCTTTGTTTGGTATTTTCTCGCAAGTGGTAGGAACCAGTGTATCCTTGTTCTGATTTCTTTCTCGTCTAAGTCTCAGTCCCCTATTTACTATGGCCGAGAGGGCAAAGCTTAGACAGCTCCTCAGGGACGAGGCGAGAGAAGAAGGTTTGGACGGAGAAGAAGCGAAAGCTTTTGTCAGAGACGAACTTGAGAGATATGGTGTGGAGAGGAAAGCAGCTGAAGCTAAAGAGGGAAAAGCAGAAGCTAGGAGGAAGGAAGAAGCAGCCGAAGCTTTACAGCAGAAGAAGATCGACGAGGAAATGGAAATTCGCAGGATGTAGCATGAGGAAAGAGAGAAGGAGAGACAGCATGAGGAAAGAGAGAAAGAGAGACAGCTTCAGGAAAAAGAGAAACAGAGACAGCACGAGTTGGCGCTTAAGACTCTTGAGTTCCAAAGCCGTGGTGCTGCCTCTACCTCCAGCAATGGAGAGTCTTCTCCTCATTCCTTTTTAACTGATCCTTCTAACACACAATCTACTCATCTCACCGCTATGTCTTTCGCTCTAGAATCTTTCCCTTGTCCTAATGAGAAGATTGACACTTGGCTAGAAAAATTTGAGAAAATTGCAACTCTGTACGGTTTAGAGAGGTCGCGTTGGAACATGAAGCTTTCTCAGGCGCTGAAAAGCAGTGCGTATGATGTTTACGCCAAACTGGAAAGCAGCCAACAAGACAACTATGATGTGTTGAAGAAAGCGTTACTGGAGCGCTTTGAAATGAATGCTTGAAAATTTCTGCAACTGTTTCGAACCAGCAGGAAAGAGAGCTCTGAAACTTTTCAACAGTTCTCGTCTCGTTTGAAGGGATACCTAACAAAGTGCCTTGAGCTTTCACAGCTCCCCTCTACCTATGAAGGTCTGGAGGAATTTGTTCTAACCGAACAAATAAAGAACACTTTGTCTGCTGATACCCGGAGATTCCTAGCCGAGCAGGGGGCAGAAAAGCTTGAAGACATCTTAGAAAAGTCTGAGCGATATCACAATGCGCTGGCTGAACTACCGGCCGCAAAACGTAAACCGACAGAAGAGCATTTTCGGAAAAATAATCTAGACCAGTATTCTCATGCTTCTCACGTTTCCAACCCGAATAACCATCGAGAAAGTGGACCTCAAAACCCCCCTCCTGAAAAATCCAAGTTCTACAAAAACAAGTACCCCAACCACAGTAAACAGTCTGATCAACCCGACCGCCCTGCATGGCAGCGTAGCCAGAAAGGACAAGGTGGCAAAGGGAGAACCCCTGAGCACGGGACTAATGATCAGAGTGAGCACACCGAGCCTAAACGCATCGGATGCTTGCTAACAGTCTCGCAAGGCGGAATTATTGACAGTGATTCCCAACCTGTTGGGGATACACCCTCAACGCGAGGTACTGTTATTATGAACGGTTCTCAAACTTGTTTATTTGACACGGGGCTTTCGTATGATTGCATTGTTGCCAGAAACCTGGTTAAACCCGGTCAAGAGACAGGAGAGACCGTCCAACTTTGTGGAGTTCGTAAGAGTGATGCACCTACAGCGCTTCCCATCGCATTGGTGGAGATACACTCTGATTTTGTCAGAGGCGTGATCAAAGCGGCTGTTATGGATGATCCCATCTACCCAGTCATACTTGGCGAGAGATACGTGTGTATTGGGAAACCGGAAGAGCCGACTGTGGCAGCAGTAACTACAAGAGGGCAAACCAAGAAGGAACGGGAGCCTGCGCCTAATTTGTTACCCATGGAACTTAAAGAAGCGCAACAAAAGGACCCTACTTTGGCACCCTGCTTTAGGAAACTGCCCATGGCTAAGGAACCCAGACAGCACGGGGACATTTTTTCTAAGGATGGCGTACTTTATCGCAGAACGGGCAAGCCTGACCAAGGTTACAACCAGCTCCTAGTACCGAAACAGTACAGAAGCCAAATCCTAGAAATGGGGCACTCTCTTCCCTTCAGCGGACATATGGGACAGAACGCCACAAACCAACGGATAACCACTCATTATTGGTGGCCAGGAGTAAATACTGAGATTATCAGGTATGTCAAATCCTGTGCCCAGTGCCAACGTGTGCCACCCAAGCAACGGGCGCCCCCAGTCTCTTTGGGTGAAATGCCAATAGTGGGAAAACCATTCGAACGGGTTGTGATCGACATTTTAGGACCCTTAGAAAGGACTAAAAGAAGGAACAGGTTTATCCTGACCTTAGTCGATACATGCACTTTATGGGCAGAAGCTATCCCGCTAACATGCGCAGATGCCAAGCATGTCGCAGAAGCCCTCGTGCAGATTTTCACTCGGTTGGGATTCCCTCAGCAAGTGCTGACGGATAACGGATCTCCATACCGAAACCTGTTGATGGATGAGATCGTCAAGATCTTGAGGGACCAGCACATCTACACTAAGCCTTATACTCTGGCCGGAAATGGGCTCGTGGAACGTGTTAATGGAAACCTCAACATGATGTTAAGTAAACTGGCACAAGTGAAACCTGAAGATTGGGATCTTTGTATTCCTGCAGCTTTATTTGACTACAGAGAATCTCCTCATACTTCCAAAAGATTTCCGCCAGCTACGCTTTTATTCGGCAGACCCATTAAGGGCCCGCTTGAAGCCTTACTTTGGTCGCTGACAGACCAGAAGGCTGATGAGACAGTTGTCTCAGCAAGTAAATATGTGTCGGATTTAAAGGATAGGTTGAAACTAGGATGGAACCTAGCAACGACTAACTTTAAGCGAGCACGCACAAAGCACGCTAACCGATACAGGAAAGTCGCGAAAGAGAGAGAATTGGAAGCAGGAGAGAAAGTTTTGGTGTTACTCCCTACCGAGAACAACCAACTGAGGATCGGATGGCAAGGGCCGTTTACCGTCCTGAAAAAGATTTCTAAGGCTAACTACCAGATCTCTATTCAAGGAAAGGAAAAGGTTTTCCATTTAAATCTGTTAAAGAGATACTTCGAAACACCAGTGCCAACCTCCGACCATCTCCTGACGATCGCCAAAACTGACGAAGATGACGATAGTGGCAGGGAAACTCCACTGCAATCACAGGAAATCTTTGAAAAATGTCAGAAGCGGCGACGCTCTTTCAAGCGCGCATGGGAGACATTCCAGAGAAAGGAAACTTTGGGAGTAGACTTGAGTAGGAATTGGAGAGAGATGGAGGGGGGAGATGAGATGGAAGAAGACAGACACCCTGAAGCTACGGATATAGGAAATTAATTCCATAACGTAGACATGGAGTGCTTCCATATCTTAAAGGGGGGACGTTCTGTCACGGAGAGTTATGTTCATTGTATTTTCTATATTTTCCTCCTCTTTTCTTCCACCCGTGTTCTCTAATTATTGTCGCTCTTTACCTTTGTCCTTTTTGGTGGTTTTTTTTTCGCATTCATTCGTTTGCGAGAAATATTGTTTTTTCCCATTCTCACTTTCGCCGGTTTCGTTTCTCATTTAGAAACGCATTTCAGTGCGGATAAAATGAGTAACTTTTTACGTAACGTGTCAGAGAGAGAGAGAGAGAGAGAGAGAGAGAGCGAGCGCTAATGCATTATGTCGCATTAGATGTCAGTGGACGATAGAACGTGTGAATACTCGTCTGGGCAGACAGAGATTGCAGACATGCGTCTGTATTTTTCTCATGTCACGGGCGTTTCGTCAGGCTAGCTCGCGGTTAGGTGTCATGCTGTCTAGCATTTTCACCTGACATGAACGTTTCTCTCGGAGTGAAGTGTGATATGACACTCACGCAGCGCTCGGGAATGAGACACAATGTCTGGAAATTCCACCTGACACGTAGTTTCTCGGTTACCTTTCTCAGCGAAAAGTGTGATCTGCCACTCACACCTCGCTCAGTAATGAGAATAGTTAGATGTAAGGGGGAAGGCGAACTGATGGCAGTTACGTCATGCGTCTAGTTGCGTAAGGGTTAGGAAAGACGAGAGATTGCGTAGTTATGGAATAGCGTAGATCTTGGTCTGGTGTTTCTTATATACTGGAGGGAGTTTGAGACTTAATTCACTCAGTAACTTTGCAGTTAGACTAGAACAACCTACGTTCGAGCCCTAAGAATCTCTGTGATAGAAGCAATTAGTTGGTCGAAGTGGTTTTAGTTCTTAGTAGTTCTGTGTTGATGTAAATCTTAATATATTATATCTAGTATTTTGTGAGTGTTAAGTGTTAAATCGCTTACTTCATTTTGCTAGTCCTTTTGTGCAGAGTGAATACTTATTAAGTCTGTTATATTCTCTAGTCGATGAGTTACAGTGGAAAGCAGAATAAATTATAATTTCTAGCTTATAAATCAGGTAGCTATAATGAATTTAATTTTACTGCTAAATAATCAGACGAGATCATATTTTAAAAACTAACTTATAAATGCTAGAAGCCTCATGAGTGTTGACGGAATACGCACGTATTCATGAGGATTGATGATTTTTAAATATAACTTACTTCACGGGAAGTTTAAATGATAAGTCAAGCGGTACGCTTGCAGTTTAAAATGCAAGTTATATTGAGTACATATATGTAAATTATTTGATTTCTGTTCTTTCCATTTTATATAGTGAAACTGTGGTACCCAAACTTTGCCAGCGTTCTAGTACGTGAACATTATCTGTGAAGAAACTAATCACTTTCATTACATGAACTTTAACAGTTAAATGAAGTAAGAGGCCTATCGTGCCAGAATTAATTCTTCCAGAATAACACTTAAGTACAGATCAGCCCGCTGTGGCAAGCAAAATATCAGTAGCATTCGACAGAGGTTTTTTTTGACTAGTGATGTGGTGACCAAATATAGTCTTTTCCTGAAAGTAGACACCGATCTGACATTCCTCAATTCTAGAAACCTAAGCTAGCGACACTGTGCTCGTTGTTAACGCTCGTGCCTGGACAAATTTTATGTGACTTAAACAGACATCCAAAACAATAGTATTCCCAAGAGAACGGTCCCGGAAGTGGTGAATTCAACCCGTCTTTTTGGACCTGGGGTTGTCTTGGCGCAAGATTACCATTGAAGATTCTATATGAACAAGTCCTAAAAATATTGGTTTTTGTTCCAGGAGTGGCTATCAAAGCTGTGAGTATGTGCACGTGTGCTCGTCTGAATGAATAGAGCGAACGTAGGTCTGAGTGTGATTTTACCTTTGTACTTTGGCACCCATTGGCTGTCTTAATTATTTTTTCTGCAGAATTGTTGCACACGCTAGTTTTTTTTCTTCTTAGGCTAAATCAGATTATCCAACTCTGTTCATACATTTACGAGAAGAAAAAAAAAACTTAGACAAAATCATATGTATCTGGGACTATCTTTGTGTTATCATCTTTCTCCTAACGGGACTGTGGGCTATCCATCGAGGGAAGATCATCACTGTGGGTCTACCAGTTCTTGTAGCATTCCTTGATTTGCTTATGACTTTGTGTATATGCCTTTTTGATGTAATTTTATATGTTGTGACGTAAGTTTACAAATGATAAATAAACTTAACAATAAATTAATCAGCATGTTGGTCAGCTCGTTCTAAATATCTATACAATCCTTTGTTATAGTTTCCCACGTCTGTGCGTCTACCTGTCGTCACTTGAATGTGCGTGCACGTGAGTGGATATATATATATATATATATATATATATATATATATATATATATATATATATATATATATATATATATATATATAATGTATATGTGTTAGACTGTCTGTCTACTTTAGATCTGTCGTAGAAGATAGGTGAGAGAGAGAGAGAGAGAGAGAGAGAGAGAGAAGATTTCCCGCTCTCAGAGACAGCCTCTATCACTATTCTACCACCTCACACTCGTGGAAATCTATTTTGTATTTCTATCTCACACGGTGACTATCACTCATTCCAACCTATTCAGAAGGGACCAAACCAAGTCTTAATTCTCCTATCAAAAATCTACGACAAATGGGGTCTCGTCTATCGGGATTTTGAACTTTGAATAGGAATACCTTACGACAAATGTGGGCTCGTTTCCGGTTTTTGAACTTAGAATAGGAAAACGAGACGACAAATATCAGCTCGTCTTTAAGATTCTTTATTCTGATATAGAGTAAGAGTGTGATGTCTTGTGAGTTTTGTATCTTTTTAAAAATAACTATCCCCTAGACATGTCGATCTGTTTTATGGGCGTGCTGACCACACGGCTAATAAGTGTTGTTCCACAGCATTATTAAGCATTATACATTTGGTTTACTAGTTGATTTTGTCGGAATATATGTTAATTACTGATTTTGTAATACTAAACGCTGGTAAAGTTTTGTGAGTGTATAACATTCACAGGGTTCTGAAGAAGTAGGTGTTTGAACTAAGTTAAGGAGTGCGTTTCGGACTATTTGTCCAGATTAATTGCCTCCCTTACCCTAACTGTCTTCAGGGGTGAACTTGATAGTGGATTTAAAAATTAAGGGATTTTTTTCTCCTTAAAATTTTTTTGCAATAATTATTTTGTTTTCCACTGTAGCAACTTATTTTTTCAGTGAGTAATCTTAACTACCATTTATTTGGCGTAGTCGTCTGCATTAGGTGCTAAATTGCCGATTAATAGCAGCGATAGTTAGATACTTTATTATTTTGGAGGAGGTATCCCAGGTTATAAGTATATCATCTTTGTTTGGTATTTTCTCGCAAGTGGTAGGAACCAGTGTATCCTTGTTCTGATTTCTTTCTCGTCTAAGTCTCAGTCCCCTATTTACTATGGCCGAGAGGGCAAAGCTTAGACAGCTCCTCAGGGACGAGGCGAGAGAAGAAGGTTTGGACGGAGAAGAAGCGAAAGCTTTTGTCAGAGACGAACTTGAGAGATATGGTGTGGAGAGGAAAGCAGCTGAAGCTAAAGAGGGAAAAGCAGAAGCTAGGAGGAAGGAAGAAGCAGCCGAAGCTTTACAGCAGAAGAAGATCGACGAGGAAATGGAAATTCGCAGGATGTAGCATGAGGAAAGAGAGAAGGAGAGACAGCATGAGGAAAGAGAGAAAGAGAGACAGCTTCAGGAAAAAGAGAAACAGAGACAGCACGAGTTGGCGCTTAAGACTCTTGAGTTCCAAAGCCGTGGTGCTGCCTCTACCTCCAGCAATGGAGAGTCTTCTCCTCATTCCTTTTTAACTGATCCTTCTAACACACAATCTACTCATCTCACCGCTATGTCTTTCGCTCTAGAATCTTTCCCTTGTCCTAATGAGAAGATTGACACTTGGCTAGAAAAATTTGAGAAAATTGCAACTCTGTACGGTTTAGAGAGGTCGCGTTGGAACATGAAGCTTTCTCAGGCGCTGAAAAGCAGTGCGTATGATGTTTACGCCAAACTGGAAAGCAGCCAACAAGACAACTATGATGTGTTGAAGAAAGCGTTACTGGAGCGCTTTGAAATGAATGCTTGAAAATTTCTGCAACTGTTTCGAACCAGCAGGAAAGAGAGCTCTGAAACTTTTCAACAGTTCTCGTCTCGTTTGAAGGGATACCTAACAAAGTGCCTTGAGCTTTCACAGCTCCCCTCTACCTATGAAGGTCTGGAGGAGTTTGTTCTAACCGAACAAATAAAGAACACTTTGTCTGCTGATACCCGGAGATTCCTAGCCGAGCAGGGGGCAGAAAAGCTTGAAGACATCTTAGAAAAGTCTGAGCGATATCACAATGCGCTGGCTGAACTACCGGCCGCAAAACGTAAACCGACAGAAGAGCATTTTCGGAAAAATAATCTAGACCAGTATTCTCATGCTTCTCACGTTTCCAACCCGAATAACCATCGAGAAACTGGACCTCAAAACCCCCCTCCTGAAAAATCCAAGTTCTACAAAAACAAGTACCCCAACCACAGTAAACAGTCTGATCAACCCGACCGCCCTGCATGGCAGCGTAGCCAGAAAGGACAAGGTGGGAAAGGGAGAACCCCTGAGCACGGGACTAATGATCAGAGTGAGCACACCGAGCCTAAACGCATCGGATGCTTGCTAACAGTCTCGCAAGGCGGAATTATTGACAGTAATTCCCAACCTGTTGGGGATACACCCTCAACGCGAGGTACTGTTATTATGAACGGTTCTCAAACTTGTTTATTTGACACGGGGCTTTCGTATGATTGCATTGTTGCCAGAAACCTGGTTAAACCCGGTCAAGAGACAGGAGAGACCGTCCAACTTTGTGGAGTTCGTAAGAGTGATGCACCTACAGCGCTTCCCATCGCATTGGTGGAGATACACTCTGATTTTGTCAGAGGCGTGATCAAAGCGGCTGTTATGGATGATCCCATCTACCCAGTCATACTTAGCGAGAGATACGTGTGTATTGGGAAACCGGAAGAGCCGACTGTGGCAGCAGTAACTACAAGAGGGCAAACCAAGAAGGAACGGGAGCCTGCGCCTAATTTGTTACCCATGGAATTTAAAGAAGCGCAACAAAAGGACCCTACTTTAGCACCCTGCTTTAGGAAACTGCCCATGGCTAAGGAACCCAGACAGCACGGGGACATTTTTTCTAAGGATGGCGTACTTTATCGCAGAACGGGCAAGCCTGACCAAGGTTACAACCAGCTCCTAGTACCGAAACAGTACAGAAGCCAAATCCTAGAAATGGGGCACTCTCTTCCCTTCAGCGGACATATGGGACAGAACGCCACAAACCAACGGATAACCACTCATTATTGGTGGCCAGGAGTAAATACTGAGATTATCAGGTATGTCAAATCCTGTGCCCAGTGCCAACGTGTGCCACCCAAGCAACGGGCGCCCCCAGTCTCTTTGGGTGAAATGCCAATAGTGGGAAAACCATTCGAACGGGTTGTGATCGACATTTTAGGACCCTTAGAAAGGACTAAAAGAAGGAACAGGTTTATCCTGACCTTAGTCGATACATGCACTTTATGGGCAGAAGCTATCCCGCTAACATGCGCAGATGCCAAGCATGTCGCAGAAGCCCTCGTGCAGATTTTCACTCGGTTGGGATTCCCTCAGCAAGTGCTGACGGATAACGGATCTCCATACCGAAACCTGTTGATGGATGAGATCGTCAAGATCTTGAGGGACCAGCACATCTACACTAAGCCTTATACTCCGGCCGGAAATGGGCTCGTGGAACGTGTTAATGGAAACCTCAACATGATGTTAAGTAAACTGGCACAAGTGAAACCTGAAGATTGGGATCTTTGTATTCCTGCAGCTTTATTTGGCTACAGAGAATCTCCTCATACTTCCACAGGATTTCCGCCAGCTACGCTTTTATTCGGCAGACCCATTAAGGGTCCGCTTGAAGCCTTACTTTGGTCGCTGACAGACCAGAAGGCTGATGAGACAGTTGTCTCAGCAAGTAAATATGTGTCGGATTTAAAGGATAGGTTGAAACTAGGATGGGACCTAGCAACGACTAACTTTAAGCGAGCACGCACAAAGCAGGCTAACCGATACAGGAAAGTCGCGAAAGAGAGAGAATTGGAAGCAGGAGAGAAAGTTTTGGTATTACTCCCTACCGAGAACAACCAACTGAGGATCGGATGGCAAGGGCCGTTTACCGTCCTGAAAAAGATTTCTAAGGCTAACTACCAGATCTCTATTCAAGGAAAGGAAAAGGTTTTCCATTTAAATCTGTTAAAGAGATACTTCGAAAAACCAGTGCCAACCTCCGACCATCTCCTGACGATCGCCAAAACTGACGAAGATGACGATAGTGGCAGGGAAACTCCACTGCAATCACAGGAAATCTTTGAAAAATGTCAGAAGCAGCGACGCTCTTTCAAGCGCGCATGGGAGACATTCCAGAGAAAGGAAACTTTGGGAGTAGACTTGAGTAGGAATTGGAGAGAGATGAAGGGGGGAGATGAGATGGAAGAAGACAGACACCCTGAAGCAACGGATATAGGAAATTAATTCCATAACGTAGACATGGAGTGCTTCCATATCTTAAAGGGGGGACGTTCTGTCACGGAGAGTTATGTTCATTGTATTTTCTATATTTTCCTCCTCTTTTCTTCCACCCGTGTTCTCTAATTATTGTCGCTCTTTACCTTTGTCCTTTTTGGTGGTTTTTTTTTCGCATTCATTCGTTTGCGAGAAATATTGTTTTTTTCCATTCTCACTTTCGCCGGTTTCGTTTCTCATTTAGAAACGCATTTCAGTGCGGATAAAATGAGTAACTTTTTACGTAACGTGTCAGAGTCAGAGAGAGAGAGAGCGAGCGCTAATGCATTATGTCGCATTAGATGTCAGTGGACGATAGAACGTGTGAATACTCGTCTGGGCAGACAGAGATTGCAGACATGCGTCTGTATTTTTCTCATGTCACGGGCGTTTCGTCAGGCTAGCTCGCGGTTAGGTGTCATGCTGTCTAGCATTTTCACCTGACATGAACGTTTCTCTCGGAGTGAAGTGTGATATGACACTCACGCAGCGCTCGGGAATGAGACACAATGTCTGGAAATTCCACCTGACACGTAGTTTCTCGGTTACCTTTCTCAGCGAAAAGTGTGATCTGCCACTCACACCTCGCTCAGTAATGAGAATAGTTAGATGTAAGGGGGAAGGCGCACTGATGGCAGTTACGTCATGCGTCTAGTTGCGTAAGGGTTAGGAAAGACGAGAGATTGCGTAGTTATGGAATAGCGTAGATCTTGGTCTGGTGTTTCTTATATACTGGAGGGAGTTTGAGACTTAATTCACTCAGTAACTTTGCAGTTAGACTAGAACAACCTACGTTCGAGCCCTAAGAATCTCTGTGATAGAAGCAATTAGTTGGTCGAAGTGGTTTTAGTTCTTAGTAGTTCTGTGTTGATGTAAATCTTAATATATTATATCTAGTATTTTGTGAGTGTTAAAGTGTTAAATCGCTTACTTCATTTTGCTAGTCCTTTTGTGCAGAGTGAATACTTATTAAGTCTGTTATATTCTCTAGTCGATGAGTTACAGTGGAAAGCAGAATAAATTATAATTTCTAGCTTATAAATCAGGTAGCTATAATGAATTTAATTTTACTGCTAAATAATCAGACGAGATCATATTTTAAAACTAACTTATAAATGCTAGAAGCCTCATGAGTGTTGACGGAATACGCACGTATTCATGAGGATTGATGATTTTTAAATATAACTTACTTCACGGGAAGTTTAAATGATAAGTCAAGCGGTACGCTTGCAGTTTAAAATGCAAGTTATATTGAGTACATATATGTAAATTATTTGATTTCTGTTCTTTCCATTTTATATAGTGAAACTGTGGTACCCAAACTTTGCCAGCGTTCTAGTACGTGAACATTATCTGTGAAGAAACTAATCACTTTCATTACATGAACTTTAACAGTTAAATGAAGTAAGAGGCCTATCGTGCCAGAATTAATTCTTCCAGAATAACACTTAAGTACAGATCAGCCCGCTGTGGCAAGCAAAATATCAGTAGCATTCGACAGAGGTTTTTTTTGACTAGTGATGTGGTGACCAAATATAGTCTTTTCCTGAAAGTAGACACCGATCTGACATTCCTCAATTCTAGAAACCTAAGCTAGCGACACTGTGCTCGTTGTTAACGCTCGTGCCTGGACAAATTTTATGTGACTTAAACAGACATCCAAAACAATAGTATTCCCAAGAGAACGGTCCCGGAAGTGGTGAATTCAACCCGTCTTTTTGGACCTGGGGTTGTCTTGGCGCAAGATTACCATTGAAGATTCTATATGAACAAGTCCTAAAAATATTGGTTTTTGTTCCAGGAGTGGCTATCAAAGCTGTGAGTATGTGCACGTGTGCTCGTCTGAATGAATAGAGCGAACGTAGGTCTGAGTGTGATTTTACCTTTGTACTTTGGCACCCATTGGCTGTCTTAATTATTTTTTCTGCAGAATTGTTGCACACGCTAGTTTTTTTTTCTTCTTAGGCTAAATCAGATTATCCAACTCTGTTCATACATTTACGAGAAGAAAAAAAAACTTAGACAAAATCATATGTATCTGGGACTATCTTTGTGTTATCATCTTTCTCCTAACGGGACTGTGGGCTATCCATCGAGGGAAGATCATCACTGTGGGTCTACCAGTTCTTGTAGCATTCCTTGATTTGCTTATGACTTTGTGTATATGCCTTTTTGATGTAATTTTATATGTTGTGACGTAAGTTTACAAATGATAAATAAACTTAACAATAAATTAATCAGCATGTTGGTCAGCTCGTTCTAAATATCTATACAATCCTTTGTTATAGTTTCCCACGTCTGTGCGTCTACCTGTCGTCACTTGAATGTGCGTGCACGTGAGTGGATATATATATATATATATATATATATATATATATATATATATATATATATATATATATATATATATATATATATATATATATATATGTGTTAGACTGTCTGACTACTTTAGATCTGTCGTAGAAGATAGGTGAGAGAGAGAGAGAGAGAGAGAGAGAGAGAGAGAGAGAGAGAGAGATTTCCCGCTCTCAGAGACAGCCTCTATCACTATTCTACCACCTCACACTCGTGGAAATCTATTTTGTATTTCTATCTCACACGGTGACTATCACTCATTCCAACCTATTCAGAAGGGACCAAACCAAGTCTTAATTCTCCTATCAAAAATCTACGACAAATGGGGTCTCGTCTATCGGGATTTTGAACTTTGAATAGGAATACCTTACGACAAATGTGGGCTCGTTTCCGGTTTTTGAACTTAGAATAGGAAAACGAGACGACAAATATCAGCTCGTCTTTAAGATTCTTTATTCTGATATAGAGTAAGAGTGTGATGTCTTGTGAGTTTTGTATCTTTTTAAAAATAACTATCCCCTAGACATGTCGATCTGTTTTATGGGCGTGCTGACCACACGGCTAATAAGTGTTGTTCCACAGCATTATTAAGCATTATACATTTGGTTTACTAGTTGATTTTGTCGGAATATATGTTAATTACTGATTTTGTAATACTAAACGCTGGTAAAGTTTTGTGAGTGTATAACATTCACAGGGTTCTGAAGAAGTAGGTGTTTGAACTAAGTTAAGGAGTGCGTTTCGGACTATTTGTCCAGATTAATTGCCTCCCTTACCCTAACTGTCTTCAGGGGTGAACTTGATAGTGGATTTAAAAATTAAGGGATTTTTTTCTCCTTAAAATTTTTTTGCAATAATTATTTTGTTTTCCACTGTAGCAACTTATTTTTTCAGTGAGTAATCTTAACTACCATTTATTTGGCGTAGTCGTCTGCATTAGGTGCTAAATTGCCGATTAATAGCAGCGATAGTTAGATACTTTATTATTTTGGAGGAGGTATCCCAGGTTATAAGTATATCATCTTTGTTTGGTATTTTCTCGCAAGTGGTAGGAACCAGTGTATCCTTGTTCTGATTTCTTTCTCGTCTAAGTCTCAGTCCCCTATTTACTATGGCCGAGAGGGCAAAGCTTAGACAGCTCCTCAGGGACGAGGCGAGAGAAGAAGGTTTGGACGGAGAAGAAGCGAAAGCTTTTGTCAGAGACGAACTTGAGAGATATGGTGTGGAGAGGAAAGCAGCTGAAGCTAAAGAGGGAAAAGCAGAAGCTAGGAGGAAGGAAGAAGCAGCCGAAGCTTTACAGCAGAAGAAGATCGACGAGGAAATGGAAATTCGCAGGATGTAGCATGAGGAAAGAGAGAAGGAGAGACAGCATGAGGAAAGAGAGAAAGAGAGACAGCTTCAGGAAAAAGAGAAACAGAGACAGCACGAGTTGGCGCTTAAGACTCTTGAGTTCCAAAGCCGTGGTGCTGCCTCTACCTCCAGCAATGGAGAGTCTTCTCCTCATTCCTTTTTAACTGATCCTTCTAACACACAATCTACTCATCTCACCGCTATGTCTTTCGCTCTAGAATCTTTCCCTTGTCCTAATGAGAAGATTGACACTTGGCTAGAAAAATTTGAGAAAATTGCAACTCTGTACGGTTTAGAGAGGTCGCGTTGGAACATGAAGCTTTCTCAGGCGCTGAAAAGCAGTGCGTATGATGTTTACGCCAAACTGGAAAGCAGCCAACAAGACAACTATGATGTGTTGAAGAAAGCGTTACTGGAGCGCTTTGAAATGAATGCTTGAAAATTTCTGCAACTGTTTCGAACCAGCAGGAAAGAGAGCTCTGAAACTTTTCAACAGTTCTCGTCTCGTTTGAAGGGATACCTAACAAAGTGCCTTGAGCTTTCACAGCTCCCCTCTACCTATGAAGGTCTGGAGGAGTTTGTTCTAACCGAACAAATAAAGAACACTTTGTCTGCTGATACCCGGAGATTCCTAGCCGAGCAGGGGGCAGAAAAGCTTGAAGACATCTTAGAAAAGTCTGAGCGATATCACAATGCGCTGGCTGAACTACCGGCCGCAAAACGTAAACCGACAGAAGAGCATTTTCGGAAAAATAATCTAGACCAGTATTCTCATGCTTCTCACGTTTCCAACCCGAATAACCATCGAGAAACTGGACCTCAAAACCCCCCTCCTGAAAAATCCAAGTTCTACAAAAACAAGTACCCCAACCACAGTAAACAGTCTGATCAACCCGACCGCCCTGCATGGCAGCGTAGCCAGAAAGGACAAGGTGGGAAAGGGAGAACCCCTGAGCACGGGACTAATGATCAGAGTGAGCACACCGAGCCTAAACGCATCGGATGCTTGCTAACAGTCTCGCAAGGCGGAATTATTGACAGTAATTCCCAACCTGTTGGGGATACACCCTCAACGCGAGGTACTGTTATTATGAACGGTTCTCAAACTTGTTTATTTGACACGGGGCTTTCGTATGATTGCATTGTTGCCAGAAACCTGGTTAAACCCGGCCAAGAGACAGGAGAGACCGTCCAACTTTGTGGAGTTCGTAAGAGTGATGCACCTACAGCGCTTCCCATCGCATTGGTGGAGATACACTCTGATTTTGTCAGAGGCGTGATCAAAGCGGCTGTTATGGATGATCCCATCTACCCAGTCATACTTAGCGAGAGATACGTGTGTATTGGGAAACCGGAAGAGCCGACTGTGGCAGCAGTAACTACAAGAGGGCAAACCAAGAAGGAACGGGAGCCTGCGCCTAATTTGTTACCCATGGAATTTAAAGAAGCGCAACAAAAGGACCCTACTTTAGCACCCTGCTTTAGGAAACTGCCCATGGCTAAGGAACCCAGACAGCACGGGGACATTTTTTCTAAGGATGGCGTACTTTATCGCAGAACGGGCAAGCCTGACCAAGGTTACAACCAGCTCCTAGTACCGAAACAGTACTGAAGCCAAATCCTAGAAATGGGGCACTCTCTTCCCTTCAGCGGACATATGGGACAGAACGCCACAAACCAACGGATAACCACTCATTATTGGTGGCCAGGAGTAAATACTGAGATTATCAGGTATGTCAAATCCTGTGCCCAGTGCCAACGTGTGCCACCCAAGCAACGGGCGCCCCCAGTCTCTTTGGGTGAAATGCCAATAGTGGGAAAACCATTCGAACGGGTTGTGATCGACATTTTAGGACCCTTAGAAAGGACTAAAAGAAGGAACAGGTTTATCCTGACCTTAGTCGATACATGCACTTTATGGGCAGAAGCTATCCCGCTAACATGCGCAGATGCCAAGCATGTCGCAGAAGCCCTCGTGCAGATTTTCACTCGGTTGGGATTCCCTCAGCAAGTGCTGACGGATAACGGATCTCCATACCGAAACCTGTTGATGGATGAGATCGTCAAGATCTTGAGGGACCAGCACATCTACACTAAGCCTTATACTCCGGCCGGAAATGGGCTCGTGGAACGTGTTAATGGAAACCTCAACATGATGTTAAGTAAACTGGCACAAGTGAAACCTGAAGATTGGGATCTTTGTATTCCTGCAGCTTTATTTGGCTACAGAGAATCTCCTCATACTTCCACAGGATTTCCGCCAGCTACGCTTTTATTCGGCAGACCCATTAAGGGTCCGCTTGAAGCCTTACTTTGGTCGCTGACAGACCAGAAGGCTGATGAGACAGTTGTCTCAGCAAGTAAATATGTGTCGGATTTAAAGGATAGGTTGAAACTAGGATGGGACCTAGCAACGACTAACTTTAAGCGAGCACGCACAAAGCAGGCTAACCGATACAGGAAAGTCGCGAAAGAGAGAGAATTGGAAGCAGGAGAGAAAGTTTTGGTATTACTCCCTACCGAGAACAACCAACTGAGGATCGGATGGCAAGGGCCGTTTACCGTCCTGAAAAAGATTTCTAAGGCTAACTACCAGATCTCTATTCAAGGAAAGGAAAAGGTTTTCCATTTAAATCTGTTAAAGAGATACTTCGAAAAACCAGTGCCAACCTCCGACCATCTCCTGACGATCGCCAAAACTGACGAAGATGACGATAGTGGCAGGGAAACTCCACTGCAATCACAGGAAATCTTTGAAAAATGTCAGAAGCAGCGACGCTCTTTCAAGCGCGCATGGGAGACATTCCAGAGAAAGGAAACTTTGGGAGTAGACTTGAGTAGGAATTGGAGAGAGATGAAGGGGGGAGATGAGATGGAAGAAGACAGACACCCTGAAGCAACGGATATAGGAAATTAATTCCATAACGTAGACATGGAGTGCTTCCATATCTTAAAGGGGGGACGTTCTGTCACGGAGAGTTATGTTCATTGTATTTTCTATATTTTCCTCCTCTTTTCTTCCACCCGTGTTCTCTAATTATTGTCGCTCTTTACCTTTGTCCTTTTTGGTGGTTTTTTCGCATTCATTCGTTTGCGAGAAATATTGTTTTTTCCCATTCTCACTTTCGCCGGTTTCGTTTCTCATTTAGAAACGCATTTCAGTGCGGATAAAATGAGTAACTTTTTACGTAACGTGTCAGAGAGAGAGCGAGCGCTAATGCATTATGTCGCATTAGATGTCAGTGGACGATAGAACGTGTGAATACTCGTCTGGGCAGACAGAGATTGCAGACATGCGTCTGTATTTTTCTCATGTCACGGGCGTTTCGTCAGGCTAGCTCGCGGTTAGGTGTCATGCTGTCTAGCATTTTCACCTGACATGAACGTTTCTCTCGGAGTGAAGTGTGATATGACACTCACGCAGCGCTCGGGAATGAGACACAATGTCTGGAAATTCCACCTGACACGTAGTTTCTCGGTTACCTTTCTCAGCGAAAAGTGTGATCTGCCACTCACACCTCGCTCAGTAATGAGAATAGTTAGATGTAAGGGGGAAGGCGCATTGATGGCAGTTACGTCATGCGTCTAGTTGCGTAAGGGTTAGGAAAGACGAGAGATTGCGTAGTTATGGAATAGCGTAGATCTTGGTCTGGTGTTTCTTATATACTGGAGGGAGTTTGAGACTTAATTCACTCAGTAACTTTGCAGTTAGACTAGAACAACCTACGTTCGAGCCCTAAGAATCTCTGTGATAGAAGCAATTAGTTGGTCGAAGTGGTTTTAGTTCTTAGTAGTTCTGTGTTGATGTAAATCTTAATATATTATATCTAGTATTTTGTGAGTGTTAAAGTGTTAAATCGCTTACTTCATTTTGCTAGTCCTTTTGTGCAGAGTGAATACTTATTAAGTCTGTTATATTCTCTAGTCGATGAGTTACAGTGGAAAGCAGAATAAATTATAATTTCTAGCTTATAAATCAGGTAGCTATAATGAATTTAATTTTACTGCTAAATAATCAGACGAGATCATATTTTAAAACTAACTTATAAATGCTAGAAGCCTCATGAGTGTTGACGGAATACGCACGTATTCATGAGGATTGATGATTTTTAAATATAACTTACTTCACGGGAAGTTTAAATGATAAGTCAAGCGGTACGCTTGCAGTTTAAAATGCAAGTTATATTGAGTACATATATGTAAATTATTTGATTTGTGTTCTTTCCANTTNATATAGTGAAACTGTGGTACCCAAACTTTGCCAGCGTTCTAGTACGTGAACATTATCTGTGAAGAAACTAATCACTTTCATTACATGAACTTTAACAGTTAAATGAAGTAAGAGGCCTATCGTGCCAGAATTAATTCTTCCAGAATAACACTTAAGTACAGATCAGCCCGCTGTGGCAAGCAAAATATCAGTAGCATTCGACAGAGGTTTTTTTTGACTAGTGATGTGGTGACCAAATATAGTCTTTTCCTGAAAGTAGACACCGATCTGACATTCCTCAATTCTAGAAACCTAAGCTAGCGACACTGTGCTCGTTGTTAACGCTCGTGCCTGGACAAATTTTATGTGACTTAAACAGACATCCAAAACAATAGTATTCCCAAGAGAACGGTCCCGGAAGTGGTGAATTCAACCCGTCTTTTTGGACCTGGGGTTGTCTTGGCGCAAGATTACCATTGAAGATTCTATATGAACAAGTCCTAAAAATATTGGTTTTTGTTCCAGGAGTGGCTATCAAAGCTGTGAGTATGTGCACGTGTGCTCGTCTGAATGAATAGAGCGAACGTAGGTCTGAGTGTGATTTTACCTTTGTACTTTGGCACCCATTGGCTGTCTTAATTATTTTTTCTGCAGAATTGTTGCACACGCTAGTTTTTTTTCTTCTTAGGCTAAATCAGATTATCCAACTCTGTTCATACATTTACGAGAAGAAAAAAAAAACTTAGACAAAATCATATGTATCTGGGACTATCTTTGTGTTATCATCTTTCTCCTAACGGGACTGTGGGCTATCCATCGAGGGAAGATCATCACTGTGGGTCTACCAGTTCTTGTAGCATTCCTTGATTTGCTTATGACTTTGTGTATATGCCTTTTTGATGTAATTTTATATGTTGTGACGTAAGTTTACAAATGATAAATAAACTTAACAATAAATTAATCAGCATGTTGGTCAGCTCGTTCTTAATATCTATATAATCCTTTGTTATAGTTTCCCACGTCTGTGCGTCTACCTGTCGTCACTTGAATGTGCGTGCACGTGAGTGGATATATATATATATTTAATGTATATGTGTTAGACTGTCTGACTACTTTAGATCTGTCGTAGAAGATAGGTGAGAGAGAGAGAGAGAGAGAGAGAGAGAGAGAGAAGATTTCCCGCTCTCAGAGACAGCCTCTATCACTATTCTACCACCTCACACTCGTGGAAATCTATTTTGTATTTCTATCTCACACGGTGACTATCACTCATTCCAACCTATTCAGAAGGGACCAAACCAAGTCTTAATTCTCCTATCAAAAATCTACGACAAATGGGGTCTCGTCTATCGGGATTTTGAACTTTGAATAGGAATACCTTACGACAAATGTGGGCTCGTGTTGCGTGATAAATTCTCGCAACATCGTTTTATTTCAATATCTGTTTTATAACGCAAGGGCAACAACTGCTTGTAATTTATAGTCACTTTTCTCGGTAAGCATTTGTCTTCTCGCGTTGGTATCGAATGCAGTTAACTTTTAAGCTGTGGTCATTTTTGCGCTGGACTGCGCATGACTTGTCTTGTTGTTTGTCGATCGGTTTCCGCCCACCACTAGTGGGAGTGAGCGATTTGGAATGGCGAAAGAGATGCCTCGTTGAAGAGGGGATCTCCGCTTTCTTTTGTTCTGTCAGGGATGTGTAGTCCTCTTATGGATATTTCGTTTAGTCGAGATAATACCTCTAGTGTTTTCCCACATGTCGGGAGGCGTGATATTTCTGTGTATTTCATGAAAGCAAGGTAAATTGACTTTTTCATTAACTCTATCGATTTTGGGTCGTGAGCGATTTCGATTCATAGCCTGTCTCCGAAAGTCGTCGTCACGAGATGTTCTTTTCCAGCTCACATGTCGCTGCATTGTACTGCATCGTTTGATGCATGTACCAAGGACCATTACTTGCTACTTTGTTAAATGAACTAGGTTTAGAAAAACCTTTATTATCTAGAGGATATTTTTGAGGACATTATTTATACTTCGGCAGACGTGTCTGTCTTGCTGAAGTCAAACTAAGGAGAGTGAACTGATCTCATACATCTGGTTATCTCCTGGCTGTTATAGAAAAGGATGGAGTTGTTCACCTGACTACATTTACAGCACTTTGAAATATAACATGCATCTGACTCATCATTGTAATGCTGTCTACCGTTTATTGCTGTATTGAATGTTGCTGTGATAATGACTGTTTGATGTGCCTACACATTTGCGTAACCATTTTGTCACTGTGGCGTCCACAATAAATAATGAAGAAAAACGTCAACGGCTGTTTCAAGACTCATTGACTTTATACGTCGTGAGTTTACTGACGTCCTATGTGGATTGCCCTGTTATTGTTGCATGAACATTGTTTTGACTGAACACATCTACACACAACACAAAACCAGACATGCGGATGCCATCCATCATCATATGGCATCACGCATCAGCTCGTTTCCGGTTTTTGAACTTAGAATAGGAAAACGAGACGACAAATATCAGCTCGTCTTTAAGATTCTTTATTCTGATATAGAGTAAGAGTGTGATGTCTTGTGAGTTTTGTATCTTTTTAAAAATAACTATCCCCTAGACATGTCGATCTGTTTTATGGGCTGCTGACCACACGGCTAATAATTGTTGTTCCACAGCATTATTAAGCATTATACATTTGGTTTACTAGTTGATTTTGTCGGAATATATGTTAATTACTGATTTTGTAATACTAAACGCTGGTAAAGTTTTGTGAGTGTATAACATTCACAGGGTTCTGAAGAAGTAGGTGTTTGAACTAAGTTAAGGAGTGCGTTTCGGACTATTTGTCCAGATTAATTGCTTCCCTTACCCTAACTGTCTTCAGGGGTGAACTTGATAGTGGATTTAAAAATTAAGGGATTTTTTTCTCCTTAAAATTTTTTTGCAATAATTATTTTGTTTTCCACTGTAGCAACTTATTTTTTTCAGTGAGTAATCTTAACTACCATTTATTTGGCGTAGTCGTCTGCATTAGGTGCTAAATTGCCGATTAATAGCAGCGATAGTTAGATACTTTATTATTTTGGAGGAGGTATCCCAGGTTATAAGTATATCATCTTTGTTTGGTATTTTCTCGCAAGTGGTAGGAACCAGTGTATCCTTGTTCTGATTTCTTTCTCGTCTAAGTCTCAGTCCCCTATTTACTATGGCCGAGAGGGCAAAGCTTAGACAGCTCCTCAGGGACGAGGCGAGAGAAGAAGGTTTGGACGGAGAAGAAGCGAAAGCTTTTGTCAGAGACGAACTTGAGAGATATGGTGTGGAGAGGAAAGCAGCTGAAGCTAAAGAGGGAAAAGCAGAAGCTAGGAGGAAGGAAGAAGCAGCCGAAGCTTTACAGCAGAAGAAGATCGACGAGGAAATGGAAATTCGCAGGATGTAGCATGAGGAAAGAGAGAAGGAGAGACAGCATGAGGAAAGAGAGAAAGAGAGACAGCTTCAGGAAAAAGAGAAACAGAGACAGCACGAGTTGGCGCTTAAGACTCTTGAGTTCCAAAGCCGTGGTGCTGCCTCTACCTCCAGCAATGGAGAGTCTTCTCCTCATTCCTTTTTAACTGATCCTTCTAACACACAATCTACTCATCTCACTCACCGCTATGTCTTTCGCTCTAGAATCTTTCCCTTGTCCTAATGAGAAGATTGACACTTGGCTAGAAAAATTTGAGAAAATTGCAACTCTGTACGGTTTAGAGAGGTCGCGTTGGAACATGAAGCTTTCTCAGGCGCTGAAAAGCAGTGCGTATGATGTTTACGCCAAACTGGAAAGCAGCCAACAAGACAACTATGATGTGTTGAAGAAAGCGTTACTGGAGCGCTTTGAAATGAATGCTTGAAAATTTCTGCAACTGTTTCGAACCAGCAGGAAAGAGAGCTCTGAAACTTTTCAACAGTTCTCGTCTCGTTTGAAGGGATACCTAACAAAGTGCCTTGAGCTTTCACAGCTCCCCTCTACCTATGAAGGTCTGGAGGAATTTGTTCTAACCGAACAAATAAAGAACACTTTGTCTGCTGATACCCGGAGATTCCTAGCCGAGCAGGGGGCAGAAAAGCTTGAAGATATCTTAGAAAAGTCTGAGCGATATCACAATGCGCTGGCTGAACTACCGGCCGCAAAACGTAAACCGACAGAAGAGCATTTTCGGAAAAATAATCTAGACCAGTATTCTCATGCTTCTCACGTTTCCAACCCGAATAACCATCGAGAAACTGGACCTCAAAACCCCCCTCCTGAAAAATCCAAGTACTACAAAAACAAGTACCCCAACCACAGTAAACAGTCTGATCAACCCGACCGCCCTGCATGGCAGCGTAGCCAGAAAGGACAAGGTGGCAAAGGAAGAACCCCTGGGCACGGGACTAATGATCAGAGTGAGCACACCGAGCCTAAACTCATCGGATGCTTGCTAACAGTCTCGCAAGGCGGAATTATTGACAGTGATTCCCAACCTGTTGGGGATACACCCTCAACGCGAGGTACTGTTATTATGAACGGTTCTCAAACTTGTTTATTTGACACGGGGCTTTCGTATGATTGCATTGTTGCCAGCAACCTGGTTAAACCCGGTCGAGAGACAGGAGAGACCGTCCAACTTTGTGGAGTTCGTAAGAGTGATGCACCTACAGCGCTTCCCATCGCATTGGTGGAGATACACTCTGATTTTGTCAGAGGCGTGATCAAAGCGGCTGTTATGGATGATCCCATCTACCCAGTCATACTTGGCGAGAGATACGTGTGTATTGGGAAACCGGAAGAGCCGACTGTGGCAGCAGTAACTACAAGAGGGCAAACCAAGAAGGAACGGGAGCCTGCGCCTAATTTGTTACCCATGGAACTTAAAGAAGCGCAACAAAAGGACCCTACTTTGGCACCCTGCTTTAGGAAACTGCCCATGGCTAAGGAACCCAGACAGCACGGGGACATTTTTTCTAAGGATGGCGTACTTTATCGCAGAACGGGCAAGCCTGACCAAGGTTACAACCAGCTCCTAGTACCGAAACAGTACAGAAGCCAAATCCTAGAAATGGGGCACTCTCTTCCCTTCAGCGGACATATGGGACAGAACGCCACAAACCAACGGATAACCACTCATTATTGGTGGCCAGGAGTAAATACTGAGATTATCAGGTATGTCAAATCCTGTGCCCAGTGCCAACGTGTGCCACCCAAGCAACGGGCGCCCCCAGTCTCTTTGGGTGAAATGCCAATAGTGGGAAAACCATTCGAACGGGTTGTGATCGACATTTTAGGACCCTTAGAAAGGACTAAAAGAAGGAACAGGTTTATCCTGACCTTAGTCGATACATGCACTTTATGGGCAGAAGCTATCCCGCTAACATGCGCAGATGCCAAGCATGTCGCAGAAGCCCTCGTGCAGATTTTCACTCGGTTGGGATTCCCTCAGCAAGTGCTGACGGATAACGGATCTCCATACCGAAACCTGTTGATGGATGAGATCGTCAAGATCTTGAGGGACCAGCACATCTACACTAAGCCTTATACTCCGGCCGGAAATGGGCTCGTGGAACGTGTTAATGGAAACCTCAACATGATGTTAAGTAAACTGGCACAAGTGAAACCTGAAGATTGGGATCTTTGTATTCCTGCAGCTTTATTTGGCTACAGAGAATCTCCTCATACTTCCACAGGATTTCCGCCAGCTACGCTTTTATTCGGCAGACCCATTAAGGGTCCGCTTGAAGCCTTACTTTGGTCGCTGACAGACCAGAAGGCTGATGAGACAGTTGTCTCAGCAAGTAAATATGTGTCGGATTTAAAGGATAGGTTGAAACTAGGATGGGACCTAGCAACGACTAACTTTAAGCGAGCACGCACAAAGCACGCTAACCGATAAAGGAAAGTCGCGAAAGAGAGAGAATTGGAAGCAGGAGAGAACGTTTTGGTATTACTCCCTACCGAGAACAACCAACTGAGGATCGGATGGCAAGGGCCGTTTACCGTCCTGAAAAAGATTTCTAAGGCTAACTACCAGATCTCTATTCAAGGAAAGGAAAAGGTTTTCCATTTAAATCTGTTAAAGAGATACTTCGAAAAACCAGTGCCAACCTCCGACAATCTCCTGACGATCGCCAAAACTGACGAAGATGACGATAGTGGCAGGGAAACTCCACTGCAATCACAGGAAATCTTTGAAAAATGTCAGAAGCAGCGACGCTCTTTCAAGCGCGCATGGGAGACATTCCAGAGAAAGGAAACTTTGGGAGTAAACTTGAGTAGGAATTGGAGAGAGATGGAGGGGGGAGATGAGATGGAAGAAGACAGACACCCTGAAGCTACGGATATAGGAAATTAATTCCATAACGTAGACATGGAGTGCTTCCATATCTTAAAGGGGGGACGTTCTGTCACGGAGAGTTATGTTCATTGTATTTTCTATATTTTCCTCCTCTTTTCTTCCACCCGTGTTCTCTAATTATTGTCGCTCTTTACCTTTGTCCTTTTTGGTGGTTTTTTTTTCGCATTCATTCGTTTGCGAGAAATATTGTTTTTTTTTCCCATTCTCACTTTCGCCGGTTTCGTTTCTCATTTAGAAACGCATTTCAGTGCGGATAAAATGAGTAACTTTTTACGTAACGTGTCAGAGAGAGAGAGAGCGAGCGCTAATGCATTATGTCGCATTAGATGTCAGTGGACGATAGAACGTGTGAATACTCGTCTGGGCAGACAGAGATTGCAGACATGCGTCTGTATTTTTCTCATGTCACGGGCGTTTCGTCAGGCTAGCTCGCGGTTAGGTGTCATGCTGTCTAGCATTTTCACCTGACATGAACGTTTCTCTCGGAGTGAAGTGTGATATGACACTCACGCAGCGCTCGGGAATGAGACACAATGTCTGGAAATTCCACCTGACACGTAGTTTCTCGGTTACCTTTCTCAGCGAAAAGTGTGATCTGCCACTCACACCTCGCTCAGTAATGAGAATAGTTAGATGTAAGGGGGAAGGCGCACTGATGGCAGTTACGTCATGCGTCTAGTTGCGTAAGGGTTAGGAAAGACGAGAGATTGCGTAGTTATGGAATAGCGTAGATCTTGGTCTGGTGTTTCTTATATACTGGAGGGAGTTTGAGACTTAATTCACTCAGTAACTTTGCAGTTAGACTAGAACAACCTACGTTCGAGCCCTAAGAATCTCTGTGATAGAAGCAATTAGTTGGTCGAAGTGGTTTTAGTTCTTAGTAGTTCTGTGTTGATGTAAATCTTAATATATTATATCTAGTATTTTGTGAGTGTTAAAGTGTTAAATCGCTTACTTCATTTTGCTAGTCCTTTTGTGCAGAGTGAATACTTATTAAGTCTGTTATATTCTCTAGTCGATGAGTTACAGTGGAAAGCAGAATAAATTATAATTTCTAGCTTATAAATCAGGTAGCTATAATGAATTTAATTTTACTGCTAAATAATCAGACGAGATCATATTTTAAAACTAACTTATAAATGCTAGAAGCCTCATGAGTGTTGACGGAATACGCACGTATTCATGAGGATTGATGATTTTTAAATATAACTTACTTCACGGGAAGTTTACATGATAAGTCAAGCAGTACGCTTGCAGTTTAAAATGCAAGTTATATTGAGTACATATATGTAAATTATTTGATTTGTGTTCTTTCCATTTTATATAGTGAAACTGTGGTACCCAAACTTTGCCAGCGTTCTAGTACGTGAACATTATCTGTGAAGAAACTAATCACTTTCATTACATGAACTTTAACAGTTAAATGAAGTAAGAGGCCTATCGCGCA
Organism: Oreohelix idahoensis; assembly: GCA_024509875.1. Lineage (NCBI taxonomy): Eukaryota > Metazoa > Mollusca > Gastropoda > Stylommatophora > Oreohelicidae > Oreohelix > Oreohelix idahoensis. The sequence continues at coordinate 117,144 of JAMPIV010018344.1, read as the reverse complement.
AGAATTAATTCTTCCAGAATAACACTTAAGTACAGATCAGCCCGCTGTAACAAGCAAAATATCAGTAGCATTCGACAGAGGTTTTTTTTTACTAGTGATGTGGTGACCAAATATAGTCTTTTCCTGAAAGTAGACACCGATCTGACATTCCTCAATTCTAGAAACCTAAGCTAGCGACACTGTGCTCGTTGTTAACGCTCGTGCCTGGACAAATTTTATGTGACTTAAACAGACATCCAAAACAATAGTATTCCCAAGAGAACGGTCCCGGAAGTGGTGAATTCAACCCGTCTTTTTGGACCTGGGGTTGTCTTGGCGCAAGATTACCATTGAAGATTCTATATGAACAAGTCCTAAAAATATTGGTTTTTGTTCCAGGAGTGGCTATCAAAGCTGTGAGTATGTGCACGTGTGCTCGTCTGAATGAATAGAGCGAACGTAGGTCTGAGTGTGATTTTACCTTTGTACTTTGGCACCCATTGGCTGTCTTAATTTTTTTTTCTGCAGAATTGTTGCACACGCTAGTTTTTTTCTTCTTAGGCTAAATCAGATTATCCAACTCTGTTCATACATTTACGAGAAAAAAAAAACTTAGACAAAATCATATGTATCTGGGACTATCTTTGTGTTATCATCTTTCTCCTAACGGGACTGTGGGCTATCCATCGAGGGAAGATCATCACTGTGGGTCTACCAGTTCTTGTAGCATTCCTTGATTTGCTTATGACTTTGTGTATATGCCTTTTTGATGTAATTTTATATGTTGTGACGTAAGTTTACAAATGATAAATAAACTTAACAATAAATTAATCAGCATGTTGGTCAGCTCGTTCTAAATATCTATACAATCCTTTGTTATAGTTTCCCACGTCTGTGCGTCTACCTGTCGTCACTTGAATGTGCGTGCACGTGAGTGGATATATATATATATATATATATATATATATATATATATATATATATATATATATATATATATATATATATATATATATTTAATGTATATGTGTTAGACTGTCTGACTACTTTAGATCTGTCGTAGAAGATAGGTGAGAGAGAGAGAGAGAGAAGATTTCCCGCTCTCAGAGACAGCCTCTATCACTATTCTACCACCTCACACTCGTGGAAATCTATTTTGTATTTCTATCTCACACGGTGACTATCACTCATTCCAACCTATTCAGAAGGGACCAAACCAAGTCTTAATTCTCCTATCAAAAATCTACGACAAATGGGGTCTCGTCTATCGGGATTTTGAACTTTGAATAGGAATACCTTACGACAAATGTGGGCTCGTTTCCGGTTTTTGAACTTAGAATAGGAAAACGAGACGACAAATATCAGCTCGTCTTTAAGATTCTTTATTCTGATATAGAGTAAGAGTGTGATGTCTTGTGAGTTTTGTATCTTTTTAAAAATAACTATCCCCTAGACATGTCGATCTGTTTTATGGGCGTGCTGACCACACGGCTAATAATTGTTGTTCCACAGCATTATTAAGCATTATACATTTGGTTTACTAGTTGATTTTGTCGGAATATATGTTAATTACTGATTTTGTAATACTAAACGCTGGTAAAGTTTTGTGAGTGTATAACATTCACAGGGTTCTGAAGAAGTAGGTGTTTGAACTAAGTTAAGGAGTGCGTTTCGGACTATTTGTCCAGATTAATTGCTTCCCTTACCCTAACTGTCTTCAGGGGTGAACTTGATAGTGGATTTAAAAATTAAGGGATTTTTTTCTCCTTAAAATTTTTTTGCAATAATTATTTTGTTTTCCACTGTAGCAACTTATTTTTTCAGTGAGTAATCTTAACTACCATTTATTTGGCGTAGTCGTCTGCATTAGGTGCTAAATTGCCGATTAATAGCAGCGATAGTTAGATACTTTATTATTTTGGAGGAGGTATCCCAGGTTATAAGTATATCATCTTTGTTTGGTATTTTCTCGCAAGTGGTAGGAACCAGTGTATCCTTGTTCTGATTTCTTTCTCGTCTAAGTCTCAGTCCCCCTATTTACTATGGCCGAGAGGGCAAAGCTTAGACAGCTCCTCAGGGACGAGGCGAGAGAAGAAGGTTTGGACGGAGAAGAAGCGAAAGCTTTTGTCAGAGACGAACTTGAGAGATATGGTGTGGAGAGGAAAGCAGCTGAAGCTAAAGAGGGAAAAGCAGAAGCTAGGAGGAAGGAAGAAGCAGCCGAAGCTTTACAGCAGAAGAAGATCGACGAGGAAATGGAAATTCGCAGGATGTAGCATGAGGAAAGAGAGAAGGAGAGACAGCATGAGGAAAGAGAGAAAGAGAGACAGCTTCAGGAAAAAGAGAAACAGAGACAGCACGAGTTGGCGCTTAAGACTCTTGAGTTCCAAAGCCGTGGTGCTGCCTCTACCTCCAGCAATGGAGAGTCTTCTCCTCATTCCTTTTTAACTGATCCTTCTAACACACAATCTACTCATCTCACCGCTATGTCTTTCGCTCTAGAATCTTTCCCTTGTCCTAATGAGAAGATTGACACTTGGCTAGAAAAATTTGAGAAAATTGCAACTCTGTACGGTTTAGAGAGGTCGCGTTGGAACATGAAGCTTTCTCAGGCGCTGAAAAGCAGTGCGTATGATGTTTACGCCAAACTGGAAAGCAGCCAACAAGACAACTATGATGTGTTGAAGAAAGCGTTACTGGAGCGCTTTGAAATGAATGCTTGAAAATTTCTGCAACTGTTTCGAACCAGCAGGAAAGAGAGCTCTGAAACTTTTCAACAGTTCTCGTCTCGTTTGAAGGGATACCTAACAAAGTGCCTTGAGCTTTCACAGCTCCCCTCTACCTATGAAGGTCTGGAGGAATTTGTTCTAACCGAACAAATAAAGAACACTTTGTCTGCTGATACCCGGAGATTCCTAGCCGAGCAGGGGGCAGAAAAGCTTGAAGATATCTTAGAAAAGTCTGAGCGATATCACAATGCGCTGGCTGAACTACCGGCCGCAAAACGTAAACCGACAGAAGAGCATTTTCGGAAAAATAATCTAGACCAGTATTCTCATGCTTATCACGTTTCCAACCCGAATAACCATCGAGAAACTGGACCTCAAAACCCCCCTCCTGAAAAATCCAAGTACTACAAAAACAAGTACCCCAACCACAGTAAACAGACTGATCAACCCGATCGCCCTGCATGGCAGCGTAGCCAGAAAGGACATGGTGGCAAAGGGAGAACCCCTGGGCACGGGACTAATGATCAGAGTGAGCACACCGAGCCTAAACGCATCGGATGCTTGCTAACAGTCTCACAAGGCGGAATTATTGACAGTGATTCCCAACCTGTTGGGGATACACCCTCAACGCGAGGTACTGTTATTATGAACGGTTCTCAAACTTGTTTATTTGAAACGGGGCTTTCGTATGATTGCATTGTTGCCAGCAACCTGGTTAAACCCGGTCGAGAGACAGGAGAGACCGTCCAACTTTGTGGAGTTCGTAAGAGTGATGCACCTACAGCGCTTCCCATCGCATTGGTGGAGATACACTCTGATTTTGTCAGAGGCGTGATCAAAGCGGCTGTTATGGATGATCCCATCTACCCAGTCATACTTAGCGAGAGATACGTGTGTATTGGGAAACCGGAAGAGCCGACTGTGGCAGCAGTAACTACAAGAGGGCAAACCAAGAAGGAACGGGAGCCTGCGCCTAATTTGTTACCCATGGAATTTAAAGAAGCGCAACAAAAGGACCCTACTTTAGCACCCTGCTTTAGGAAACTGCCCATGGCTAAGGAACCCAGACAGCACGGGGACATTTTTTCTAAGGATGGCGTACTTTATCGCAGAACGGGCAAGCCTGACCAAGGTTACAACCAGCTCCTAGTACCGAAACAGTACAGAAGCCAAATCCTAGAAATGGGGCACTCTCTTCCCTTCAGCGGACATATGGGACAGAACGCCACAAACCAACGGATAACCACTCATTATTGGTGGCCAGGAGTAAATACTGAGATTATCAGGTATGTCAAATCCTGTGCCCAGTGCCAACGTGTGCCACCCAAGCAACGGGCGCCCCCAGTCTCTTTGGGTGAAATGCCAATAGTGGGAAAACCATTCGAACGGGTTGTGATCGACATTTTAGGACCCTTAGAAAGGACTAAAAGAAGGAACAGGTTTATCCTGACCTTAGTCGATACATGCACTTTATGGGCAGAAGCTATCCCGCTAACATGCGCAGATGCCAAGCATGTCGCAGAAGCCCTCGTGCAGATTTTCACTCGGTTGGGATTCCCTCAGCAAGTGCTGACGGATAACGGATCTCCATACCGAAACCTGTTGATGGATGAGATCGTCAAGATCTTGAGGGACCAGCACATCTACACTAAGCCTTATACTCCGGCCGGAAATGGGCTCGTGGAACGTGTTAATGGAAACCTCAACATGATGTTAAGTAAACTGGCACAAGTGAAACCTGAAGATTGGGATCTTTGTATTCCTGCAGCTTTATTTGGCTACAGAGAATCTCCTCATACTTCCACAGGATTTCCGCCAGCTACGCTTTTATTCGGCAGACCCATTAAGGGTCCGCTTGAAGCCTTACTTTGGTCGCTGACAGACCAGAAGGCTGATGAGACAGTTGTCTCAGCAAGTAAATATGTGTCGGATTTAAAGGATAGGTTGAAACTAGGATGGGACCTAGCAACGACTAACTTTAAGCGAGCACGCACAAAGCACGCTAACCGATACAGGAAAGTCGCGAAAGAGAGAGAATTGGAAGCAGGAGAGAACGTTTTGGTATTACTCCCTACCGAGAACAACCAACTGAGGATCGGATGGCAAGGGCCGTTTACCGTCCTGAAAAAGATTTCTAAGGCTAACTACCAGATCTCTATTCAAGGAAAGGAAAAGGTTTTCCATTTAAATCTGTTAAAGAGATACTTCGAAAAACCAGTGCCAACCTCCGACAATCTCCTGACGATCGCCAAAACTGACGAAGATGACGATAGTGGCAGGGAAACTCCACTGCAATCACAGGAAATCTTTGAAAAATGTCAGAAGCAGCGACGCTCTTTCAAGCGCGCATGGGAGACATTCCAGAGAAAGGAAACTTTGGGAGTAGACTTGAGTAGGAATTGGAGAGAGATGGAGGGGGGAGATGAGATGGAAGAAGACAGACACCCTGAAGCTACGGATATAGGAAATTAATTCCATAACGTAGACATGGAGTGCTTCCATATCTTAAAGGGGGGACGTTCTGTCACGGAGAGTTATGTTCATTGTATTTTCTATATTTTCCTCCTCTTTTCTTCCACCCGTGTTCTCTAATTATTGTCGCTCTTTACCTTTGTCCTTTTTGGTGGTTTTTTCGCATTCATTCGTTTGCGAGAAATATTGTTTTTTTCCCATTCTCACTTTCGCCGGTTTCGTTTCTCATTTAGAAACGCATTTCAGTGCGGATAAAATGAGTAACTTTTTACGTAACGTGTCAGAGAGAGAGAGAGCGAGCGCTAATGCATTATGTCGCATTAGATGTCAGTGGACGATAGAACGTGTGAATACTCGTCTGGGCAGACAGAGATTGCAGACATGCGTCTGTATTTTTCTCATGTCACGGGCGTTTCGTCAGGCTAGCTCGCGGTTAGGTGTCATGCTGTCTAGCATTTTCACCTGACATGAACGTTTCTCTCGGAGTGAAGTGTGATATGACACTCACGCAGCGCTCGGGAATGAGACACAATGTCTGGAAATTCCACCTGACACGTAGTTTCTCGGTTACCTTTCTCAGCGAAAAGTGTGATCTGCCACTCACACCTCGCTCAGTAATGAGAATAGTTAGATGTAAGGGGGAAGGCGCACTGATGGCAGTTACGTCATGCGTCTAGTTGCGTAAGGGTTAGGAAAGACGAGAGATTGCGTAGTTATGGAATAGCGTAGATCTTGGTCTGGTGTTTCTTATATACTGGAGGGAGTTTGAGACTTAATTCACTCAGTAACTTTGCAGTTAGACTAGAACAACCTACGTTCGAGCCCTAAGAATCTCTGTGATAGAAGCAATTAGTTGGTCGAAGTGGTTTTAGTTCTTAGTAGTTCTGTGTTGAGGTAAATCTTAATATATTATATCTAGTATTTTGTGAGTGTTAAAGTGTTAAATCGCTTACTTCATTTTGCTAGTACTTTTGTGCAGAGTGAATACTTATTAAGTCTGTTATATTCTCTAGTCGATGAGTTACAGTGGAAAGCAGAATAAATTATAATTTCTAGCTTATAAATCAGGTAGCTATAATGAATTTAATTTTACTGCTAAATAATCAGACGAGATCATATTTTAAAACTAACTTATAAATGCTAGAAGCCTCATGAGTGTTGACGGAATACGCACGTATTCATGAGGATTGATGATTTTTAAATATAACTTACTTCACGGGAAGTTTACATGATAAGTCAAGCAGTACGCTTGCAGTTTAAAATGCAAGTTATATTGAGTACATATATGTAAATTATTTGATTTGTGTTCTTTCCATTTTATATAGTGAAACTGTGGTACCCAAACTTTGCCAGCGTTCTAGTACGTGAACATTATCTGTGAAGAAACTAATCACTTTCATTACATGAACTTTAACAGTTAAATGAAGTAAGAGGCCTATCGCGCAAGAATTAATTCTTCTAGAATAACACTTAAGTACAGATCAGCCCGCTGTGGCAAGCAAAATATCAGTAGCATTCGACAGAGGTTTTTTTTTACTAGTGATGTGGTGACCAAATATAGTCTTTTCCTGAAAGTAGACACCGATCTGACATTCCTCAATTCTAGAAACCTAAGCTAGCGACACTGTGCTCGTTGTTAACGCTCGTACCTGGACAAATTTTATGTGACTTAAACAGACATCCAAAACAATAGTATTCCCAAGAGAACGGTCCCGGAAGTGGTGAATTCAACCCGTCTTTTTGGACCTGGGGTTGTCTTGGCGCAAGATTACCATTGAAGATTCTATATGAACAAGTCCTAAAAATATTGGTTTTTGTTCCAGGAGTGGCTATCAAAGCTGTGAGTATGTGCACGTGTGCTCGTCTGAATGAATAGAGCGAACGTAGGTCTGAGTGTGATTTTACCTTTGTACTTTGGCACCCATTGGCTGTCTTAATTTTTTTTTCTGCAGAATTGTTGCACACGCTAGTTTTTTTTCTTCTTAGGCTAAATCAGATTATCCAACTCTGTTCATACATTTACGAGAAGAAAAAAAAAAACTTAGACAAAATCATATGTATCTGGGACTATCTTTGTGTTATCATCTTTCTCCTAACGGGACTGTGGGCTATCCATCGAGGGAAGATCATCACTGTGGGTCTACCAGTTCTTGTAGCATTCCTTGATTTGCTTATGACTTTGTGTATATGCCTTTTTGATGTAATTTTATATGTTGTGACGTAAGTTTACAAATGATAAATAAACTTAACAATAAATTAATCAGCATGTTGGTCAGCTCGTTCTAAATATCTATACAATCCTTTGTTATAGTTTCCCACGTCTGTGCGTCTACCTGTCGTCACTTGAATGTGCGTGCACGTGAGTGGATATATATATATATATATATATATATATATATATATATATATATATATATATATATATATATATATATATATAATGTATATGTGTTAGACTGTCTGACTACTTTAGATCTGTCGTAGAAGATAGGTGAGAGAGAGAGAGAGAGAGAGAGAGAGAGAGAGAGAGAAGATTTCCCGCTCTCAGAGACAGCCTCTATCACTATTCTACCACCTCACACTCGTGGAAATCTATTTTGTATTTCTATCTCACACGGTGACTATCACTCATTCCAACCTATTCAGAAGGGACCAAACCAAGTCTTAATTCTCCTATCAAAAATCTACGACAAATGGGGTCTCGTCTATCGGGATTTTGAACTTTGAATAGGAATACCTTACGACAAATGTGGGCTCGTTTCCGGTTTTTGAACTTAGAATAGGAAAACGAGACGACAAATATCAGCTCGTCTTTAAGATTCTTTATTCTGATATAGAGTAAGAGTGTGATGTCTTGTGAGTTTTGTATCTTTTTAAAAATAACTATCCCCTAGACATGTCGATCTGTTTTATGGGCGTGCTGACCACACGGCTAATAATTGTTGTTCCACAGCATTATTAAGCATTATACATTTGGTTTACTAGTTGATTTTGTCGGAATATATGTTAATTACTGATTTTGTAATACTAAACGCTGGTAAAGTTTTGTGAGTGTATAACATTCACAGGGTTCTGAAGAAGTAGGTGTTTGAACTAAGTTAAGGAGTGCGTTTCGGACTATTTGTCCAGATTAATTGCCTCCCTTACCCTAACTGTCTTCAGGGGTGAACTTGATAGTGGATTTAAAAATTAAGGGATTTTTTTCTCCTTAAAATTTTTTTGCAATAATTATTTTGTTTTCCACTGTAGCAACTTATTTTTTCAGTGAGTAATCTTAACTACCATTTATTTGGCGTAGTCGTCTGCATTAGGTGCTAAATTGCCGATTAATAGCAGCGATAGTTAGATACTTTATTATTTTGGAGGAGGTATCCCAGGTTATAAGTATATCATCTTTGTTTGGTATTTTCTCGCAAGTGGTAGGAACCAGTGTATCCTTGTTCTGATTTCTTTCTCGTCTAAGTCTCAGTCCCCTATTTACTATGGCCGAGAGGGCAAAGCTTAGACAGCTCCTCAGGGACGAGGCGAGAGAAGAAGGTTTGGACGGAGAAGAAGCGAAAGCTTTTGTCAGAGACGAACTTGAGAGATATGGTGTGGAGAGGAAAGCAGCTGAAGCTAAAGAGGGAAAAGCAGAAGCTAGGAGGAAGGAAGAAGCAGCCGAAGCTTTACAGCAGAAGAAGATCGACGAGGAAATGGAAATTCGCAGGATGTAGCATGAGGAAAGAGAGAAGGAGAGACAGCATGAGGAAAGAGAGAAAGAGAGACAGCTTCAGGAAAAAGAGAAACAGAGACAGCACGAGTTGGCGCTTAAGACTCTTGAGTTCCAAAGCCGTGGTGCTGCCTCTACCTCCAGCAATGGAGAGTCTTCTCCTCATTCCTCTTTAACTGATCCTTCTAACACACAATCTACTCATCTCACCGCTATGTCTTTCGCTCTAGAATCTTTCCCTTGTCCTAATGAGAAGATTGACACTTGGCTAGAAAAATTTGAGAAAATTGCAACTCTGTACGGTTTAGAGAGGTCGCGTTGGAACATGAAGCTTTCTCAGGCGCTGAAAAGCAGTGCGTATGATGTTTACGCCAAACTGGAAAGCAGCCAACAAGACAACTATGATGTGTTGAAGAAAGCGTTACTGGAGCGCTTTGAAATGAATGCTTGAAAATTTCTGCAACTGTTTCGAACCAGCAGGAAAGAGAGCTCTGAAACTTTTCAACAGTTCTCGTCTCGTTTGAAGGAATACCTAACAAAGTGCCTTGAGCTTTCACAGCTCCCCTCTACCTATGAAGGTCTGGAGGAATTTGTTCTAACCGAACAAATAAAGAACACTTTGTCTGCTGATACCCGGAGATTCCTAGCCGAGCAGGGGGCAGAAAAGCTTGAAGATATCTTAGAAAAGTCTGAGCGATATCACAATGCGCTGGCTGAACTACCGGCCGCAAAACGTACACCGACAGAAGAGCATTTTCGGAAAAATAATCTAGACCAGTATTCTCATGCTTCTCACGTTTCCAACCCGAATAACCATCGAGAAACTGGACCTCAAAACCCCCCTCCTGAAAAATCCAAGTTCTACAAACACAAGTACCCCAACCACAGTAACCCGTCTGATCAACCCGACCGCCCTACATGGCAGCGTAGCCAGAAAGGACAAGGTGGCAAAGGGAGAACCCCTGAGCACGGGACTAATGATCAGAGTGAGCACACCGAGCCTAAACGCATCGGATGCTTGCTAACAGTCTCGCAAGGCGGAATTATTGACAGTGATTCCCAACCTGTTGGGGATACACCCTCAACGCGAGGTACTGTTATTATGAACGGTTCTCAAACTTGTTTATTTGACACAGGGCTTTCGTATGATTGCATTGTTGCCAGCAACCTGGTTAAACCCGGTCGAGAGACAGGAGAGACCGTCCAACTTTGTGGAGTTCGTAAGAGTGATGCACCTACAGCGCTTCCCATCGCATTGGTGGAGATACACTCTGATTTTGTCAGAGGCGTGATCAAAGCGGCTGTTATGGATGATCCCATCTACCCAGTCATACTTGGCGAGAGATACGTGTGTATTGGGAAACCGGAAGAGCCGACTGTGGCAGCAGTAACTACAAGAGGGCAAACCAAGAAGGAACGGGAGCCTGCGCCTAATTTGTTACCCATGGAACTTAAAGAAGCGCAACAAAAGGACCCTACTTTGGCACCCTGCTTTAGGAAACTGCCCATGGCTAAGGAACCCAGACAGCACGGGGACATTTTTTCTAAGGATGGCGTACTTTATCGCAGAACGGGCAAGCCTGACCAAGGTTACAACCAGCTCCTAGTACCGAAACAGTACAGAAGCCAAATCCTAGAAATGGGGCACTCTCTTCCCTTCAGCGGACATATGGGACAGAACGCCACAAACCAACGGATAACCACTCATTATTGGTGGCCAGGAGTAAATACTGAGATTATCAGGTATGTCAAATCCTGTGCCCAGTGCCAACGTGTGCCACCCAAGCAACGGGCGCCCCCAGTCTCTTTGGGTGAAATGCCAATAGTGGGAAAACAATTCGAACGGGTTGTGATCGACATTTTAGGACCCTTAGAAAGGACTAAAAGAAGGAACAGGTTTATCCTGACCTTAGTCGATACATGCACTTTATGGGCAGAAGCTATCCCGCTAACATGCGCAGATGCCAAGCATGTCGCAGAAGCCCTCGTGCAGATTTTCACTCGGTTGGGATTCCCTCAGCAAGTGCTGACGGATAACGGATCTCCATACCGAAACCTGTTGATGGATGAGATCGTCAAGATCTTGAGGGACCAGCACATCTACACTAAGCCTTATACTCCGGCCGGAAATGGGCTCGTGGAACGTGTTAATGGAAACCTCAACATGATGTTAAGTAAACTGGCACAAGTGAAACCTGAAGATTGGGATCTTTGTATTCCTGCAGCTTTATTTGACTACAGAGAATCTCCTCATACTTCCAAAAGATTTCCGCCAGCTACGCTTTTATTCGGCAGACCCATTAAGGGCCCGCTTGAAGCCTTACTTTGGTCGCTGACAGACCAGAAGGCTGATGAGACAGTTGTCTCAGCAAGTAAATATGTGTCGGATTTAAAGGATAGGTTGAAACTAGGATGGAACCTAGCAACGACTAACTTTAAGCGAGCACGCACAAAGCACGCTAACCGATACAGGAAAGTCGCGAAAGAGAGAGAATTGGAAGCAGGAGAGAAAGTTTTGGTGTTACTCCCTACCGAGAACAACCAACTGAGGATCGGATGGCAAGGGCCGTTTACCGTCCTGAAAAAGATTTCTAAGGCTAACTACCAGATCTCTATTCAAGGAAAGGAAAAGGTTTTCCATTTAAATCTGTTAAAGAGATACTTCGAAAAACCAGTGCCAACCTCCGACCATCTCCTGACGATCGCCAAAACTGACGAAGATGACGATAGTGGCAGGGAAACTCCACTGCAATCACAGGAAATCTTTGAAAAATGTCAGAAGCGGCGACGCTCTTTCAAGCGCGCATGGGAGACATTCCAGAGAAAGGAAACTTTGGGAGTAGACTTGAGTAGGAATTGGAGAGAGATGGAGGGGGGAGATGAGATGGAAGAAGACAGACACCCTGAAGCTACGGATATAGGAAATTAATTCCATAACGTAGACATGGAGTGCTTCCATATCTTAAAGGGGGGACGTTCTGTCACGGAGAGTTATGTTCATTGTATTTTCTATATTTTCCTCCTCTTTTCTTCCACCCGTGTTCTCTAATTATTGTCGCTCTTTACCTTTGTCCTTTTTGGTGGTTTTTTTCGCATTCATTCGTTTGCGAGAAATATTGTTTTTTTTCCCATTCTCACTTTCGCCGGTTTCGTTTCTCATTTAGAAACGCATTTCAGTGCGGATAAAATGAGTAACTTTTTACGTAACGTGTCAGAGAGAGAGAGAGCGAGCGCTAATGCATTATGTCGCATTAGATGTCAGTGGACGATAGAACGTGTGAATACTCGTCTGGGCAGACAGAGATTGCAGACATGCGTCTGTATTTTTCTCATGTCACGGGCGTTTCGTCAGGCTAGCTCGCGGTTAGGTGTCATGCTGTCTAGCATTTTCACCTGACATGAACGTTTCTCTCGGAGTGAAGTGTGATATGACACTCACGCAGCGCTCGGGAATGAGACACAATGTCTGGAAATTCCACCTGACACGTAGTTTCTCGGTTACCTTTCTCAGCGAAAAGTGTGATCTGCCACTCACACCTCGCTCAGTAATGAGAATAGTTAGATGTAAGGGGGAAGGCGCACTGATGGCAGTTACGTCATGCGTCTAGTTGCGTAAGGGTTAGGAAAGACGAGAGATTGCGTAGTTATGGAATAGCGTAGATCTTGGTCTGGTGTTTCTTATACTGGAGGGAGTTTGAGACTTAATTCACTCAGTAACTTTGCAGTTAGACTAGAACAACCTACGTTCGAGCCCTAAGAATCTCTGTGATAGAAGCAATTAGTTGGTCGAAGTGGTTTTAGTTCTTAGTAGTTCTGTGTTGAGGTAAATCTTAATATATTATATCTAGTATTTTGTGAGTGTTAAAGTGTTAAATCGCTTACTTCATTTTGCTAGTACTTTTGTGCAGAGTGAATACTTATTAAGTCTGTTATATTCTCTAGTCGATGAGTTACAGTGGAAAGCAGAATAAATTATAATTTCTAGCTTATAAATCAGGTAGCTATAATGAATTTAATTTTACTGCTAAATAATCAGACGAGATCATATTTTAAAACTAACTTATAAATGCTAGAAGCCTCATGAGTGTTGACGGAATACGCACGTATTCATGAGGATTGATGATTTTTAAATATAACTTACTTCACGGGAAGTTTACATGATAAGTCAAGCAGTACGCTTGCAGTTTAAAATGCAAGTTATATTGAGTACATATATGTAAATTATTTGATTTGTGTTCTTTCCATTTTATATAGTGAAACTGTGGTACCCAAACTTTGCCAGCGTTCTAGTACGTGAACATTATCTGTGAAGAAACTAATCACTTTCATTACATGAACTTTAACAGTTAAATGAAGTAAGAGGCCTATCGCGCAAGAATTAATTCTTCCAGAATAACACTTAAGTACAGATCAGCCCGCTGTGGCAAGAAAAATATCAGTAGCATTCGACAGAGGTTTTTTTTTACTAGTGATGTGGTGACCAAATATAGTCTTTTCCTGAAAGTAGACACCGATCTGACATTCCTCAATTCTAGAAACCTAAGCTAGCGACACTGTGCTCGTTGTTAACGCTCGTGCCTGGACAAATTTTATGTGACTTAAACAGACATCCAAAACAATAGTATTCCCAAGAGAACGGTCCCGGAAGTGGTGAATTCAACCCGTCTTTTTGGACCTGGGGTTGTCTTGGCGCAAGATTACCATTGAAGATTCTATATGAACAAGTCCTAAAAATATTGGTTTTTGTTCCAGGAGTGGCTATCAAAGCTGTGAGTATGTGCACGTGTGCTCGTCTGAATGAATAGAGCGAACGTAGGTCTGAGTGTGATTTTACCTTTGTACTTTGGCACCCATTGGCTGTCTTAATTTTTTTTTCTGCAGAATTGTTGCACACGCTAGTTTTTTTTTCTTCTTAGGCTAAATCAGATTATCCAACTCTGTTCATACATTTACGAGAAGAAAAAAAAACTTAGACAAAATCATATGTATCTGGGACTATCTTTGTGTTATCATCTTTCTCCTAACGGGACTGTGGGCTATCCATCGAGGGAAGATCATCACTGTGGGTCTACCAGTTCTTGTAGCATTCCTTGATTTGCTTATGACTTTGTGTATATGCCTTTTTGATGTAATTTTATATGTTGTGACGTAAGTTTACAAATGATAAATAAACTTAACAATAAATTAATCAGCATGTTGGTCAGCTCGTTCTAAATATCTATACAATCCTTTGTTATAGTTTCCCACGTCTGTGCGTCTACCTGTCGTCACTTGAATGTGCGTGCACGTGAGTGGATATATATATATATATATATATATATATATATATATATATATAATGTATATGTGTTAGACTGTCTGACTACTTTAGATCTGTCGTAGAAGATAGGTGAGAGAGAGAGAGAGAGAGAGAGAGAGAGAGAGAGAGAGAAGATTTCCCGCTCTCAGAGACAGCCTCTATCACTATTCTACCACCTCACACTCGTGGAAATCTATTTTGTATTTCTATCTCACACGGTGACTATCACTCATTCCAACCTATTCAGAAGGGACCAAACCAAGTCTTAATTCTCCTATCAAAAAATCTACGACAAATGGGGTCTCGTCTATCGGGATTTTGAACTTTGAATAGGAATACCTTACGACAAATGTGGGCTCGTTTCCGGTTTTTGAACTTAGAATAGGAAAACGAGACGACAAATATCAGCTCGTCTTTAAGATTCTTTATTCTGATATAGAGTAAGAGTGTGATGTCTTGTGAGTTTTGTATCTTTTTAAAAATAACTATCCCCTAGACATGTCGATCTGTTTTATGGGCGTGCTGACCACACGGCTAATAATTGTTGTTCCACAGCATTATTAAGCATTATACATTTGGTTTACTAGTTGATTTTGTCGGAATATATGTTAATTACTGATTTTGTAATACTAAACGCTGGTAAAGTTTTGTGAGTGTATAACATTCACAGGGTTCTGAAGAAGTAGGTGTTTGAACTAAGTTAAGGAGTGCGTTTCGGACTATTTGTCCAGATTAATTGCCTCCCTTACCCTAACTGTCTTCAGGGGTGAACTTGATAGTGGATTTAAAAATTAAGGGATTTTTTTCTCCTTAAAATTTTTTTGCAATAATTATTTTGTTTTCCACTGTAGCAACTTATTTTTTCAGTGAGTAATCTTAACTACCATTTATTTGGCGTAGTCGTCTGCATTAGGTGCTAAATTGCCGATTAATAGCAGCGATAGTTAGATACTTTATTATTTTGGAGGAGGTATCCCAGGTTATAAGTATATCATCTTTGTTTGGTATTTTCTCGCAAGTGGTAGGAACCAGTGTATCCTTGTTCTGATTTCTTTCTCGTCTAAGTCTCAGTCCCCTATTTACTATGGCCGAGAGGGCAAAGCTTAGACAGCTCCTCAGGGACGAGGCGAGAGAAGAAGGTTTGGACGGAGAAGAAGCAAAAGCTTTTGTCAGAGACGAACTTGAGAGATATGATGCGGAGAGGAAAGCAGCTGAAGCTAAAGAGGGAAAAGCAGAAGCTAGGAGGAAGGAAGAAGCAGCCGAAGCTTTACAGCAGAAGAAGATCGACGAGGAAATGGAAATTCGCAGGATGCAGCATGAGGAAAGAGAGAAGGAGAGACAGCATGAGGAAAGAGAGAAAGAGAGACAGCTTCAGGAAAAAGAGAAACAGAAACAGCACGAGTTGGCGCTTAAGACTCTTGAGTTCCAAAGCCGTGGTGCTGCCTCTACCTCCAGCAATGGAGAGTCTTCTCCTCATTCCTCTTTAACTGATCCTTCTAACACACAATCTACTCATCTCACCGCTATGTCTTTCGCTCTAGAATCTTTCCCTTGTCCTAATGAGAAGATTGACACTTGGCTAGAAAAATTTGAGAAAATTGCAACTCTGTACGGTTTAGAGAGGTCGCGTTGGAACATGAAGCTTTCTCAGGCGCCGAAAAGCAGTGCGTATGATGTTTACGCCAAACTGGAAAGCAGCCAACAAGACAACTATGATGTGTTGAAGAAAGCGTTACTGGAGCGCTTTGAAATGAATGCTTGCAAATTTCTGCAACTGTTTCGCAACAGCAGAAAAGAGAGCTCTGAAACTTTTCAACAGTTCTCGTCTCGTTTGAAGGGATACCTAACAAAGTGCCTTGAGCTTTCACAGCTCCCCTCTACCTATGATGGTCTGGAGGAATTTGTTCTAACCGAACAAATAAAGAACACTTTGTCTGCTGATACCCGGAAATTCCTAGCCGAGCAGGGGGCAGAAAAGCTTGAAGATATCTTAGAAAAGTCTGAGCGATATCACAATGCGCTGGCTGAACTACCGGCCGCAAAACGTACACCGACAGAAGAGCATTTTCGGAAAAATAATCTAGACCAGTATTCTCATGCTTCTCACGTTTCCAACCCGAATAACCATCGAGAAACTGGACCTCAAAACCCCCCTCCTGAAAAATCCAAGTTCTACAAAAACAAGTACCCCAACCACAGTAAAAAGTCTGATCAACCCGACCGCTTTGCATGGCAGCGTAGCCAGAAAGGACAAGGTGGCAAAGGGAGAACCCCTGAGCACGGGACTAATGATCAGAGTGAGCACACCGAGCCTAAACGCATCGGATGCTTGCTAACAGTCTCGCAAGGCGGAATTATTGACAGTGATTCCCAACCTGTTGGGGATACACCCTCAACGCGAGGTACTGTTATTATGAACGGTTCTCAAACTTGTTTATTTGACACAGGGCTTTCGTATGATTGCATTGTTGCCAGCAACCTGGTTAAACCCGGTCGAGAGACAGGAGAGACCGTCCAACTTTGTGGAGTTCGTAAGAGTGATGCACCTACAGCGCTTCCCATCGCATTGGTGGAGATACACTCTGATTTTGTCAGAGGCGTGATCAAAGCGGCTGTTATGGATGATCCCATCTACCCAGTCATACTTGGCGAGAGATACGTGTGTATTGGGAAACCGGAAGAGCCGACTGTGGCAGCAGTAACTACAAGAGGGCAAACCAAGAAGGAACGGGAGCCTGCGCCTAATTTGTTACCCATGGAACTTAAAGAAGCGCAACAAAAGGACCGGCAGACTTACTTTGGCACCCTGCTTTAGGAAACTGCCCATGGCTAAGGAACCCAGACAGCACGGGGACATTTTTTCTAAGGATGGCGTACTTTATCGCAGAACGGGCAAGCCTGACCAAGGTTACAACCAGCTCCTAGTACCGAAACAGTACAGAAGCCAAATCCTAGAAATGGGGCACTCTCTTCCCTTCAGCGGACATATGGGACAGAACGCCACAAACCAACGGATAACCACTCATTATTGGTGGCCAGGAGTAAATACTGAGATTATCAGGTATGTCAAATCCTGTGCCCAGTGCCAACGTGTGCCACCCAAGCAACGGGCGCCCCCAGTCTCTTTGGGTGAAATGCCAATAGTGGGAAAACAATTCGAACGGGTTGTGATCGACATTTTAGGACCCTTACAAAGGACTAAAAGAAGGAACAGGTTTATCCTGACCTTAGTCGATACATGCACTTTATGGGCAGAAGCTATCCCGCTAACATGCGCAGATGCCAAGCATGTCGCAGAAGCCCTCGTGCAGATTTTCACTCGGTTGGGATTCCCTCAGCAAGTGCTGACGGATAACGGATCTCCATACCGAAACCTGTTGATGGATGAGATCGTCAAGATCTTGAGGGACCAGCACATCTACACTAAGCCTTATACTCCGGCCGGAAATGGGCTCGTGGAACATGTTAATGGAAACCTCAACATGATGTTAAGTAAACTGGCACAAGTGAAACCTGAAGATTGGGATCTTTGTATTCCTGCAGCTTTATTTGACTACAGAGAATCTCCTCATACTTCCAAAAGATTTCCGCCAGCTACGCTTTTATTCGGCAGACCCATTAAGGGCCCGCTTGAAGCCTTACGTTGGTCGCTGACAGACCAGAAGACTGATGAGACAGTTGTCTCAGCAAGTAAATATGTGTCGGATTTAAAGGATAGGTTGAAACTAGGATGGAACCTAGCAACGACTAACTTTAAGCGAGCACGCACAAAGCACGCTAACCGATACAGGAAAGTCGCGAAAGAGAGAGAATTGGAAGCAGGAGAGAAAGTTTTGGTGTTACTCCCTACCGAGAACAACCAACTGAGGATCGGATGGCAAGGGCCGTTTACCGTCCTGAAAAAGATTTCTAAGGCTAACTACCAGATCTCTATTCAAGGAAAGGAAAAGGTTTTCCATTTAAATCTGTTAAAGAGATACTTCGAAAAACCAGTGCCAACCTCCGACCATCTCCTGACGATCGCCAAAACTGACGAAGATGACGATAGTGGCAGGGAAACTCCACTGTAATCACAGGAAATCTTTGAAAAATGTCAGAAGCGGCGACGCTCTTTCAAGCGCGCATGGGAGACATTCCAGAGAAAGGAAACTTTGGGAGTAGACTTGAGTAGGAATTGGAGAGAGATGGAGGGGGGAGATGAGATGGAAGAAGACAGACACCCTGAAGCTACGGATATAGGAAATTAATTCC
Organism: Oreohelix idahoensis; assembly: GCA_024509875.1. Taxonomy (NCBI): domain Eukaryota; kingdom Metazoa; phylum Mollusca; class Gastropoda; order Stylommatophora; family Oreohelicidae; genus Oreohelix; species Oreohelix idahoensis. The sequence continues at coordinate 98,708 of JAMPIV010018344.1, read as the reverse complement.
ATAACGTAGACATGGAGTGCTTCCATATCTTAAAGGGGGGACGTTCTGTCACGGAGAGTTATGTTCATTGTATTTTCTATATTTTCCTCCTCTTTTCTTCCACCCGTGTTCTCTAATTATTGTCGCTCTTTACCTTTATCCTTTTTGGTGGTTTTTTTTCGCATTCATTCGTTTGCGAGAAATATTGTTTTTTTCCCATTCTCACTTTCGCCGGTTTCGTTTCTCATTTAGAAACGCATTTCAGTGCGGATAAAATGAGTAACTTTTTACGTAACGTGTCAGAGAGAGAGAGAGCGAGCGCTAATGCATTATGTCGCATTAGATGTCAGTGGACGATAGAACGTGTGAATACTCGTCTGGGCAGACAGAGATTGCAGACATGCGTCTGTATTTTTCTCATGTCACGGGCGTTTCGTCAGGCTAGCTCGCGGTTAGGTGTCATGCTGTCTAGCATTTTCACCTGACATGAACGTTTCTCTCGGAGTGAAGTGTGATATGACACTCACGCAGCGCTCGGGAATGAGACACAATGTCTGGAAATTCCACCTGACACGTAGTTTCTCGGTTACCTTTCTCAGCGAAAAGTGTGATCTGCCACTCACACCTCGCTCAGTAATGAGAATAGTTAGATATAAGGGGGAAGGCGCACTGATGGCAGTTACGTCATGCGTCTAGTTGCGTAAGGGTTAGGAAAGACGAGAGATTGCGTAGTTATGGAATAGCGTAGATCTTGGTCTGGTGTTTCATATATACTGGAGGGAGTTTGAGACTTAATTCACTCAGTAACTTTGCAGTTAGACTAGAACAACCTACGTTCGAGCCCTAAGAATCTCTGTGATAGAAGCAATTAGTTGGTCGAAGTGGTTTTAGTTCTTAGTAGTTCTGTGTTGATGTAAATCTTAATATATTATATCTAGTATTTTGTGAGTGTTAAAGTGTTAAATCGCTTACTTCATTTTGCTAGTCCTTTTGTGCAGAGTGAATACTTATTAAGTCTGTTATATTCTCTAGTCGATGAGTTACAGTGGAAAGCAGAATAATTATAATTTCTAGCTTATAAATCAGGTAGCTATAATGAATTTAATTTTACTGCTAAATAATCAGACGAGATCATATTTTAAAACTAACTTATAAATGCTAGAAGCCTCATGAGTGTTGACGGAATACGCACGTATTCATGAGGATTGATGATTTTTAAATATAACTTACTTCACGGGAAGTTTAAATGATAAGTCAAGCGGTACGCTTGCAGTTTAAAATGCAAGTTATATTGAGTACATATATGTAAATTATTTGATTTGTGTTCTTTCCATTTTATATAGTGAAACTGTGGTACCCAAACTTTGCCAGCGTTCTAGTACGTGAACATTATCTGTGAAGAAACTAATCACTTTCATTACATGAACTTTAACAGTTAAATGAAGTAAGAGGCCTATCGTGCCAGAATTAATTCTTCCAGAATAACACTTAAGTACAGATCAGCCCGCTGTGGCAAGCAAAATATCAGTAGCATTCGACAGAGGTTTTTTTTTTTACTAGTGATGTGGTGACCAAATATAGTCTTTTCCTGAAAGTAGACACCGATCTGACATTCCTCAATTCTAGAAACCTAAGCTAGCGACACTGTGCTCGTTGTTAACGCTCGTGCCTGGACAAATTTTATGTGACTTAAACAGACATCCAAAACAATAGTATTCCCAAGAGAACGGTCCCGGAAGTGGTGAATTCAACCCGTCTTTTTGGACCTGGGGTTGTCTTGGCGCAAGATTACCATTGAAGATTCTATATGAACAAGTCCTAAAAATATTGGTTTTTGTTCCAGGAGTGGCTATCAAAGCTGTGAGTATGTGCACGTGTGCTCGTCTGAATGAATAGAGCGAACGTAGGTCTGAGTGTGATTTTACCTTTGTACTTTGGCACCCATTGGCTGTCTTAATTATTTTTTCTGCAGAATTGTTGCACACGCTAGTTTTTTTTTTCTTCTTAGGCTAAATCAGATTATCCAACTCTGTTCATACATTTACGAGAAAAAAAAAAACTTAGACAAAATCATATGTATCTGGGACTATCTTTGTGTTATCATCTTTCTCCTAACGGGACTGTGGGCTATCCATCGAGGGAAGATCATCACTGTGGGTCTACCAGTTCTTGTAGCATTCCTTGATTTGCTTATGACTTTGTGTATATGCCTTTTTGATGTAATTTTATATGTTGTGACGTAAGTTTACAAATGATAAATAAACTTAACAATAAATTAATCAGCATGTTGGTCAGCTCGTTCTTAATATCTATATAATCCTTTGTTATAGTTTCCCACGTCTGTGCGTCTACCTGTCGTCACTTGAATGTGCGTGCACGTGAGTGGATATATATATATATATATATATATATATATATATATATATATATATATATATATATATATATATATATATATATATATATATATTTAATGTATATGTGTTAGACTGTCTGACTACTTTAGATCTGTCGTAGAAGATAGGTGAGAGAGAGAGAGAGAGAGAGAGAGAGAGAGAGAAGATTTCCCGCTCTCAGAGACAGCCTCTATCACTATTCTACCACCTCACACTCGTGGAAATCTATTTTGTATTTCTATCTCACACGGTGACTATCACTCATTCCAACCTATTCAGAAGGGACCAAACCAAGTCTTAATTCTCCTATCAAAAATCTACGACAAATGGGGTCTCGTCTATCGGGATTTTGAACTTTGAATAGGAATACCTTACGACAAATGTGGGCTCGTTTCCGGTTTTTGAACTTAGAATAGGAAAACGAGACGACAAATATCAGCTCGTCTTTAAGATTCTTTATTCTGATATAGAGTAAGAGTGTGATGTCTTGTGAGTTTTGTATCTTTTTAAAAATAACTATCCCCTAGACATGTCGATCTGTTTTATGGGCGTGCTGACCACACGGCTAATAATTGTTGTTCCACAGCATTATTAAGCATTATACATTTGGTTTACTAGTTGATTTTGTCGGAATATATGTTAATTACTGATTTTGTAATACTAAACGCTGGTAAAGTTTTGTGAGTGTATAACATTCACAGGGTTCTGAAGAAGTAGGTGTTTGAACTAAGTTAAGGAGTGCGTTTCGGACTATTTGTCCAGATTAATTGCCTCCCTTACCCTAACTGTCTTCAGGGGTGAACTTGATAGTGGATTTAAAAATTAAGGGATTTTTTTCTCCTTAAAATTTTTTTGCAATAATTATTTTGTTTTCCACTGTAGCAACTTATTTTTTCAGTGAGTAATCTTAACTACCATTTATTTGGCGTAGTCGTCTGCATTAGGTGCTAAATTGCCGATTAATAGCAGCGATAGTTAGATACTTTATTATTTTGGAGGAGGTATCCCAGGTTATAAGTATATCATCTTTGTTTGGTATTTTCTCGCAAGTGGTAGGAACCAGTGTATCCTTGTTCTGATTTCTTTCTCGTCTAAGTCTCAGTCCCCTATTTACTATGGCCGAGAGGGCAAAGCTTAGACAGCTCCTCAGGGACGAGGCGAGAGAAGAAGGTTTGGACGGAGAAGAAGCGAAAGCTTTTGTCAGAGACGAACTTGAGAGATATGATGCGGAGAGGAAAGCAGCTCAAGCTAAAGAGGGAAAAGCAGAAGCTAGGAGGAAGGAAGAAGCAGCCGAAGCTTTACAGCAGAAGAAGATCGACGAGGAAATGGAAATTCGCCAGATGCAGCATGAGGAAAGAGAGAAGGAGAGACAGCATGAGGAAAGAGAGAAAGAGAGACAGCTTCAGGAAAAAGAGAAACGGAAACAGCACGAGTTGGCGCTTGAGACTCTTGAGTTCCAAAGCCGTGGTGCTGCCTCTACCTCCAGCAATGGAGAGTCTTCTCCTCATTCCTCTTTAACTGATCCTTCTAACACACAATCTACTCATCTCACCGCTATGTCTTTCGCTCTAGAATCTTTCCCTTGTCCTAATGAGAAGATTGACACTTGGCTAGAAAAATTTGAGAAAACTGCAACTCTGTACGGTTTAGAGAGGTCGCGTTGGAACATGAAGCTTTCTCAGGCGCCGAAAAGCAGTGCGTATGATGTTTACGCCAAACTGGAAAGCAGCCAACAAGACAACTATGATGTGTTGAAGAAAGCGTTACTGGAGCGCTTTGAAATGAATGCTCCCAAATTTCTGCAACTGTTTCGCAACAGCAGAAAAGAGAGCTCTGAAACTTTTCAACAGTTCTCGTCTCGTTTGAAGGGATACCTAACAAAGTGCCTTGAGCTTTCACAGCTCCCCTCTACCTATGATGGTCTGGAGGAATTTGTTCTAACCGAACAAATAAAGAACACTTTGTCTGCTGATACCCGGAAATTCCTAGCCGAGCAGGGGGCAGAAAAGCTTGAAGATATCTTAGAAAAGTCTGAGCGATATCACAATGCGCTGGCTGAACTACCGGCCGCAAAACGTACACCGACAGAAGAGCATTTTCGGAAAAATAATCTAGACCAGTATTCTCATGCTTCTCACGTTTCCAACCCGAATAACCATCGAGAAACTGGACCTCAAAACCCCCCTCCTGAAAAATCCAAGTTCTACAAAAACAAGTACCCCAACCACAGTAAACAGTCTGATCAACCCGACCGCTTTGCATGGCAGCGTAGCCAGAAAGGACAAGGTGGGAAAGGGAGAACCCCTGAGCACGGGACTAATGATCAGAGTGAGCACACCGAGCCTAAACGCATCGGATGCTTGCTAACAGTCTCGCAAGGCGGAATTATTGACAGTGATTCCCAACCTGTTGGGGATACACCCTCAACGCGAGGTACTGTTATTATGAACGATTCTCAAACTTGTTTATTTGACACAGGGCTTTCGTATGATTGCATTGTTGCCAGAAACCTGGTTAAACCCGGCCAAGAGACAGGAGAGACCGTCCAACTTTGTGGAGTTCGTAAGAGTGATGCACCTACAGCGCTTCCCATCGCATTGGTGGAGATACACTCTGATTTTGTCAGAGGCGTGATCAAAGCGGCTGTTATGGATGATCCCATCTACCCAGTCATACTTGGCGGGAGATACGTGTGTATTGGGAAACCGGAAGAGCCGATTGTGGCAGCAGTAACTACAAGAGGGCAAATCAAGAAGGAACGGGAGCCTGCGCCTAATTTGTTACCCATGGAACTTAAAGAAGCGCAACAAAAGGACCCTACTTTGGCACCCTGCTTTAGGAAACTGCCCATGGCTAAGGAACCCAGACAGCACGGGGACATTTTTTCTAAGGATGGCGTACTTTATCGCAGAACGGGCAAGCCTGACCAAGCTTACAACCAGCTCCTAGTACCGAAACAGTACAGAAGCCAAATCCTAGAAATGGGGCACTCTCTTCCCTTCAGCGGACATATGGGACAGAACGCCACAAACCAACGGATAACCACTCATTATTGGTGGCCAGGAGTAAATACTGAGATTATCAGGTATGTCAAATCCTGTGCCCAGTGCCAACGTGTGCCACCCAAGCAACGGGCTCCAGTCTCTTTGGGTGAAATGCCAATAGTGGGAAAACAATTCGAACGGGTTGTGATCGACATTTTAGGACCCTTAGAAAGGACTAAAAGAAGGAACAGGTTTATCCTGACCTTAGTCGATACATGCACTTTATGGGCAGAAGCTATCCCGCTAACATGCGCAGATGCCAAGCATGTCGCAGAAGCCCTCGTGCAGATTTTCACTCGGTTGGGATTCCCTCAGCAAGTGCTGACGGATAACGGATCTCCATACCGAAACCTGTTGATGGATGAGATCGTCAAGATCTTGAGGGACCAGCACATCTACACTAAGCCTTATACTCCGGCCGGAAATGGGCTCGTGGAACGTGTTAATGGAAACCTCAACATGATGTTAAGTAAACTGGCACAAGTGAAACCTGAAGATTGGGATCTTTGTATTCCTGCAGCTTTATTTGGCTACAGAGAATCTCCTCATACTTCCAAAAGATTTCCGCCAGCTACGCTTTTATTCGGCAGACCCATTAAGGGTCCGCTTGAAGCCTTACTTTGGTCGCTGACAGACCAGAAGGCTGATGAGACAGTTGTCTCAGCAAGTAAATATGTGTCGGATTTAAAGGATAGGTTGAAACTAGGATGGGACCTAGCAACGACTAACTTTAAGCGAGCACGCACAAAGCACGCTAACCGATACAGGAAAGTCGCGAAAGAGAGAGAATTGGAAGCAGGAGAGAAAGTTTTGGTGTTACTCCCTACCGAGAACAACCAACTGAGGATCGGATGGCAAGGGCCGTTTAACGTCCTGAAAAAGATTTCTAAGGCTAACTACCAGATCTCTATTCAAGGAAAGGAAAAGGTTTTCCATTTAAATCTGTTAAAGAGATACTTCGAAAAACCAGTGCCAACCTCCGACCATCTCCTGACGATCGCCAAAACTGACGAAGATGACGATAGTGGCAGGGAAACTCCACTGTAATCACAGGAAATCTTTGAAAAATGTCAGAAGCGGCGACGCTCTTTCAAGCGCGCATAGGAGACATTCCAGAGAAAGGAAACTTTGGGAGTAGACTTGAGTAGGAATTGGAGAGAGATGGAGGGGGGAGATGAGATGGAAGAAGACAGACACCCTGAAGCTACGGATATAGGAAATTAATTCCATAACGTAGACATGGAGTGCTTCCATATCTTAAAGGGGGGACGTTCTGTCACGGAGAGTTATGTTCATTGTATTTTCTATATTTTCCTCCTCTTTTCTTCCACCCGTGTTCTCTAATTATTGTCGCTCTTTACCTTTGTCCTTTTTGGTGGTTTTTTCGCATTCATTCGTTTGCGAGAAATATTGTTTTTTCCCATTCTCACTTTCGCCGATTTCGTTTCTCATTTAGAAACGCATTTCAGTGCGGATAAAATGAGTAACTTTTTACGTAACGTGTCAGAGAGAGAGCGAGCGCTTATGCATTATGTCGCATTAGATGTCAGTGGACGATAGAACGTGTGAATACTCGTCTGGACAGACAGAGATTGCAGACATGCGTCTGTATTTTTCTCATGTCACGAGCGTTTCGTCAGGCTAGCTCGCGGTTAGGTGTCATGCTGTCTAGCATTTTCACCTGACATGAACGTTTCTCTCGGAGTGAAGTGTGATATGACACTCACGCAGCGCTCGGGAATGAGACACAATGTCTGGAAATTCCACCTGACACGTAGTTTCTCGGTTACCTTTCTCAGCGAAAAGTGTGATCTGCCACTCACACCTCGCTCAGTAATGAGAATAGTTAGATATAAGGGGGAAGGCGCACTGATGGCAGTTACGTCATGCGTCTAGTTGCGTAAGGGTTAGGAAAAACGAGAGATTGCGTAGTTATGGAATAGCGTAGATCTTGGTCTGGTGTTTCATATATACTGGAGGGAGTTTGAGACTTAATTCACTCAGTAACTTTGCAGTTAGACTAGAACAACATACGTTCGAGCCCTAAGAATCTCTGTGATAGAAGCAATTAGTTGGTCGAAGTGGTTTTAGTTCTTAGTAGTTCTGTGTTGATGTAAATCTTAATATGTTATATCTAGTATTTTGTGAGTGTTAAAGTGTTAAATCGCTTACTTCATTTTGCTAGTCCTTTTGTGCAGAGTGAATACTTATTAAGTCTGTTATATTCTCTATTCGATGAGTTACAGTGGAAAGCAGAATAAATTATAATTTCTAGCTTATAAATCAGGTAGCTATAATGAATTTAATTTTACTGCTAAATAATCAGACGAGATCATATTTTAAAACTAACTTATAAATGCTACAAGCCTCATGAGTGTTGACGGAATACGCACGTATTCATGAGGATTGATGATTTTTAAATATAACTTACTTCACGGGAAGTTTAAATGATAAGTCAAGCGGTACGCTTGCAGTTTAAAATGCAAGTTATATTGAGTACATATATGTAAATTATTTGATTTGTGTTCTTTCCATTTTATATAGTGAAACTGTGGTACCCAAACTTTGCCAGCGTTCTAGTACGTGAACATTATCTGTGAAGAAACTAATCACTTTCATTACATGAACTTTCACAGTTAAATGAAGTAAGAGGCCTATCGCGCCAGAATTAATTCTTCCAGAATAATAGTTAAGTACAGATCAGCCCGCTGTGGCAAGCAAAATATCAGTAGCATTCGACAGAGGTTTTTTTTTGACTAGTGATGCGGTGACCAAATATAGTCTTTTCCTGAAAGTAGACACCGATCTGACATTCCTCAATTCTAGAAACCTAAGCTAGCGACACTGTGCTCGTTGTTAACGCTCGTGCCTGGACAAATTTCTCAAGATAGTAGGAGTTCTTGTGGTTCCTCCCTTCCCCATAGCGCAGTAGTGTATGTAGCTGTTTGTAAATTTACAAGACTCAGCTTAAGGCTATTGAGATGGATCACTATGTGATTTCCGCAAGTAATATTCACTGCAGCATTTTACACACAAAAATAAATGAAAAATTTATTCATGTTTTAAAACCTTTATTGTGGCAGTGGCATACCTACATTTTGGGGGCCCTGTAGCTTAAACTCTTGGAGGAGCCCTTTTAATTAAAAATCAATACTGGGGGAGGGGTGTGTGTGAAAGAAACGAATTATAGAGAAAAGTGGACTTAAGGTTCCTGAAACTCAAGTTATTAGCTTTATAGTAGATCTACCTCTGATTGTGGGTAATTCTTTCTTTTATTCATGTAGAATTAATTTTGAAAAGGAAGAAGAAAGGAAATGATGTTGTCACGAGTGGAGAAAGAGATTGTCTGTGACAGACACAAGTCTGAATGAGGAGTGAGATAATAGATTTGGGTCTGACATAGAGAATGTGAATGTTGAGTGGAAATGTAACAGTCAGGAGTACAAAGCTGATAAACAATCTTTTATCCCGTCACTCAGACTTATTTTAAATGTTAACCCCACTCACCCTCTCTTCTACACATATATCAACAATTGAATGTATAATGAGTAAGGGACTCATGCACAACAAGTAACTTCATATTCTACCATAAGAAATAAAGAGATAGAAAGAGAATTCTGATCCGCTAATAGTTTTTCTATGTTTATTAAAGTGTAAATTAAAAAAAAAAGAACATACTATGCCTGAACGATGACAGGGAAACAAAATAAATTCATAATCACTTACTTAAAGAAAACAAAGCAACAGAAAAAAAAAACCTCAAACCGAATCTGGTTTACAAATCCAGAATGGCAGCTTAAGTTGAATAATAATTTAGGACATCCCCAGGAGGTACCAGGAATAACACAAACACCCGCTACAGTAATAATCTATGACTCGTCAACGGTCCCCAGTCACTATGGCGAGACGACCGTGATCTGTGCTACACGGAAAAAAACCCAAACAAAACAAAGCCCAAAGAAACAATGCCGAGAGGTAAATACTCTCTCTTATAAGCACAACCAAGCACTCCCTCGATAATTCATTAACTCCCACCCCGTCTCTGAGTCCTTGAGTCTATATTTTCCCTTTATGTCAGTGACGTATTATTAGTAGTATAGTATGTTCTTTATGGTTAGCATTGTGGTGGATGAGCGTGACTTTTATATACGGAAATAGACCGATCGATTGTGGTGAATGAGCTGACTTTTTATATAGTAAAATACTCTGCTCGGTTGTGGCGGAGCGCATGACTTTTTATATAAGGAAATACTTCGCTTGGTTGTGGTGGATGTGCATGACTTTTATATAAGGGAATATTCCGCTCAATAATGGTGGGCGGGCAAGAGTCGTGTACAATTTTTTAATGGTAACAGACATATAGGATCATATATTGGAAGACGGAAGGTCTGTACAATATTTTTTCAAATAACAGTAACATTATATGAGTAGGGGTACATATTGGAAGGCGGAAAGAGGTAGGGGGCCAAAGAGAGAGATTTAGGGGGGATGGCGTCACATTTTTTATGTAAAAATGTAATATCACAGTTATGTTCTAGGCTGCAGCTGTAACAAATATATATTCAAATAGATGTTGAGGGGAGATGGCGTCACATCATTGTCATTGTAAAAATAGGACAGAGAGTTGCGATGTTGGGTGCGTGCGCATGTGTGGTATGGTTTTTGGTAGTGTTGTGTACAGAGATATTTCTTAGATGTTGAGGGGAGATGTGGTGACATTGTCGACGTGTACCTGTCTTTTGATGTAAAATGGCGAGGGCATTTCTGTGTTGTTCGTATGTGTAGATGGCAGAGTTGCGTGTTCTGAATCCTACATTTTTTCCCACCCTGTGCTTGTTGTGTGTTGAAGACTTCTAAAAACGTGTTTTTGTCTATGGTGTGTTGTTTGCTCAGGCCTTTAGTCGTAGTTTTGTCGTAATCGCCAAAACAGTGGTACGTTTTGCTACAGAGGGAAGTCATCCCACTGCCCTCATATTCTAATTTAAAAAGACCCGGTGTCCGTTTGTCAAATATATTTTGGTCGCGACATTTCTAACAAACCAGTCGCGTTTTACCCTCACTAGCTATAAATTCGGATCTATGTTCGGGACACACTTTGGCGGGGAACCACTGGTCGTAGGCACTATAAAATTTTTGTTGCACAGCGGGCTTAACAGCATCCGCTAAGTTATTCGTGCTAAGGGCCAAGTAAAGACTGTCGGTATCAGTCTCGCATAACTGAAAGTCTGCTCTATCTACAAATCTATCTAAGCAGTCGTAATAAAATTCTAACATTCTCAATTTGGCGTACTGATAGACGAAAAAAAACCTATCTGCGTGGGTAGGTCCCAACTAATTTTCTTTTTAACCATTTCTACTTCGAATATGTCATCAGTCACTAAACTCATCTTTCTAAAAAGGGTGCAGTTTATTAATTTAGATGTCCCCATCCCCCGTCGTATACGAGACCTCGACGTGCTTCACCTTATTGGTCAGGGTTTTGCCATAAGCAGCGTTCCCTAACAACTTCATAGTTTCGCTTGTTATGGCGTAAATATCATCTATATCCCCCTGTCGGCGGGCGTCGGAGACGGTATCCCCAAACTGTTTAAAACAAGTCGCAAGCGTATACTCAATTACCTGGTATATACGCGTGACTTCTAAGCCTTTGGCCAGGTACCAGCGAAGCAGAGGTGTCGCCAACAGAATTTTTTCACTTACGTAACTGCCGATCAACGTTCTTCTGGGGGTAGTCAGGAGTTTATTTTTTTTCTGCGTATTCGCGCATGAAAGCTCCAATATCATCTCTCGTGACGTCAACATTTTTGAAAATGGGCATCATTTCCGAAAAATGCTCCTTTAGGGAGTCGGGGACTCGAATGTCCCACTCGACTAAGCCAAACAAGGTCTCGTCTATCACAGAACCTAGAATCTGTTGTTCTGTTAACGGGTACCTAAATTTGGTATACGACGGTTTCAGGCTCGGGAATGTGGTGCTCAGAAATCAACTGATTGATCGATCGGTTTTCTTCAGCTGCCACTCACATTCCCACATTTCGACCAGGGTGACATCACACTCGTTCTTCAAATAATCGCCAATTTCCCGTGTCTTTTCGTAAAACTCAGCCAAGGGTTTCTTATTGACTGGATTAATGTCTCTAATGGTGGTTAGTGGGCAGTTAGGATGTCCGTGGAAAAGACAGCCATGGAACTGGTAGACGGTGCGAGACTTTTTGTCCCAACCATCGACCCTAATGCGCCTATGCCCCAAAGATATTTCACGGCCATTGAACTGGGTTTTTAAAGACACATTATTTTGGTGTGAGACCCAAGTCAACCATTTATTGACTTTGTGGTACCTGAAACCATCCTCCCTAATTCTTCTAACGGGAAAATCAGTGGGCATTTTTTGCATTAGCACCCACAAATAAAGAGCGTTGGCATCATAACCTTTAATGCACTGCACAATTTTGCCACCTCTAATGCGCGTTTTGTCTTGGTCATGAAACCTATGAAAGATTATTGATGGACCCCCAACTATATTTTGTCTCAGAGGGTGGTGTAAATCTTGCTCCCGCTTCAAGCATAAAGAAAAAGATATATTTGATGGGAGAGTTTTAAATAGATACTTTAATGTTACCCCGGGCACCGAAATAGCGTCTTTAAACATATCTGCCCCTAGACCCGCGTAAAAACTAACTTGCTGTTCTAACGCAATTAAGAATGTGACCACGTCTTTGTTGTTATACCACGTCAGAAAATCGCGCAGTGTGGCCATGCGGTTATCGACCCACACCCTCTGACATTCGGCGTACTCGGCACTGGAAATGTTACAATTTAGCGAGGAAAAAAAAAAGCCGAGTGGGGTGAAAGCGACGTTTCTTTTAACTTGTCTAAATCAATGATGTATTCGTAGCAGAAAAAGCCTTTAGTTTCTGTCACCTCATAGGCTGCCAGGTATTTGCTATAACTGAAACCGGGGGTTAAGTAATTGATATTTAAAAACTTTAACTGGGAGGTGGCGATACACATAAAGTTATTGTTTCTTTTTTACTAAATATTTAAAGCCTCGGTCTAGAAAATACTTGATTAAGTAGGGTTTTATAACGTTGACGTCATATTTCCCTGAGTTGAAACCTAAAACGGGGAGCTCTCACACATAATCATCGAGTCTCGATGTGGCCCTCCAAATCACCGAGTTGAGTGTACACCTCATCAAAATGCTCACGTAAGATGGCGTAAGCACTCTCGGCGATTCGGGTCAGATGGTCGAGCATTCTATTGACCAAGTCTTGACGATCGCCTGTTGTGATAAAACAAACAGGTTCTTGAAACCTGGGACATTGGAAGCCACCGAACAAGACAGAGGCACGTGTTTGGCTGTATAGGTTGTCCCCCCCCGGCCCCAGTCCCTACAGAGGTATCGAAAAAACATTCATAGTCAAAGGTTGCCTGATATGGAAACACGAATTTTGTATCAACATCTATTCCCTGCACGGAGATTGATTCCCAAATGGTGTCCGGTGGGGTATAAACCCCCACCCTTAAATATTTCTACCCGCTTACCACCGGGACAACTTTTTTCGTGCCTGTCCATAAGCTTAATAAGCTTGAAAATAAAGTTCGTTCGTTCGTTCCATAATTTCCCACATTTCGGACACGAAAAAGAATGGCTCGCCCTATCTATATCTACTATATACATGAAATGGGTTTTATACATTAAAAGACGCAACGTTTCCTGAAAACGAGCACTACCTCTGAGTTTGGGGGAAAGGGTTTATGTATCGTCAAACTCGAAGACGTCTATATTTATTTTAAAACATTTTTCTAAGGAGTGAATGTCAGTTAAATTCACGCTGGAAAAATTGAGGAGGGAGTCGATACCCTGCTGTAATTGCCACTGTTTTACGAGACGGCCCGTGGTTTTTCTAACATCAGTAACGTGTGCACCCCTAAAAACCGCCAGACATCTAAAAAAGCAAAAGTTACCACTGTAAGGTTTTGAATGTGAATTGTGTTGTAATGTGTTAATGTGTTTATTGTCGGTATTGTATGCTGGTATATCTGCTAAACAACACCCTATTGGATGTTCTTGGGTGTGATAGAAGTAAAAGGAGGTGGCTGGAATCGATTCAAATAATATTTTGTGTTGGGTCGGTTTAACTGTGCGTTTGTAAGAATGTTGCTGTCGTGTAATTGTGAGACAAAAGAGTTGAAGTCCGTTATGTTATTGACAAGATGAGGGTTTTCCAAGACACAGGCGTTATTGTGTTAGGCGTGGTAAAAGCGGAGCTCGTTGGTTTCCCTATTTCGTAAAATGGAGTGGTGACTGTAATTAATTTTGAATCGTTTTGTTTGTTTATTAAAGATTGGTGTGAGGAGAGAGAGCCAATTTATGGGTTTTGTATTGTCTGGTCTATAAAAAATGTGAAGGTGGACAAGTATTTGTTGAGGTTGGTGTGTGTGTTGATGGCTGACCAGTTGTCAGTGTATATCTGTCTAATGTCAGATGGTATGTCGCGTAAACTGCCTTGGTCAGAGGACAGGGGAATCTTCTTGTTAGGTTCTTGGTAGGTACTGAGTCTTGGGCGTATGTTTGTGGTCTGGACTGCAGTTGGTGGTGGGTAGGGGTGAGACGAGGTGCCCAGCGCTCCTGATGATAGTGTCTGTTAATAGTGGTGCGCCAGGGTGGGGGAATTGGTGTCTGCTGGTAGGGGTGAGATGAGGTGCCTGGCGCTCCTGATGATAGTGTCTGTTGATAGTGGTGCGCCGGGATGGGTGTTGGTGTAGGGGGACGCATTGATGAAGAGGGTGCTGATGATGTTGGCTTCTGTGTTGTAGCTGCTGTGTCACCTGATGAGGTTGATGATGATGAAGAGGCTGGTGTTGGGATTGAAAATGTTTTGGTACACGATGATGATGATGCTGGATTCTTCATAGGGACAGTTGGGTGTTGTAGCTGTAGGTGGACCCGCAACCTATCAGCACGAGAAAAGTGTTTTCCGCAGATCTCACAGGTAAGCAGATTCAGCGAGTGCACTGTATTGCTGTGACGTGATAGAGCATCACGTCGGGTGACGGTCTTTCCACACTGGGTACATATTAGGCTGTTTTGTGCAACTGTGTCTATTTGTGGTGCTTGTTTCATGCTTGAGACGAGCCCGTGTTTATTCTCTCTGTGGCGTTTCAGGTTAGCCGCTAAAGTGAAGTTTTCACCACGCAAAGAGCACGCGTATCTCTGCTCCCCATGCACCGTATCTAAATGCCAAGTGAGATTGTGGTCACAGGTGAAAGCTAGCTCGCAGTGTGAGCACGTATAGCGCCGTTTCTCGATTTGAGGTGCAGCCATCTGAGAAATAGAAAAAATAGATTAAGACAACATTTTAAAAAAATAAAAAAAATACATATGACAATCAGTTCACCAAGACAAAACAGACAAACTGGTAGATAGGTAGAGAGCCAGAGAGAGAGAGAGAGAGAGAGAGAGAGAGAGAGAGAGAGAGAGAGAGAGAGAGAGAGAGAGAGAGAAGGAAAAAATATTTAGATATCAAAAATAAAATAAAAAGTAATTAACGTGTAAAAAAACTAATCAGTTAACCCAGACTTATAGACAGATAGGCAGACAGACGAGCGCGTGCACACAACCACACCCGCACACACAAGTGTACATCTCTTTCTGTTATCAAATGAAAGAAAGTTTTTTTTTTATTCTGCGATGTTAACATATCAGAAATGCCCCGTGCGCTGTCTCGGCATGGAACCAAATCAATTTATCGATTTGGACCTATAACCCAGCTTGTAAATTATGTACGAGACAATGACAAGTGATGAGTCATATTGATCTATCCTTGTCCTCTCGTGTCTTTTGTTATAACCAAGATATACGCAACGTTTTTTTTAATTTTTATTTTTTGTTAATGTGTTTGCTACTTCGTAGCACGCCTTTTTCAACCACGGACATGGTGGTTGTTGGTTATAGCAGGGCGTCTGTCCTTTAATGTAATTTGATTTTTTTGTTTATTTATTTATTTTAATTTATTTTTTTAATGTTAATTATTTGAAAAATAGTGTTTTAGCATTTGTAGTTACTTTGAGAATTTTCTACACTGTTTGTATTATCAGACAGTTTCTGGTTTTTTTTTTATTTTTTTATTCTGTGATGTAAAAATACCAGAAACGCTCACCCCGCGTGCGCTGTATCGCCGTGGAAGTATGATTCCAGACACAGACAATTTATGAAATTGATTTATATCCCGCTCTCTTTTGTTTGCCGTGATTCATTTCACAAGTTGTAATTTTCAGTGTAATTATGTTCGCGAGCTTCATATTGATCTGTCCGCATGTCTGTCAACTAAAGTTGTACGTTGTAAGCACCACGGACAATTTTTGTCAATGTCCCGACCAATTATTTTACTGGGTAAAACAGCCAACAGCTAAATTTGTCTCGTCGCGTACAAGTTTAGAGTGGTAGAACATGTTATTAAAAATCTTTGTAGACTGTAGAAATGATTGCATCATCGATTGTAATCTCTATCGATCCGAAGATGACTCATACTGTTGTCTGAGACAGCGTGAGACAATAAACAAAACAAGGCGCGGATTCTAATAATAACATTTTACAGTTGTTTTTGTTAACAATATTCCAGAAAAGTTTTTTTTTTTGGGGGGGGGGGGGATATTTTAGGATGATAATATTTATTTTTTGTCACAGAGTCTCCGACTTAGCAACACTTCCTAGTGAAACACACACATATATATAAAATATATATTTTTTAGTTTAATAGAGAAATAAGAAAGGGATAAAAAAAATAATTTAGCTTTTATTTTAACAAAACACGAAAACAGACACAGAAACGAACACAAAAACGGAAAAAATAAAAACAACGCAGGCGAACAAACAGATAAAACTATATTTTTTAACATAGAGAAATGACATGTAGATATTGCTAGCGAAATAAAATAAAAAATAATTTAAAAAAGATTACATTTTAACACTCTAACGAAAATAAAACAGAAACATATAAAAAATCCGACTTTATATGTTTTTAAAAAATAAGTATGATATTTAGAAAATAAAAATAATTTTGGTTATATTTTTTTTAAATGACTGCGAGTTTTAGTGTATCATGGCTGGTGAAGTAAAAAAAAAAATTTAGGGTATGTTTTGACTTTTAACTTCCTAACGAAAAAATAAACAAATACAAACAGACAGACACGAATATCGAAAATATAAAACACTAACACAGATATAAAAAGAAACAACTTACGTTTGGTGGTAAGGTTGAAGTGGCTGGTCTGGCTGAAGTGGCTGATTTGAGAAGGTTGTTTCTTTGTCTCAGAAGAGTGTTTCTAAAGACAGCTGGTCTTTGTTCCTCGAGGTCTTTCACAGAAGACGTGTGTCTTTGTTGGTGGGTGTCTATTAAGTGCTGGAATCTAAAGAATTTTCTGTGAGGTTGTAACCGTCTGTTTTGTAATGGCCACCATAAATGTAACGTACTGTTTAAGAGTGATGTGGAAGCTGGCAGAGTGAACGTGTCGTTTATCACCTGGACTGTGTAATGTTGCGGTGTCGATGTAGGTCACCAGAAATGTAACGGCCACCAGAGTGAGGCACTGCCAGGGGTACTATGATCACTCACAGTAAACAGCGTACATGTTGTAGATCTGTGATATTGGTATTATGATGTGCTGAGTGTGGGTGTAGACGTGAACACGAATGCTTGAGGCTCTTAGTAAAGTGAATAATGCACCCATACACTCACATGCAGTAGTCAATGATGAACTGAAGACTGCTGGCACGTTTCAAACATTTATATACGAAAATGACAGTAGCATCAACAGGACAGTCAAATCGACGAGATCAAGGACTTCACATAGATAATAAATGACTGTTAAATGTCTGGTAATCAAAGACTTGCATCATACATCAAACATCATCTGTCCAAATGTTACAATATGTAATGTAGCTTCCGTACCATTGACTCAGCGCGTCAGGTACTTAATTAGCTCTATCGTTCAACAAACAAGCTCCTAAATTGCGTAGCAATAATACATAAGGCTGTTATTCAACTGGCATAGCTCGCCAGGTATATTTACTCTTGCTGAAAATATTGGCCGTAATACAGGGCCTCAATATGTAGACAGCTGTGTATCCTTTTTTTAGCAGGCACGATCAAACCATGCTAAACATATATATATATACCGCCAACCTGTGGCGTCCACAATAATTTATCATCATGATTAGGCTTCTGTTCACTTGAAAACATATAGTCTCATTTGGCTAGAACTAGAAGCAAAGAAGAAATTCTGTCTCTCAAGATCTGTGAGCTTCACTCGCAAATAGGTAATTTCAAATGTTCTGCAGCCAAAGTCATAGTAATAAGAATGTCATTTACCTTCATACAGAATCTTCCGGATACACCCTTAACAAACAATCACTGGGGAAAACATTGACATTTCAGTCATATCAAAACTTTCCAATCCCCATGATGATCTAGAGGAAAACACAACGGACGTCGTCGTCCGACAGCCCAGATCACAATCTAGATGACGGAAGTCACAGTTCGCGCTCAGAACTCTGCGCATGCCTAGACAGCATAATAATGAGCATCGTTCAGACAGATCAACGACAACGATTGAAAGAAAGAGAAGATAACCCTTTAAACAACCTGTCATAGAAGTTAATACCCAATTATCCAACTTTGACCAACAAAGTTTCACAACAAAAGTATTAAATAGATTTACCCATATGACTCCGTCAAAACGACAAAAGTATTAAATAGATTTACCTATCATGACTTTGTCAAAAACGACAGCAACAGACTACCGCACCCCCCGTATAAAAAAAAATGACACTTTTTTTTGTAAATACATCAATGAGCAAGATACCACAAGCTCATGACACATGAATAATGTGCCAATGAAAGAATCAACCAGAGAGAATCAAATCATCTCACCAAATAATAGAAAATATCTTCGGGAAGGTACCATCAAAGAAACCTCAGTTGCTGGCGATACTAACAAAAATTACATAACTATCAAACAATTATGCAATAATATAATCATAGCAATGACCAATGACAATCTATCTCAAGAAGTCATATCAATATACAAATTACAATGTTATACCATTAATATATGTAATGGATGGACATGACCAATTTTGTTAAATTCCTTACACATTATCTAACAATAGAAGTATATTATATACAAATAAGGGCTGCGATTTCTTGAACAAAAGTAAGGTATGGCGTCATCATGGTTCTCACAAGCGCTCCGTACTTGGTACTAGTTTGCACTGAGAACAATATAAATGACATTAATTAGTAACATGCTATAATGCACTATAGTCATTACAAAATTATTTAAATATTATATGTGGCCATTTTAACATTTTTCCTTTTATTTTTTTGGCCTTTATTTTATGTTAACCTTAACCTTCGACATTACACCAAAGATAGTAATAAAGAAAGAAAACAATCAATTTACTAATCTAAGGTGAAACAAATGTATTAATGTATATTATGAACAGACATGAGTCTGGAAATGTATCATGAAATCTAGGACACAAGACTTAAGTGGAATCATGTGGGCATCTAGACAGTATGTCCGCCATCACATTATCCGAACCACGGGTAGCCCGCACCGTGAAATGAAAAGGTTGAAGAGCAATAGCATATCGAGTAGATCTCGAGCTCTTCAAATCCTTGTTCTGCATAGCTGTAAGAGCTTTTTGGTCGGTTTCCATAATGAAATGCGCGCCTAGAAGGAATCTTTGTAGCTTAAGAATGGCCCAGACCATAGCTAACAATTCACGGTCTAGAACCGAATAGTTCCTTTCTGCCGCATTAAATTTCCTAGAGACATACGTCACAGGATGCAGAGTTCCTGAATACTCCTGCATAAGTGCTGCCCCCGATCCCAGTGGAAGAGGCATCACTATGAAGGACAAAAGTCTTATCAATCGATGGTAGTCGTAAGATAGGAAAAGATGAGAACAAATTCTTAATCTGATCCAATGAAGATTGGCATTCTTGGGACCAGCGCACCATATTAGGAGAACCTTTTTTCAATAAAGTTGAAAGAGGTGCCATAATGGAGGACAGATTCTTAATGAATCTTCCGTAGAATTGTATTAATCCCAAGAGACTACGTACTTGCTTTTTTGTTTTAGGAACGGAGATATTTAATATCTTGGAAATGTTTTGGTACTCTGTCTTTAATAGACCATGACCAACTCGATGACCTAGGAAAGAGATTTCACTAAACCCAACAAAGGCTTTAGAGGGTTTTGCAGTCAAATTATGCTCACGTAGAGTAGACAGTAACTCATTTAAACCCGAATAGTGTTCTTCCCAAGTATCGCTGAAAAGACAGATGTCATCCAAGTATGTGATGACGTCTGTATGATATGAGAGAATTCGACGCATCATGCGTACGAAAGTAGCTGGGGCGTTCATCAGCCCGAAAGGCATAATATTCCATTGATACAAACCCCTAGGTGTTGAGAAAGCAGTGAAAGGTTTGGCGCGTTCAGTTAACGGAACTTGCCAATAGCTTTTCGACAAGTCAAGTTTAGTAAAGAATCGCGATTTAGAAAGTCTAGTAAGTAGATCTTCCAATAAAGGCATAGGTTCAGCATCAAACTTCGTAACCTGGTTCAATTTGCGACAATCGACACAAAGACGTATGTTATTGTCTTTCTTTCGAACAATAACCATGGACGAAGAGTATGCTGAAGTGGATGGTTCAATTATTTTCAATTGTATCATTTCATCCAATTCTTTCTCGACTTGCGCTAGGAAATGAATAGGGATAGGATATGGTCTTACTCAGATCGGATTATGATCAGTAAGTATAATGTCATGTTTGATAATATGTGTGTGTCCAGGAATATCGGTAAGGACATCCCGAAATGATTGTAGCAAGGAAGATACTTGACGCTGTTCCTCAAAAAACAAATTAGAAGAAGCCGAAACGTTTCTCCATGATTCTGTAGAATTGAGTGGAATCATAGGAAGAGGTAGATTAACATCTGAAAACGTTGTTTCCTCCTCCTGCATAACCGACAAGGATGAGATATGACCATGTTGGACCGGAGAATCGTCCGTCGCCTGGAAAATAGGCTGCAAATAGTCTGGTTGTTCAATAAATTCCGTAAGCATATTTATATGGAAGGTTTTATGCCTTCCATCAATATCGACAACATAGTCGACATCGGAAATTTTTGAGACTATTCCATATGGACCTTTCCATGCAATGAGAAGTCTGTTCCCTCGAAGGAAGTAAGACAAACGCTTTGTCTCCAGGACAAAGTTGACGTAGGCATCTCTTCTTATTAGCGAATTGCCTCGCCTTTTCTTTGGCAAATTCAGAGGATGAAGTCGCTAACTTGCATGCTTCGATAATCTTATGCCTGAGAGCAATGGCATACTCATATGAAGATTGAGTGTCATTGTCAATATTATCGGCAGTTATCAAATCGTGTAGCAAGGACATAGGACCGCGCGGTTGCGCGCCAAAAACAAGTTGAAAGGGAGAAAACCCCGTATGCTCGTTGGGGACCTCTCTATAGGCAAAGAGAGCCGCGGGTAAAACCCTGTCCCAATTCTGAGGATGATCCTCAGTAATCTTGCCAAGTAAGTTCTTAAGTGTTCTATTAAGACGTTCAACTAACCCATTAGACATTGGGTGATAAATACTACTGAGAGACCTTTTAATATCTAGGATAGACATCACCTGCGACATAGTGTCTGATATCAATTGAGTACCATGGTCTGACAATATTTCTCTGGGAAAACCCAAACGAGAAAATATTAGCCAAAGAGCGTCTGCGATATCAGCAGTAGATATGCTCTTTAGAGGTATAGCCTCTGGCCAACGTGTGCACATGTCGACGCATGTTAAGATGAATTGATGTCCTCTGGCTGACTTAATCTTAAAAGGGCCAATAATATCTATTGCCATCTTCTGGAATGGTCGAATAGGAATGTCTGCAGCCTGGATAGGTGCAGCATGTCGTGGACCTCTAGATTTGACTTCTTGACAAATCTTACAAGATCGGCAATAAATTCGTATGTCTTTGTTTACGAATGGCCAAAAGAAAGCCGCCAGAACTCTCGACTTAGTGCGAGAAAAACCCATGTGTCCAGCACACTGAGAATCGTGTGCATGTTGAAGAATTAAGGCTCTCATACTTTTGGGCACAAGAATTTGAGAGTGCATAGATTTGTCTGAGTGTTGTACCATACGTACTAGTATACCATTCTTGATAGTGATATACGATTTGTGAATTGTATTTTGATTCGGATCACCGTTTTTAGCGAGAAGAGAGTATTTATTTAGAGAAGAGTCTTCTTCTTGTAGTTTCACAAGCGAGTCATGTGAAATCACCAAGTGATCATCTTGGCTACCAACTTCATTACTATCATTAGATGAAGTTGAAGGAACAAGAGCTTGTGCTCTTGTTACAACCACATTGGCTGTTTGTATATTCTGTTTCTCCCAAGCAGCAATTTGCTGCGGGGTACATTCCTTAACCCCGTGAATACGACCGATTATAAGATCCGCAATAGGATTAGGAAGAAGACACGCGTGGACTTCTCCTGTAAAGAAGGGAGTATCCATGTGGATGATAGCAGTAGGATATACGAGGTGTGGTCAAAAAGTATCCGACCTTTTTTTTCGGGGGAAAAAAATGATATACAGGAGGTTTTTCTGGTGGATACAGTGAAGACCGTCCTGCGCATGCGTGAATTTTTTCCCTCCCAAAGACAGTGTCAGTCGTCTGCAATTAGTGTACGCGTGAGCTGTGGTAGTAACAAGCCGTCGGATTTTTATTTGTCATGAAATGACGGAACGTTTTGAACAGCGGTATTGCATTAAATTTTGCCAAAAGCTCGGAGATACCCAAGTAGAAACAATTCGAAAGATTCAACAAGCTTTTGGCGATGAAGCCATGAGCATTACACAAATTAAGGAGTGGTACAACCGTTTCAAAGATGGCTGCACATCGGTGGATAGCGAGCCACGTTCCGGTAGACCATCAACAAGCCGAAACGACGTCGTCATTCACGAAGTGTGGACTTTGGTCATGCAGAACCGTCGTATCACCATCCAAGAACCTACACACGAGGTGGGGATAAGCCACGGTTCAGTACAATCCATATTGACGGAGGATTTGAACTTGCGGAGAGTGTGCGCTAAATTCGTGCAGAAGCTGTTAACGATGGACCAGAAGCATCACGACAATGCACCCGCACATTCTTCGCATCTGATTCAGACTTTCTTGGCCAAACACAAGACTCCTCTGATTCGTCAGGCTCCATACTCTCCTGGCATGGCTCCTTGAGATTTCTGGCTGTTCCCCAAGCTGAAAATACCGCTGAAAGGGACCCGATTTGAGTCACGAGAAGACATTATGATAAATTCGACGGCCGAGCTATACTCCATTCCCAAAGAGGCCTACCTGAAAGTCTTCCAAGCATGGCGCGACCGCTGGGAGAAGTGTGTGCAGTCCCAAGAAGAGTACTTTGAAGGGGATTAGGGTTTCAGACTTCCTGGTGAATGATTGTATTTTTCCTGGCCAAAGGTCGGATACTTTTTGACCAGACCTCGTATTTCCAAAGATCCACCAAATTTCACACACTTAACCACCTTCCCCGTGGCATAGCAAGGATCTATAAGAGATTTGCCTAACCCCAATAGTAGTACATCCAGAATCAAAAAGTACTGAGACTGGATTATCATTCACTAGACCTCTATTTTAAAATAAGAGATCCTTTCCTGTCATGCGCAACTGTAGCAGGAAGAGCGGGAAGAGGGTGACCACAAATTAGGGTAGATACTGTAGATGGCTCGAACAATGTTGAGCATTGGGGTCACTTAGCTGCTCTCCCAAAATCGAAAGCAGAGCCAGTGATAGCATTAGAGTTTCTACTATCGTTCACTTGACTACAGGCTTCCTGAGACTCATGTTGTGCAGCGTTTGCCTGACGATAAGATTTTCTTTTGTTATGTCTAGGTCTGCCGCGATTATTATTTCCCCTGTAATTATCATTAAATTGCCCATCATAACCATTATTCTGGTTTGCATCACAGTTTCCATAACCATCATCGTAATATTCTTGACGGCGAGGATAATTATCTCGAGAAGAGAAACTCGGATAGTTTCTATTGTGATAACCTTTGCGAAAGTGTCTAAAATTGTTAGACCCAACATTACGAGGACTATCAGCTCGTCTCCAATTCTTTGAAGAAAACCCACTGTGTGATGGATTGCTTTGATATTGAGTGTAATTCTGATTACTCTTCTTATTAAAGCTTTGCTTAGCACCTTGAAATTTACGATTGTAATTAGAGCCATATGGTGCTGCCGAAGCAACTGGCAACCCTTCTTTCACTTTAGAATTGCTAACTGTAGTATGGGGATGCGCAGTTACGTACTGGCAACAATATTCCTCCATGACTTTTATGTTCTTAGGTTTACGCTCATAAAGAAAAGCAAGAAAAGATTCGTTGACCGATGACATAACCTTGTCTCGAAGTAATAAGTCCATTAGGCCTTCATATGTTTTTTTCAGTCTGAGACAACTCAATCCAACGTGTGAATGTACGACGTATCTTTATAATAAAGTCAGAGAAATCCACTCCATTTTGTGGCAACATTGTCTTAAGACGATAATCTTTTTCTTTTAGTTGATATCTTTTAAGCAATGCTGCTCTGATAACATCATAGTTGGTCCTATCATGTTCCTCTATTGTCATAAGAGTAGTTACTGGTTCACCTGAAAAAAATTCCATCAGTTGTTCAACATATTTTTCCTTTTTTATTTTATGCGTATCGCATAAAAATTCGAATCTAACAAGATAATCCGTTATATCGTCCTTTAAAGGAGTGAAATGAGGAAATTTGATCTTATTAGACTTCTCCTTTGTCGTATCCGAAGTTGCTTGATGTGCACCTGCATTCCCCAATTTCAATTTCTCTAACTACAAAACCGCGAGTCTTTCATCATGTTCCCTTTTTGCTTTTCTCTTCAGCCTCAACTTGAAATTTTCTCTCCTCAGCAGCAGCTTGCCATTTTCTCTCCTCAGCAGCAGCTTGAGCCTGAAGTTTTTTCTCCTCAGCAGCAGCTTGAAATTTTTTTTCCTCAGGAGCAACTTGAACTTGAAGTTTTTTCTCCTCAGCAGCAGCTTGAGCTTGAAGTTTTCTCTCCTCAACAGCAACTGGAGCTTGAATTCTTCTATCTTCAGTTTCTCTATCCAACTGCATTTGTATCCTTTTCTCTTCAGCCTTCTGTGCCTTGGCATATTGAGCAAGTGCGAATTCTTCTAACTTCTCACCTGTCTTCCCAAGGGATTTCCCTTGTTCAATAAAGACGTCTAGTGTATTCATTATGTCTAACTATGTGAGATGAGACCTGAAAAATTAAATAAATTACTTATCCCACTTTGATGGGAGACAAGTCTGTAATACTAGACTTGTATACTCACTTCACTTTATTTCACTCTCTTTGAGAGACAAGTCTTAATCAAAGACCTTGTATAGTTACCTTGTTTCACTATAATATTATCATTATAAGTAACCTTTATCTGAAAAGTGTATGATATTAATACTAATAGTCAATGATCAAGTATATCTATAGACTGTATGACAACAATGTATTACAATAATAAATACAAAGACAAGAATACAAAACAACAACCGAAAACGTTCACAGAAGTCAAATAATAAATAAAGCTTAACTGAATCTAATGTTGTAAAATTTTACAATGATAACTGCGAAAATTAAACAAATGACAACACTGTTATAAACAAAAAGGTGTATAGAAATAAATGAAAGTAAGGAAAGACGAACAGATACAAACAAAACAAATCGTAAATCAAAGAATGGAAAAAATAACGAAAACAACACTAACACATCTCGTCACAGCTAAGAAAAAAAACTGAAAAGTAGCAACACAGGTTGCTCGCAATTTCCACTGGGGAAATATGCGTAATCCTACAGAAAACGCTCACGATAGAACCTCTATCACGTGGTATTTTCTATTGGAGTCTCCTTACCCAACCAGCCCGCTGAAATACATGTAACCAAAAACATGTATACACAAAACATGCATGGCATATATAAATACACAATATGTAGAATGTGTTTAGAGGAAGGCTCAGCTTTACACAAAATAAAGGCACAGTTTACACACTAAAACCGGCCACTTATCTTTTAGCACACTTCTCAATATGGGACCCCAAGATGCAGCAATAGTGAATGCAGTCAGGGACCCATAGCTGTACTGCTTGCATCAGGACCAGCGAACCAGAGCTGGTCAAGACCGCACTCCACCTCCACGTGGTGGTCCTGGAAACAGTCTGCAGCAGTGCAGTGAGCGAGTGCGGATCGCAGTGGGAAGGCAAACCCGGTCCCTAAAAAAAAATGTCGTGCTGAAGTCGGATGTGTCGACCGAAAGGTGCAGATATCACAGCTTAGGTGTAAACAGACACAACGCAACCACCGTCCTTTTCAGGGCGAACGAGGAAGAAGAAGAAGACTCCTCAATAGCCGCAAAGATGCAATATAATGCGGTACTACTGTCAACAACAATGGTAGACGATCCACCGTTGAAGGTCACCGTAACTTCATAACAGGCAGTGGTCTCCAAAGTGTAGCTACAAAAATCATACTCGACACCAGTTGAGACTAGAAAATCCAACGTCGATATGTTTGTAGAATGTAGTGCAAACAACCAGCGGTACTGTTTACGTTCTTAGGTTGACAGGTAACGATGTGACTTGATAGCTCAGAATGTAGTGTAAACAACCAGCGGTACTGTTTAAAATCTTAGGTCGACAGGTAATGATGTGACTTGATAGCCCAGATATATTGACATCTTTTGTAGAACTCCAGAAATGTATAACAATGTCACTTCAATTCCGTAGCAGTTGTGGTCCATGTAGCAGTAACACAAAAATGCCAACGACAGTGTTTATGTGAGTCAGCTCAGTTGTTAACCTATTTGCCACTGTCTTGAAAATGTAGAAAACCCACAAATCTGGTCCACTATAAATGTAACCGTCTGTTTTGTAACGGCCACCATAAATCTAACGTACTGTTTAAGAGTGATGTGGAAGCTGGCAGAGTGAACGTGTCATTTATCACCTGGACTGTGTAATGTTGCGGTGTCGATGTAGGTCACCAGAAATGTAACGGCCACCAGAGTGAGGCACTGCCAGGGGTACTATGATCACTCACAGTAAACAGCGTACATGTTGTAGATCTGTGATATTGGTATTATGATGTGCTGAGTGTGGGTGTAGACGTGAACACGAATGCTTGAGGCTCTTAGTAAAGTGAATAATGCACCCATACACTCACATGCAGTAGTCAATGATGAATTGAAGACTGCTGGCACGTTTCAAACATTTATTTACGAAACTGACAGTAGCATCAACAGGACAGTCAAATCGACGAGATCAAGGACTTCACATAGATAATAAATGACTGTTAAATGTCTGGTAATCAAAGACTTGCATCATACATCAAACATCATCTGTCCAAATGTTACAATATGTAATGTAGCTTCCGTACCATTGACTCAGTGCGTCAGGTACTTAATTAGCTTTATTTTTCAACAAACGAGCTCCTAAATTGCGTAGCAATAATACATAAGGCTGTTATTCAACTGGCATAGCTCGTTAGGTATATTTCCTCTTGCTGAAAATATTGGCCGTAATACGGGGCCTCAATATGTAGACAGCTGTGTATCAATTTTTTTAGCAGGCACGATCAAACCATGCTAAACATATATATATATATATATATATATATATATATATATATATATATATATATATATATATATATATATATATATACCGCCAACCTGCGGCATCCACAATAATTTATCATAATCATTAGGCTTCTGTTCACTTGAAAACATATAGTCTCATTTGGCTAGAACTAGAAGCCAAGAAGAAATTCTGTCTCTCAAGATCTGTGAGCTTCACTCGCAAATAGGTAATTTCAAATGTTCTGCAGCCAAAGTCATAGTAATAAGAATGTCATTTACCTTCATACAGAATCTTCTGGATACACCCTTAACAAACAATCACTGGGGAAAACATTGACATTTCAGTCATATCAAAACTTTCCAATCCCCATGATGATCTAGAGGAAAACACAACGGACATCGTCGTCCGACAGCCCAGATCACAATCTAGATGACGGAAGTCACAGTTCGCGCTCAGAACTCTGCGCATGCCTAGACAGCATAATAATGAGCATCGTTCAGACAGATCAACGACAACGATTGAAAGAAAGAGAAGATAACCCTTTAAACAACCTGTCATAGAAGTTAATACCCAATTATCCAACTTTGACCAACAAAGTTTCACCACAAAAGTATTAAATAGATTTACCTATATGACTCCGTCAAAACGACAAAAGTATTAAATAGATTTACCTATCATGACTCCGTCAAAAACGACAGCAACAGAGGTAAACATAAACTACACATCTAGGCTCAACTCTAACACCTGACAACAGAGATTACAGTTGTATAAATAGGTTCAGGAACAAATACACTGTCAAGTTAAAAGATACTACACATCCAGCCCCAACATTAACAACTGACTCCAGAGATTACAGTTATATAACTAGATTCAGCAACATATACATTATCAAGTAAACAGATACTACATATCAAGGCCCAACTCTAATACGTAACTACAGAGATTACAGTTACAAAACTAGGTACAGCAACAAATACACTGTGAAGTGAACAGATACTGCACATCAAAGCCCAACTCTATCACCTGACTACAGAGATTAGTTATATAACTAGGTACAGCAACAAATACACTGTCAAGTAAACAGATATCTTTTATTCTATAATTTAACATAACATGGTACTATTCATCGAAATATACACATTCCTGATGTTTTTCTTTCGGCGTCTAAGGTGAGAAAAGAATTTCACCTCCATCTTGGAAGGGTAGATAACTTGATGATTGGCTCAGTATAAATTGTGCCAGGAATGGTTGGTACATGATTTCTGTTTTTCCCGTGTTGATGGTAAGCCCAAAGCTGGAACAGGCTTCGGAGAATCTATCCATGCTATGCTGCAGATCAGTCTCTGAGCCAGCAATGAGGGCACAATCGTCAGCAAACAGAAGATCCCTGATGGTGTGTGTGATTTGACCTTGGTTTTTGCTTGAAGCTTCCTAAGGTTAAACAATTTTCCATCAATACGATATCTGATGTCGATTCCTGTGTCCCCATCTCTGAAATCATCAGTCAGCATAGCAGAAAACATGATACTGAAAAGAGTCGGTGCAAGTACACACCCTTGTTTAACTCCATCTGAGACTGCGAAAGGCTCCGATAGCTCACCGTTTTCCTGAACTCTAGCCTGCATTCCATCATGCAGTTGCTGCACTAATGAGATAAATTTCTTTGGGCAGCCGTATTTTGCCATGATCTTCCATAGACCCTCTCTACTGACCGTGTCGAACGCCTTTGTCAAATTGATGAAAGCTGTGTACAGGTCACAGTGCTGTTCTTGGCATTTTTCTTGAAGCTGTCTTGCAGCGAACACCATATCGGTGGTTCCACGTTCTTTCCGGAATCCGCACTGACTTTCAGGTAGAAGACCTTTGTCAAGATGAGCCGTAAGGCGATTAAGAAGGATTCTGGCGAACATCTTCCCAGCGATTGATAGTAGTGAGATGCCTCGATGATTGTTACAGTCTTGGCGATTACCTTTACGTTTATAAAGATGTATAATTGACGCATCCTTGAGATTGTGTGGGATGGTTTTACTCTGCCACATTTGCTGGAAGATCATGTGAAGTTTCTCTATCAGAACTGTACCGCCATCTTTATAGACCTCAACAGGAATTGAATCGGAGCCAGGGGCTTTTCCACTAGAAAGTTGACGAATTGCTTTTTGAGTCTCCTCCGGAGTCGGTATATCATCTAGTGCTTCATTTATAGGAATTTGGGGCAGTCGGTTGATCGCTTCGTCGTTAATAGATTATGGTTGGTTCAGAATATTATTAAAGTGTTCGACCCAGCGTTGGAGAATTTTTTCTTTGTCTGTAATTACAGTAGTGTTTTTCCATCTGCATTAAGGAGGGGAAATGATCCTGATGATGTTGGACTATAGACCGCTTTGAGTGCATGGTAAAAAAATTTTCAAGTCATGGCTGTCAGCAAAGCCTTGGAGCTCATCTGCTTTATTACTCAGCCATGACTCCCGCATCTGGCGTAGTTTATGTTGGACGATTCTACGCATGTTGTTGAAAGCGTCTTTCTTGGATGTAGATTTTGGATCATTTAATTATGCTTTATGGAGATGGTGTTTCTCAGCCAACATCTTCTTTATATCATCTGAGTTCTCACCAACCCAGTCATTTGGTTTCTTGATGGCGGGACCCAGGACCTCTGTAGCAGTGTTGTAGATCTGCTTGCTTAGGGCTGTCCAATTTGTTTCCGCACTTTGACCGTCTAACGAGATAGATTTGAGACGGTCTTCTAGGGTGTCAGTGAATGACTGTTTAATTTTTGTCTTCTTTAGTTTGGTGACATCCAGCCTTTTTTGAGTTTTCTTTCCCTGAGGGCGCCTGGCAGGTTGGATACGAATTTTAAGTTTAGACACAATGAGGCGATGATCAGTCCAGCATTCGGCACCACACATGGACTTGGTCACCCGGACATCTTGCCTGTCCTTCTTCCTAACAATTACATAGTCAATTAGGTGCCAATACTTTGAGCGAGGGTGCATCCAGGAGGTCCTGTTGCGGATAGGAAGTCGAAAAATGGTGTTGGTGACAAGGAGGTCATGTTCTGCGCAAGTCTGGAGGAGAAGAAGTCCATTGCTGTTACAGCGACCCACGCCGTACCTTCCGATAGTGCCATTCCAGGAAATGTTATCTGAGCCTACTCTTGCATTAAAGTCACCAAGAATAATAAGCTTATCTGCTTTAGGAACTGATGCAATGACTGCATGTAGTTCTTCGTAAAACTTATCCTTGACGTCATCCTGGTTTGTCATAGTTGGTGCATACGCGCTAATGATGGTGGCATGTTTCCTTCCATAAAGCAGCGGGATCTTGACCGTCATGAGTCGGTCATTTATTCCCTTTGGGGGCCCCGCTAACTTGCCGACAATTGCTGTTTTTATTGCAAATCCAACCCCTGCTTCTCGTCTTTCTTCAGTTCCTCTCCCGCTCCAATAGAATGTATAACCTGCACCCTTTTCGCAAAGTTGGCCCTCGCCTGCAAGTCGAGTTTCACTCAGTGCTGCTATGTTAATGTTGTATCTGGCCAGTTCTCTCCCAATCAGGGCAGTTCGCCTCTCGGGTCTGTTTGCGTTAAAGTCTTTGTCAAGTAGAGTGCGCACATTCCATGCGCCTAGAATGAGGGGGGAAAAATCTGTCCTTTCTTTTTCTTATGTGTCGCCCGCTGAAGTAGGGTACCCACCAACCGCGGTAAGCTGGTTAGGTAATGGTGGAGCAGGCAATGTTTAGGGCACCTTTTCTAGCCCCTTCCTCATGCCATGGAGGTGAGCAGTGCTTTCCTAAAGAGGGCTGCTCAGTCACTCAGGAGGCTGCCGAATCCCACTGCTGCTCCGATCAGTGGAAGACGACCATATGGCCTGAGCCGCCTGTGTGTAGGTCTGCGACTACGACTGCCAGCGGACCCACGCCTGCCGCTTTGCCCATCGCCACAGGACTTGTTGTGAGTGGATGGATGAGTGGATGAAAGAGTGACTTGCACAGTGATTTGGTTTAAAGTGAGGAAGAGTTGCGCAAATTCGTCGACCTCACTCTCTCGCCTGGGTCCATCTTAATCCAGTGGTAAGACAAGTCAAGACGACTGGAGATGAAGTCAGGTGCAGTGGATAACCATGGCTTTCTACGTGCCTCGCCATGCTCCTTACGCTCCACAGCGCGTTGCTGGTAATCGCCGTCATGCCCGTTGAACCAACAGGTGGTTTCTTCCGCGCAGTCTACCGAATCCAGTCTTCGCATGCATGGGTAGGCAGACCCTAACTCACCGAAGGTTTATAACCAGTCAGCTACCCTCACCTAGTTTAGCCGGCCTGTCAAAGCCGTTTCCCGGGGGGTGGCCGCATGCTGACAGCTAATAGGAGCCACAGGTGAGAGCTGGATGCCAGGTTTGGACCAAAGGTGGCTGAGCTGCCCTGAATAGGGCATGACAGCTCCTTAACCAGAGGTACTACCAATACCTGACATACCCCCCCCCCCCCCCCAGAGCAAGAAATAGAAACATGCTAAATGCATTCAGCACCAAATGCAAGAACCACATCTAACTTCAGAGATTACAGTTATATAACTAGGGACAGCAACAAATACTCTGTCAAGATACTACACATCAAGCCCCACATCTAACAAATGACTGCATAGATTACATTCATATAACTAAGTACAGCAACAAATGCACAGTCAAGTAAACAGATACTACACATCAAGCCCAACCTCTAACAACTGACTACAGAGATTACAGTTATATAACTAGGTATAGCAACAAATACACTGTCAAGTTAACAGATACTAAACATTAAGAGCCAACTCTAAATACTGACTACAGAAATTACAGCTATATAACTAAGTAGAGCAACAAGTACACTGTCTAGTTAACAGATACTACACATCAAGCCTCAAATCTAACACCTGTGTACAGAGAATACAGTTATATAACAAGGTACAGCAATGAATACAGGGTCAAGTAAACAGATACTATACATCAAGCCCCACCTCTAATACCTGACTACAGAAATTACTGTTATAAAATTAGGTACAGCTACAATGAATACAGGGTCAAGTAAACAGATACTATACATCAAGCCCCACCTCTAATACCTGACTACAGAAATTACTGTTATAAAATTAGGTACAGCTACAAAGAAACTGTCATGTAAACAAATACCACACATCAAGCCTTAAATCCAACACCTAACTACAGAGATTATAGTTATATAACTAGGTACAGCAACAAATACACTGTCAAGTTAACAGATACTACACATCAAGCCTCAACAATAATACCTGACTGCAGAGATTACAGTTATCAACTAGGGACAACAACAAATACACTGTCAAGTAAGAAAATAATACACATCTAACAACTAATTACAGAGATTAAAGTTATATAAATAGGTACAGCAACAAATACACTGTCATTTAAACAAATACCACATATCAAGCCTCAAATCTAACACCTTATTCTAGAGATTACAGTTATATAACTAGGTACAGCAACAAATACACTGTCAAGTTAACAGATACTACACATCAAGCCTCAACAATAACACCTGACTGCAGAGATTACAGTTATATAACTAGGTACTGCAACAAATACACTGTGAGGTAAACATAAACTACACATCAAGGCTCAACTCTAACACCTGACAACAGAGATTACAGTTATATAACTAGGTACATCAACAAATACACTGTGAGGTAAACAGATACAGCACTTCAAAGCCCAAATCTAACACCTGACTACAGAGATTATAGTTATATAACTAGGTACAGCAACAAATACACTGTCAAGTAAACAGATACTACACATCAAGCCCCACTTCTAACAAAATGACTACAGACATTACAGTTATATAATTAGGTACAGCAACAAATACACTGTCAAGTAAACAAAAATTACACATCAAGACCCAACTCTTACAGTTATATAACTAGGTATAGCAACATATACACTGTCAAGTTAACAAATACAGTACTACTCATCAAGCCTCAACAATAACACCTGACTGGAGATTACAGATGTATAACTAGGTACTGCAACAAATACACTGTGAGGTAAACATAAACTACACATCAAGGCTCAACTCTAACACCTGACTACAGGTATTACAGTTGTATAACTAAGTTCAGCAACAAATACATTGTCAAGTAAACAGATACTACACATCCAGCCCCAACACTAGCAATTAACTACAGAGATTTTTACAGTTATATAACTAGATATAGCAACATATACACTGTCAAGTTAACAAATACTACACATTAAGCCCCAACTCTAACTACTGACTACAGATATTACAGTTATATAACTAATAACAATAAACAAATAAACTGTCAAGTAAAAATACTACACATCAAACCCCACTTCTGACAATTGACTGCAGAGATTACATTCATATAACTAAGTACAGCAACAAATGGACAGTCAAGTAAACAGATACTACACATCAAGCCGTACCTCTAACAACTAACTACAGAGATTACAGATATATAACTTGTTACAGCAACAAATTGAGGAAAGAACAAGCAGGCATCAGAAAGAACAGAAGACGTGTAGATCATATATTTACCCTCAGGAACATTATAGAGCAGTGCTCAGAATGGCAGAGGCAGCTGTACATTAACTTTGTTGATTTTTAAAAGGCTTTCGACAGCATACACAGGGACAGCCTATGGAAAATTCTGAGGGCCTATGGAATTCCCAGCCGCATTGTTTCCATCATAAAAAGCCTCTATTCTAACTTTACGTGCAGTGTTGGATCGAGTAATGTAACTTTTGAAGTGAAAACAGGAGTATGACAGGGATGCCCCTTATCAACAACATTATTTTTGACAGTCATAGATTGGGTGATGCGCCAGACAACAGAGGGCAGTCCAAGAGGAATTAGATGGACAACATTTTCTACACTGGAAGACCTGGAATATGCAGATGACCCATTGCACTACTCGCGCATTCACATCAGCACATTCAAGACAAAACTGATAGACTGAATAAGTATGGCCAGCAGGTTGGCCTGAACATCAATTTGAAGAAGACAGAGGTCATGACACTAAATGTGGGCAATCTTGAGCCAATAACATAAGGAACCAGAAGTTAGAACAGACAGACACATTTACTTACCTAGGATGCATAGTAACACCTGACGGTGGAACAAGCAAGGACATTAACAACAGAATGAATAAAGCGAGAACAGCCTTTGCTGTTCTCAACAACATTTGGAAGTCTTCCTAGTACAGCACAAACACCAAATTAAGACTGTATGAGAGCTGTGTACTTTCTGTGCTTCTCTATGGTGCAGAATGTTGGAGAGTAACAGAGAAGGAAATGTCGAAACTGTCCTCCTTCCACACAATCTGTCTAAGGAAAATTCTCTGAATCTTTTGGCCAAACACCATCAGCAAGCAAGAACTACTTATTCGGAGTAACCAGGAGGACATGCACACCATCATAGCTGGCAGACACTGGAGTTGGGTTGGCCACGTCCTCAGAAGGGACCCTGATACCATCACAAGAACAGCTATGCTATGGACCCCCGAGGGAAAGTGAAAGAGAGGCCGACCAAAAACAACTTGGCGGAGAACTGTGGAAGCTGAAATGCAAAGAATGAACCACAGTTGGGGTACTGTACAAAGGATGGCCGCCGACCGAGCAAAGTGGAATCAATTTGTTGCTGCCCTACAAGACGCCACCAGGCGTGATGGCCGCTGACTGCTTTGACGGTTGGTGGTTATGGATCAAAGAAGAAGAAGACAGCAACAAATACACTGTCATGTTAACAGATACTACACATTAAGCTCCAACTCTAACTACTGACTACAGAAATTAGAGTTATATAACTAGGTACAGCAACAAATACAGGGTCAAGTAAACAGATACTACACATCAAGCCCCACCTCTAATACCTGACTACAGAGATTACTGTTATAAAATTAGGTACAGCAACAAATACACTGTGAGGTTAACAAATACTGCACATCAAAGCCCAAATCTAACACCTTAGTACAGAGATAACAGTTATATAACTAGGTACAGCAACAAATACACTGTCTGTAGTATTTAGAGTTGGGGCTTAATGTGTAGTATATGTTAACTTGACAGTGTATTTGTTGCTGTAGCTAGTTATATAACTGTAATCTCTGTAGTCAGTTGTTAGAGGTTGGGCTTAATGTGTAGTATCTGTTTACTTGACTGTGCATTTGTTGCTGTACTTAGTTATATGAATGTAATCTATGCAGTCAATTGTCGGAGGTGGGGTTTGATGTGTAGTATTTTTATTTGACAGTGTATTTGTTAATGTGCCTAGTTATATAACTGTAATATCTGTAGTCAGTAGTTAGAGTTGGGGCTTAATGTGTAGTATATGTTAACTTGACAGTATATTTGTTGCTGTACCTAGTTATATAACTGTAATCTCTGTAGTCAGGTGTTAGATTTGGGGCTTGATGTGTAGTATCTGTTTACTTGACAGTGCATTTGTTGCTGTACCTAGTTATATAACTGTAGTCAGTTGTTAGATGTGGGGCTTGATGTGTAGTATCTTTTTACTTTTTGGTATCTTTTTACAATACTAACAACTGACTCCAGAGATTACAGTTACATAATTAGATACAGCAATATATACACTATCAAGTAAACAGAAACTACACATCAAGGCCCAACTCTAACACCTAACTACAGAGATTACAGTTACATAACTTGGTACATCAACGGATACACTGTGAGGTAAACAGATACAGCACATCAAAGCCCAAATCTAACACCTGACTACAGAGATTATAGTTATATAACTAGGTACAGCAACAAATACACTGTCAACTAAACAGATACTACACATCAAGCCCCACTTCTAACACATGACTACAGACATTACAGTTATATAATTAGGTTCTGCAACAAATACACTGTCAAGTAAACAAAAATTACACATCAAGACCCAACTCTAACACCATAATACAGAGATTACAGTTATATAACTAGGTACAGCAACATATACACTGTTAAGTTAACAGATACTACTCATCAAGCTTCCACAATAACACCTGACTGGAGATTACAGTTGTATAACTAGGTGCTGAAACAAATACACTGTGATCTAAACATAAACTACACATCAAGGCTCAACTCTAACACCTGACTACAGAGATTACAGTTGTATAACTACGTTCAGCAACAAATACATTGTCAAGTAAACAGAAACTACACATCCAGCCCCAACACTAGCAACTAACTCCAGAGATTTTTAGTTATAAAACTAGGTATAGCAACATATACACTGTCAAGTAAATGGATACTACACATAAAGCCCCAACTCTAACACATGACTACAGGAATTACAGTTATATAACTAGATACAATAAACAAATACACTGTCAAGTAAAAATACTACACATCAAGCCCCAAATCTAACACCTGACTACAGAGATTACAGTTATATAACTAGGTACAGCAACAAATACACTGTCAAGTTAACAAATACGCCCCAACTCTAACTAATGACTACAGATATTACAGTTATATAACTAGATACAATAAACAAATACACTGTCAAGTAAAAATACTACACATCAAACCCCACTTCTGACAATTGACTGCAGAGATTACATTCATATAACTAAGTACAGCAACAAATGGACAGTCAAGTAAACAGATACTACATGTCAAGCCCAACCTCTAACAACTGACTACAGAGATTACAGTTATACAGCTAGGTACAGCAACAAACACACTGTCAAGTTAACAGATACTACACATTAAGCCCCAACTCTAACTACTGACTACAGAAATTAGAGTTATATAACTAGGTACAGCAACAAATACAGGGTCAAGTAAACAGATACTACACATCAAGCCCCACCTCTAATACCTGACTACAGAGATTACTGTTATATAACTAGGTACAGCTACAAAGACACTGTCAAGTAATAAGATATAAAACATCAAACTACATCTCTGACAACTGACTACAGAGATTTGAATTATAAAACTAGGTACAGCAACAAATACACTGTCATGTAAACAAATACCACACATTAAGCCTCAACTCCAACACCTGACTACAGAGATTACAGTTATAAAATTAGGTACAGCAACAAATACACTGTGAGGTTAACAAATACTGCACATCAAAGCCCAAATCTAACACCTTAGTAGAGATAACAGTTATATAATTAGGTACAGCAACAAATACACTGTCAAGTAAACAGATACTACACATCAAGCACAACTTCTAACACCTGACTACAGAGATTACATGTATATTACAAGGTACAGCATTAAATGCACTGTCAAGTAAACAGATACTACACATGAACCCCATCTACGACAATTAACGAAAGAGATTACAGTTATGTAACTAGGTACAGAGATTACAGTTATGGAACAAGGTACAGCAACAAATACACTGTCAAGTAAACAGATACTACACATCAAACCCCACCTCTAATACCTGAATACA
This sequence comes from Oreohelix idahoensis, assembly GCA_024509875.1. Taxonomy (NCBI): domain Eukaryota; kingdom Metazoa; phylum Mollusca; class Gastropoda; order Stylommatophora; family Oreohelicidae; genus Oreohelix; species Oreohelix idahoensis. The sequence goes on along the minus strand of JAMPIV010018344.1, from coordinate 61,072 downwards.
GAGATTACGGTTATAAAACTAGGTACAGCAACAAATACACTGTCATGTAAACAGATTCAACACATCAAACCACACTTCTGACAACTGACTACAGATATTCAATTATAAAACTAGGTACAGCAACAAATACACTGTTATGTAAACAGATTCAACACATCAAACCACACCTCTGACAACTGACTACAGAGATTCAATTATAAAACTAGGTACAGCAACAAATACACTGTCATGTAAACAAATACCACACATCAAGCCTCAAATCCAACACCTGACTACAAAGATTACAGTTATATAACTAGGTACAGCAACAAATACTCCGTCAAGTTAACAGATACTACACATCAAACCTCAACAATAACACCTGACTGCAGAGATTACAGTTATATAACTAAGTATTGCAACAAATACACTGTGAGGTAAACATAAACTACACATCAAGGCTCAACTCTAACACCTGAGTACAGAGATTACAGTTGTATAATTAGGTTCAGCAACAAATACATTGTCAAGTAAACAGATATTACACATCCAGCCCCAACACTAACAACTAACTCCAGAGATTTTTACAGTTATATAACTAGGTATAGCAACATATACACTGTCAAGTAAACGGATATTAGACATAAAGCCCCAACTCTAACACATGACTACAGAGATTAGTTATATAGCTATTTGGAGCAACATATACACTGTCAAGTAAACAGTTACTACACGTCAAGTCCCACCTCTAAAAACTGACTACAGAGATTACAGTTATATAACTAGGGACAGCAACAAATACACTGTCAAGTAAACAGATACTACACATCAAGCCCCACATTTAACAACTGACTACAGAGATTACAGTTATATAACTATTAACAACAACAAATATACTGTCAAGTAAACATATACTACACATCAAGCCCAACCTATGGTACATTGGGTGGTCTGTTAGTCTTTTACCATAGAATAAATGCTCTTAGAAGGCAAAGACTCAAACGAAGTAATTTTGTAGAATCAACCAAACCACAAATGAGAGCAGTATCCATAGATGAAATATCCACCGTTAAACCCATCTACACTGCACACAAGCTTCCAGTTTGGAAACAAAATCGTTTCCCTAAAATGATAGAAAACATTCCTGGAATTGAAGGTAAAAAGAGCCAAACTGCAACAGATAGAAAATCCATAGCGACAAAATACATAGAAAAACATTATCCATGCAACACCTGGACCCATGCATACACAGATGGATCAGCAACAAATGCAATAGAAAATGGAGGTGGGGGTGTCTTTCTGACCTTAAGCACTGGTGCAGAAAAAAGGCTGTCAGTGGCAACAGGACGATTCTCCAGCAACTTCAGAGCAGAGGCAGAGGCCTTGAAAACTGCAGCAGAGGTTATATTGACAGAAGAAAGCACAGAGAGACAAGTTGCTTTCTTTACTGATGCACAGTCAGTAATTGCAGCGTTGAAAAGCCAAAATAATACAGACCTGGATGATCTCAGAATAGTGCTCCACAACACTTTGTCAACAATTCAAAGTGTTGTGATCCAATGGATCCAATCTCATTGTAACATCACCGGCAATGAAGAGACTGACAAAATGTCAAAAGAAGGTTCACATCTACCTCAGCCTGATGCAAGCATAACTTTTGAGGAGGCAAAGAGTTTTATCAGAATCAGATACAGAAACAAATGGAATGTAGAACATCCAGGGCACACACTGAATGATGCTTACTACCAGCTCCATAGAAGAGAACAAGTGGTAATCTTCAGACTCCGCAGTGGCCACAATAGATTGAGATACCATCTATTCAACAAGTTAAAGATAGGAACTACCGATCAGTGTAACTGTGGCACTGATAAAATGACTGCTGAACATCTGCTTCAAAGTTGCCCCATATATGTGGTACAGAGAAAGTGCATATGGCCGACGCCAGCTCCTTTCGTGGAAAAGCTTTACGGGAATTCAAATAGCCTCAAACTGACTACTGCTTTCTATGAGAACATTCAAGTGGACGTCTGAGAGTGTACGAAGAAGAAGAAGCCCAACCTCTAACAACTGACTACAGAGATTACAGTTATCAACTAGGGACAACAACAAATACACTGTCAAGTAAGCAGATACTACACATTAAGCACAACATCTAACAACTAACTACAGAGATTACAGTTATATAACTAGGTACAGCAACAAATACACTGTCAAGTAAACAGATACTACACATTAAGCCTCAACAATAACACCTGACTGGTTTCTAGATGGGGGCAGTACTGCCCCCTGGAGGGCGTTTTCAAGATGTTTGGGAGCATTCTGACGGGTCGCAACGATTGGGGGTCACTACTTCCATTCAGGGGGGGGGGGAGGGGGGGCGTTATGTACATTTTTATAAGAATCAATATGAAACAATTATAAAAGATATTCCCCTTTGCATAGTTTGTAACATGATAGTTTTTATTTGCCCTGCATCCCATGCAGTGTTACAAGGATTCCAAAAGCAAAATTTTAGTACCTGGTATGTTACCATTGTCAGGAGACAGTAGGTGGAGATTTATGTCCCTTCAACACTCAAAACATTCGTTAACCTCTCGATACACCCAAGCTAACCTTCTCTCTCAGCTCACCCAAGCTAGCCTTCTCTCTCAACTCTCGACACACCCAAGCTAACCTTCTCTCTCCACACCCAAGCTAACCTTCTCTCTCCACACCCAAGCTAACCTTTTCTCTCCACTCTTGACACATATTTTCTTCTGGAAACACATTCCCATCCAACACTGATTAGCCTGTAAACACACCACAGCCCCTTCCCTACTCTGTCCACTCCACAGCCCGACTTCCTCCGCAAAACATTTAAAAAAAAAATAAAATAAAATTTTGCCTCGTTTTAGTAGTCGAGGCGCGTCCCCTTTCAATGTAGCTGGTTATATTAGGGCGCATGTCCAAATATAAAAGACCTTTAGGTGTGGAGAATTGTTACACCCCAAAACATGTTGCTACTACAAAAGCACAAACGAAACCGACTGCAGATTTGTAAACAGAGGAGATTTTGAGACTTATTTAACAAACTTTAGAACCAAATATTACAAAACTGGCTGAAGTCACATCCAAGTGCAAGGTATGATCATTTTTCTAATTTATAAAGTGGTTACATAATAAATAGATAATAAAATTTACTTTAAAGCGCCAAAACAACGGCGGCATAAGGCAGAAACCAGTGCTCTCCAGGTTGTTTCGTTTTGATTCCCTCTTAGCACATGCAACATTATTTAGGACCCAACGTTCTTCCTTCTCTTATTTAATTGTTCTTCTGAGTGTTTTCTTTGGTCCTTCCTTTTTTTCCGCCTTACCCCTCAGGAACCCAAGTGAGCGCCTGTAGTGTATTTTCTGTTTGTTGTTGCAATACGTAGGACATGGGATACCGAAATATGACCATCGTCTTTTCCCATTATATAGTCGGAGACATATTTTCTGCTAGAGTCTTCTCTTATTTGTCGATTAGTCTGTGAATTCTTTCCAACTGGATGGTTCATGAGTTTTCTAAGACATTTGTTCTCGAATGTATTCAAGGCTTGTTCTCCAATGATTTTGTTATTTTCCAACTCTCACAAGCCGTATGTAACACTGAGATAACATTTGAATTAAACAGACGAAGCTTGGTATGTATATTCAATGATCGTAATTTCCAAATGTTAGATAATCTATTGAAGGCGCTAGCTGCCAAAGCAATTCTAGTATTGATTTCTCTTGTTGTGTCACCATCCTGAGTCATTTTACTGCCTAAATAATTGAAACTTTCAACTTTCTGTAGTTTTTCCCCGTTCAAGATGATATCAAAGGTCTCGTTAGAAAAGTTCATAGCTTTAGTTTTAGAGGCATTTTTTTTGGAGAACTATTTTACCCGAGAGATGACACAAATTATTTATTGCTTTCTTGGGGATTGTCTTGGTGTTGAAAACTTAAGAAAGTAGTAAAATGCTACAATTCATCTGCGAAATCCAGGTCCCCCAGGAATTTTCCATTTGTCCATTTTTTAACCCAATTGTCATGGTGCAGGGATAATAATTCTTCATAACCGTATCAATTGCTTATTTCCAAAAAGGTATGGTGACATAATACAGCCTTGGATTTTCACCCATAGTTTCTTACTGTAAAGAGAACCAATTCTGTTTTCCCTGACAAATTTGTCTAAAACACAACATATTGCATTGTCATATGTTTCCTTAGCAGCATTTGGATTATATTCACATATTTTGTTTGGAAAAACCATAGATGGTGTAAGTCCATCTTCCACAATGATTTGGGCGTGTGTAGACTAGCCCTATTTCAAGTGCCATTTGCCTGATAGTCTACAACCGCCCATCATTGTGGAAGATACTTACAGATCTATGGTTTTTTCCAACAAAATATGTGAATTATAATCAAAGCCCTTATTGACAATGCAAGATGGTTGTGTTTACGAACAAATAAAGGGTAAATACAGAGAATGGTTGGCACAGTTAAGAAACCCAGGGCCATGAAACAATGGCTGTATTATGTCCACCAATACTTTTTTTGGGAATAGCTATTTATTGGGTTCATCTGATAAACTGATACCCATGCAATGAAACCTGCAATTGGGTATAAAAAATGGATCAAATGGAATAATTCCTGGGGGACCTGGATTTCGCAGATGATGTAGCATTCTTAAGTTTGCACAACACCAAGACAATCCCATAGAAGCAATAAATAATTTTGTGTCATCTCTCGGTGTTAAGATTGGTCTCCCAAATACAATTGCCGAGTAAAACTAAAGGCTATGAACTTTTCCTCTACGAGACCTTTGAGTTTAACATCTTCAGAACGGGGAAAAAACTTACAGAAAGTTGAAAGTTTTTCACTTATTTTAGGCCCAGTTCAAATGACTCAGGATGGTGACACAACAATAGAAAATCCATCAACTGAGAAATGCCTTTGGGCAGGCATAGCGCCTTCAATAGATTATCTAACATTTGGAAATTACGATCATTGAATATACATACCAAGCTTCGTCTGTTTAATTCAAATGTTATCTCAGTGTTAACATACGGCTGTGAGAGTTGGAAAATAACAAAATCATTCGAGAACAAGCTGAATACACATCGAGACCAATTGTCTTAGTAAAAACCATGAAAACATCAGTTTGGAAAGAATTCCAAGAAAACTAATCGGGACAAATAATGAGAATAGACCTAGGCAGAAAATATGTCTACTCCGACTATATAAGGAAAAGGACGATGTAATCCATTCATATCCGGTCATGTCCTACGAATGCAAAACAACAGAATACCACTATGAACAGGGCGCTCCACTTGGTTTTCCTTGAGGGTAAAGCGGGAAGAAATATGGGAAGACCCAAAAGAAAGGACACTTCAGAAGAACTCATAATAAGAGAAAGGAAGGAAAAGAACGTTGTGTATCCTAAATAATGTTGCAAGAGCCATAAGAGGAGTCGTCGTCACAACGAAACAACCTGGAATGAGCACCTGGTTTCTGCCTTATGCCGCCCGTGTTTGGCGCTTAAAGAATTTATTATTATTATTATTTAAAAACCTTATTTAAAAAATTGGGAAAAAATGAGAATCCTTGCACTTGGTCTTCAGCCAGTTTTTGTAATATTTGTTCTAAAGTTTGTTTAAAAGAAGTCTCAAAAATCTCCTCTGTTAGTAGCAACATGTTTTGGGGATCTGTTGTAACAATTCTCCACACCTAAAGGTCTTTTATATTTGGACAATGCGCCCTAATATAACCAGTACATTGAACGTGGACGCGCCTCGACTAAACGAGGCAAAATTTTTATTTTATTTTTTTTAAAATGTTTGGGAGGAAGTCGTGCTGTGGAAGTGGACAGAGTAGGGAAGGGGCTGTGGTGTGTTTACAGGCTAATCAGTGTTTGATGGGAATGTGTTCCAGAAGAAAATATGTGTCAAGAGTGGAGAGAAAAAGGTTAGCTTGGGTGTGGAGAGAGAAGGTTAGCTTGGGTGTGGAGAGAGAAGGTTAGCTTGGGTGTGTCGAGAGTTGAGAGAGAAGGCTAGCTTGGGTGAGCTGAGAGAGAAGGTTAGCTTGGGTGTATCGAGAGGTTAACGAATGTTTTGAGTGTTGAAGGGACATAAATCTCCACCTACTGTCTCCTGACAATGGTAACATACCAGGTACTAAAATTTTGCTTTTGGAATCCTTGTAACACTGCATGGGATGCAGGGCAAATAAAAAACTATCATGTTAAAAAATATGCAAAGGGCAATACCTTTTTATAATTTTTTCATATTTATTTTTAAAAAAAGGTACAAAACCCCCCCCCCCCTCCCCCCCCCCCCCCTGAATGGAAGTAGTGACCCCCAATCGTTGCGACCCGTCAGAATGCTCCCAAACATCTTGAAAACGCCCCCAGGGGGCAGTACTGCCCCCGTCTAGAAAACCAGTCAGGTGTTTTGTTGAGGCTTGATGTGTAGTATCTGTTTACTTGACAGTGTATTTGTTGCTGTACCTAGTTATATAACTGTAATCTCTGTAGTTAGTTGTTAGATGTTGTGCTTAATGTGTAGTATCTGCTTACTTGACAGTGTATTTGTTGTTGTCCCTAGTTGATAACTGTAATCTCTGTAGTCAGTTGTTAGAGGTTGGGCTTCTTCTTCTTCGTACACTACTCAGACGTCCACTTGAATGTTCTCATAGAAAGCAGTAGTCAGTTTGAGGCTATTTGAATTCCCGTAAAGCTTTTCCACGAAAGGAGCTGGCGTCGGCCATATGCACTTTCTCTGTACCACATATATGGGGCAACTTTGAAGCAGATGTTCAGCAGTCATTTTATCAGTGCCACAGTTACACTGATCGGTAGTTCCTATCTTTAACTTGTTGAATAGATGGTATCTCAATCTATTGTGGCCACTGCGGAGTCTGAAGATTACCACTTGTTCTCTTCTATGGAGCTGGTAGTAAGCATCATTCAGTGTGTGCCCTGGATGTTCTACATTCCATTTGTTTCTGTATCTGATTCTGATAAAACTCTTTGCCTCCTCAAAAGTTATGCTTGCATCAGGCTGAGGTAGATGTGAACCTTCTTTTGACATTTTGTCAGTCTCTTCATTGCCGGTGATGTTACAATGAGATTGGATCCATTGGATCACAACACTTTGAATTGTTGACAAAGTTTGTGGAGCACTATTCTGAGATCATCCAGGTCTGTATTATTTTGGCTTTTCAACGCTGCAATTACTGACTGTGCATCAGTAAAGAAAGCAACTTGTCTCTCTGTGCTTTCTTCTGTCAATATAACCTCTGCTGCAGTTTTCAAGGCCTCTGCCTCTGCTCTGAAGTTGCTGGAGAATCGTCCTGTTGCCACTGACAGCCTTTTTTCTGCACCAGTGCTTAAGGTCAGAAAGACACCCCCACCTCCATTTTCTATTGCATTTGTTGCTGATCCATCTGTGTATGCATGGGTCCAGGTGTTGCATGGATAATGTTTTTTCTATGTATTTTGTCGCTATGGATTTTCTATCTGTTGCAGTTTGGCTCTTTTTACCTTCAATTCCAGGAATGTTTTCTATCATTTTAGGGAAACGATTTTGTTTCCAAACTGGAAGCTTGTGTGCAGTGTAGATGGGTTTAACGGTGGATATTTCATCTATGGATACTGCTCTCATTTGTGGTTTGGTTGATTCTACAAAATTACTTCGTTTGAGTCTTTGCCTTCTAAGAGCATTTATTCTATGGTAAAAGACTAACAGACCACCCAATGTACCATAGGTTGGGCTTGATGTGTAGTATATGTTTACTTGACAGTATATTTGTTGTTGTTGTTAATAGTTATATAACTGTAATCTCTGTAGTCAGTTGTTAAATGTGGGGCTTGATGTGTAGTATCTGTTTACTTGACAGTGTATTTGTTGCTGTCCCTAGTTATATAACTGTAATCTCTGTAGTCAGTTTTTAGAGGTGGGACTTGACGTGTAGTAACTGTTTACTTGACAGTGTATATGTTGCTCCAAATAGCTATATAACTAATCTCTGTAGTCATGTGTTAGAGTTGGGGCTTTATGTCTAATATCCGTTTACTTGACAGTGTATATGTTGCTATACCTAGTTATATAACTGTAAAAATCTCTGGAGTTAGTTGTTAGTGTTGGGGCTGGATGTGTAATATCTGTTTACTTGACAATGTATTTGTTGCTGAACCTAATTATACAACTGTAATCTCTGTACTCAGGTGTTAGAGTTGAGCCTTGATGTGTAGTTTATGTTTACCTCACAGTGTATTTGTTGCAATACTTAGTTATATAACTGTAATCTCTGCAGTCAGGTGTTATTGTTGAGGTTTGATGTGTAGTATCTGTTAACTTGACGGAGTATTTGTTGCTGTACCTAGTTATATAACTGTAATCTTTGTAGTCAGGTGTTGGATTTGAGGCTTGATGTGTGGTATTTGTTTACATGACAGTGTATTTGTTGCTGTACCTAGTTTTATAATTGAATCTCTGTAGTCAGTTGTCAGAGGTGTGGTTTGATGTGTTGAATCTGTTTACATAACAGTGTATTTGTTGCTGTACCTAGTTTTATAATTGAATATCTGTAGTCAGTTGTCAGAAGTGTGGTTTGATGTGTTGAATCTGTTTACATGACAGTGTATTTGTTGCTGTACCTAGTTTTATAACCGTAATCTCTGTATTCAGGTATTAGAGGTGGGGTTTGATGTGTAGTATCTGTTTACTTGACCCTGTATTCGTTGCTGTACCTTGTTCCATAACTGTAATCTCTGTACCTAGTTACATAACTGTAATCTCTTTCGTTAATTGTCGTAGATGGGGTTCATGTGTAGTATCTGTTTACTTGACAGTGCATTTAATGCTGTACCTTGTAATATACATGTAATCTCTGTAGTCAGGTGTTAGAAGTTGTGCTTGATGTGTAGTATCTGTTTACTTGACAGTGTATTTGTTGCTGTACCTAATTATATAACTGTTATCTCTACTAAGGTGTTAGATTTGGGCTTTGATGTGCAGTATTTGTTAACCTCACAGTGTATTTGTTGCTGTACCTAATTTTATAACTGTAATCTCTGTAGTCAGGTGTTGGAGTTGAGGCTTAATGTGTGGTATTTGTTTACATGACAGTGTATTTGTTGCTGTACCTAGTTTTATAATTCAAATCTCTGTAGTCAGTTGTCAGAGATGTAGTTTGATGTTTTATATCTTATTACTTGACAGTGTCTTTGTAGCTGTACCTAGTTATATAACAGTAATCTCTGTAGTCAGGTATTAGAGGTGGGGCTTGATGTGTAGTATCTGTTTACTTGACCCTGTATTTGTTGCTGTACCTAGTTATATAACTCTAATTTCTGTAGTCAGTAGTTAGAGTTGGGGCTTAATGTGTAGTATCTGTTAACTTGACAGTGTGTTTGTTGCTGTACCTAGCTGTATAACTGTAATCTCTGTAGTCAGTTGTTAGAGGTTGGGCTTGACATGTAGTATCTGTTTACTTGACTGTCCATTTGTTGCTGTACTTAGTTATATGAATGTAATCTCTGCAGTCAATTGTCAGAAGTGGGGTTTGATGTGTAGTATTTTTACTTGACAGTGTATTTGTTTATTGTATCTAGTTATATAACTGTAATATCTGTAGTCATTAGTTAGAGTTGGGGCGTATTTGTTAACTTGACAGTGTATTTGTTGCTGTACCTAGTTATATAACTGTAATCTCTGTAGTCAGGTGTTAGATTTGGGGCTTGATGTGTAGTATCTATTTACTTGACAGTGTATTTGTTGTTGTAACTAGTTATATAACTGTAATTCCTGTAGTCATGTGTTAGAGTTGGGGCTTTATGTGTAGTATCCATTTACTTGACAGTGTATATGTTGCTATACCTAGTTTTATAACTAAAAATCTCTGGAGTTAGTTGCTAGTGTTGGGGCTGGATGTGTAGTTTCTGTTTACTTGACAATGTATTTGTTGCTGAACGTAGTTATACAACTGTAATCTCTGTAGTCAGGTGTTAGAGTTGAGCCTTGATGTGTAGTTTATGTTTAGATCACAGTGTATTTGTTTCAGCACCTAGTTATACAACTGTAATCTCCAGTCAGGTGTTATTGTGGAAGCTTGATGAGTAGTATCTGTTAACTTAACAGTGTATATGTTGCTGTACCTAGTTATATAACTGTAATCTCTGTATTATGGTGTTAGAGTTGGGTCTTGATGTGTAATTTTTGTTTACTTGACAGTGTATTTGTTGCAGAACCTAATTATATAACTGTAATGTCTGTAGTCATGTGTTAGAAGTGGGGCTTGATGTGTAGTATCTGTTTAGTTGACAGTGTATTTGTTGCTGTACCTAGTTATATAACTATAATCTCTGTAGTCAGGTGTTAGATTTGGGCTTTGATGTGCTGTATCTGTTTACCTCACAGTGTATCCGTTGATGTACCAAGTTATGTAACTGTAATCTCTGTAGTTAGGTGTTAGAGTTGGGCCTTGATGTGTAGTTTCTGTTTACTTGATAGTGTATATATTGCTGTATCTAATTATGTAACTGTAATCTCTGGAGTCAGTTGTTAGTATTGTAAAAAGATACCAAAAAGTAAAAAGATACTACACATCAAGCCCCACATCTAACAACTGACTACAGTTATATAACTAGGTACAGCAACAAATGCACTGTCAAATAAAAATACTACACATCAAGCCCCAAATCTAACACCTGACTACAGAGATTACAGTTATATAACTAGGTACAGCAACAAATATACTGTCAAGTTAACATATACTACACATTAAGCCCCAACTCTAACTACTGACTACAGATATTACAGTTATATAACTAGGCACATTAACAAATACACTGTCAAATAAAAATACTACACATCAAACCCCACCTCCGACAATTGACTGCATAGATTACATTCATATAACTAAGTACAGCAACAAATGCACAGTCAAGTAAACAGATACTACACATTAAGCCCAACCTCTAACAACTGACTACAGAGATTACAGTTATATAACTAGCTACAGCAACAAATACACTGTCAAGTTAACATATACTACACATTAAGCCCCAACTCTAAATACTACAGACAGTGTATTTGTTGCTGTACCTAGTTATATAACTGTTATCTCTGTACTAAGGTGTTAGATTTGGGCTTTGATGTGCAGTATTTGTTAACCTCACAGTGTATTTGTTGCTGTACCTAATTTTATAACAGTAATCTCTGTAGTCAGGTATTAGAGGTGGGGCTTGATGTGTAGTATCTGTTTACTTGACCCTGTATTTGTTGCTGTACCTAGTTATATAACTCTAATTTCTGTAGTCAGTAGTTAGAGTTGGAGCTTAATGTGTAGTATCTGTTAACATGACAGTGTATTTGTTGCTGTCTTCTTCTTCTTTGATCCATAACCACCAACCGTCAAAGCAGTCAGCGGCCATCACGCCTGGTGGCGTCTTGTAGGGCAGCAACAAATTGATTCCACTTTGCTCGGTCGGCGGCCATCCTTTGTACAGTACCCCAACTGTGGTTCATTCTTTGCATTTCAGCTTCCACAGTTCTCCGCCAAGTTGTTTTTGGTCGGCCTCTCTTTCACTTTCCCTCGGGGGTCCATAGCATAGCTGTTCTTGTGATGGTATCAGGGTCCCTTCTGAGGACGTGGCCAACCCAACTCCAGTGTCTGCCAGCTATGATGGTGTGCATGTCCTCCTGGTTACTCCGAATAAGTAGTTCTTGCTTGCTGATGGTGTTTGGCCAAAAGATTCAGAGAATTTTCCTTAGACAGATTGTGTGGAAGGAGGACAGTTTCGACATTTCCTTCTCTGTTACTCTCCAACATTCTGCACCATAGAGAAGCACAGAAAGTACACAGCTCTCATACAGTCTTAATTTGGTGTTTGTGCTGTACTAGGAAGACTTCCAAATGTTGTTGAGAACAGCAAAGGCTGTTCTCGCTTTATTCATTCTGTTGTTAATGTCCTTGCTTGTTCCACCGTCAGGTGTTACTATGCATCCTAGGTAAGTAAATGTGTCTGTCTGTTCTAACTTCTGGTTCCTTATGTTATTGGCTCAAGATTGCCCACATTTAGTGTCATGACCTCTGTCTTCTTCAAATTGATGTTCAGGCCAACCTGCTGGCCATACTTATTCAGTCTATCAGTTTTGTCTTGAATGTGCTGATGTGAATGCGCGAGTAGTGCAATGTCATCTGCATATTCCAGGTCTTCCAGTGTAGAAAATGTTGTCCATCTAATTCCTCTTGGACTGCCCTCTGTTGTCTGGCGCATCACCCAATCTATGACTGTCAAAAATAATGTTGTTGATAAGGGGCATCCCTGTCATACTCCTGTTTTCACTTCAAAAGTTACATTACTCGATCCAACACTGCACGTAAAGTTAGAATAGAGGCTTTTTATGATGGAAACAATGCGGCTGGGAATTCCATAGGCCCTCAGAATTTTCCATAGGCTGTCCCTGTGTATGCTGTCGAAAGCCTTTTAAAAATCAACAAAGTTAATGTACAGCTGCCTCTGCCATTCTGAGCACTGCTCTATAATGTTCCTGAGGGTAAATATATGATCTACACGTCTTCTGTTCTTTCTGATGCCTGCTTGTTCTTTCCTCAATTTGTTGCTGTAACAAGTTATATATCTGTAATCTCTGTAGTTAGTTGTTAGAGGTACGGCTTGATGTGTAGTATCTGTTTACTTGACTGTCCATTTGTTGCTGTACTTAGTTATATGAATGTAATCTCTGCAGTCAATTGTCAGAAGTGGGGTTTGATGTGTAGTATTTTTACTTGACAGTTTATTTGTTTATTGTTATTAGTTATATAACTGTAATATCTGTAGTCAGTAGTTAGAGTTGGGGCTTAATGTGTAGTATTTGTTAACTTGACAGTGTATATGTTGCTATATCTAGTTATATAACTGTAAAAATCTCTGTAGTTAATTGCTAGTGTTGGGGCTGGATGTGTAGTATCTGTTTACTTGACAATGTATTTGTTGCTGAACTTAGTTATACAACTGTAATACCTGTAGTCAGGTGTTAGAGTTGAGCCTTGATGTGTAGTTTATGTTTACCCTCACAGTGTATTTGTTGCAGTACCTAGTTATACATCTGTAATCTCCAGTCAGGTGTTATTGTTGAGGCTTGATGAGTAGTACTGTATTTGTTAACTTGACAGTGTATATGTTGCTATACCTAGTTATATAACTGTAAGAGTTGGGTCTTGATGTGTAATTTTTGTTTACTTGACAGTGTATTTGTTGCTGTACCTAATTATATAACTGTAATGTCTGTAGTCATGTGTTAGAAGTGGGGCTTGATGTGTAGTATCTGTTTACTTGACAGTGTATTTGTTGCTGTACCTAGTTATATAACTATAATCTCTGTAGTCAGGTGTTAGATTTGGGCTTTGAAGTGCTGTATCTGTTTACCTCACAGTGTATTTGTTGATGTACCTAGTTATATAACTGTAATCTCTGTTGTCAGGTGTTAGAGTTGAGCCTTGATGTGTAGTTTATGTTTACCTCACAGTGTATTTGTTGCAGTACCTAGTTATATAACTGTAATCTCTGCAGTCAGGTGTTATTGTTGAGGCTTGATGTGTAGTATCTGTTAACTTGACAGTGTATTTGTTGCTGTACCTAGTTATATAACTGTAATCTCTAGAATAAGGTGTTAGATTTGAGGCTTGATATGTGGTATTTGTTTAAATGACAGTGTATTTGTTGCTGTACCTATTTATATAACTTTAATCTCTGTAATTAGTTGTTAGATGTGTATTATTTTCTTACTTGACAGTGTATTTGTTGTTGTCCCTAGTTGATAACTGTAATCTCTGCAGTCAGGTATTATTGTTGAGGCTTGATGTGTAGTATCTGTTAACTTGACAGTGTATTTGTTGCTGTACCTAGTTATATAACTATAATCTCTGTAGTTAGGTGTTGGATTTAAGGCTTGATGTGTGGTATTTGTTTACATGACAGTTTCTTTGTAGCTGTACCTAATTTTATAACAGTAATTTCTGTAGTCAGGTATTAGAGGTGGGGCTTGATGTATAGTATCTGTTTACTTGACCCTGTATTCATTGTAGCTGTACCTAATTTTATAACAGTAATTTCTGTAGTCAGGTATTAGAGGTGGGGCTTGATGTATAGTATCTGTTTACTTGACCCTGTATTCATTGCTGTACCTTGTTATATAACTGTATTCTCTGTACACAGGTGTTAGATTTGAGGCTTGATGTGTAGTATCTGTTAACTAGACAGTGTACTTGTTGCTCTACTTAGTTATATAGCTGTAATTTCTGTAGTCAGTATTTAGAGTTGGCTCTTAATGTTTAGTATCTGTTAACTTGACAGTGTATTTGTTGCTATACCTAGTTATATAACTGTAATCTCTGTAGTCAGTTGTTAGAGGTTGGGCTTGATGTGTAGTATCTGTTTACTTGACTGTGCATTTGTTGCTGTACTTAGTTATATGAATGTAATCTATGCAGTCATTTGTTAGATGTGGGGCTTGATGTGTAGTATCTTGACAGAGTATTTGTTGCTGTCCCTAGTTATATAACTGTAATCTCTGAAGTTAGATGTGGTTCTTGCATTTGGTGCTGAATGCATTTAGCATGTTTCTATTTCTTGCTCTGGGGGGGGGGGGGGGGGGGGGGTGGGGGGGGGGGGGGGGGGGGGGGGGGGGTGGTGGGGGGGGGGGGGGCGGGGGGTGGGGGGGGGGGGGGGGGGGGGGTATGTCAGGTATTGGTAGTACCTCTGGTTAAGGAGCTGTCATGCCCTATTCAGGGCAGCTCAGCCACCTTTGGTCCAAACCTGGCATCCAGCTCTCACCTGTGGCTCCTATTAGCTGTCAGCATGCGGCCACCCCCCGGGAAACGGCTTTGACAGGCCGGCTAAACTAGGTGAGGGTAGCTGACTGGTTATAAACCTTCGGTGAGTTAGGGTCTGCCTACCCATGCATGCGAAGACTGGATTCGGTAGACTGCGCGGAAGAAACCACCTGTTGGTTCAACGGGCATGACGGCGATTACCAGCAACGCGCTGTGGAGCGTAAGGAGCATGGCGAGGCACGTAGAAAGCCATGGTTATCCACTGCACCTGACTTCATCTCCAGTCGTCTTGACTTGTCTTACCACTGGATTAAGATGGACCCAGGCGAGAGAGTGAGGTCGACGAATTTGCGCAACTCTTCCTCACTTTAAACCAAATCACTGTGCAAGTCACTCTTTCATCCACTCATCCATCCACTCACAACAAGTCCTGTGGCGATGGGCAAAGCGGCAGGCGTGGGTCCGCTGGCAGTCGTAGTCGCAGACCTACACACAGGCGGCTCAGGCCATATGGTCGTCTTCCACTGATCGGAGCAGCAGTGGGATTCGGCAGCCTCCTGAGTGACTGAGCAGCCCTCTTTAGGAAAGCACTGCTCACCTCCATGGCATGAGGAAGGGGCTAGAAAAGGTGCCCTAAACATTGCCTGCTCCACCATTACCTAACCAGCTTACCGCGGTTGGTGGGTACCCTACTTCAGCGGGCGACACATAAGAAAAATAAAGGACAGATTTTTCCCCCCTCATTCTAGGCGCATGGAATGTGCGCACTCTACTTGACAAAGACTTTAACGCAAACAGACCCGAGAGGCGAACTGCCCTGATTGGGAGAGAACTGGCCAGATACAACATTAACATAGCAGCACTGAGTGAAACTCGACTTGCAGGCGAGGGCCAACTTTGCGAAAAGGGTGCAGGTTATACATTCTATTGGAGCGGGAGAGGAACTGAAGAAAGACGAGAAGCAGGGGTTGGATTTGCAATAAAAACAGCAATTGTCGGCAAGTTAGCGGGGCCCCCAAAGGGAATAAATGACCGACTCATGACGGTCAAGATCCCGCTGCTTTATGGAAGGAAACATGCCACCATCATTAGCGCGTATGCACCAACTATGACAAACCAGGATGACGTCAAGGATAAGTTTTACGAAGAACTACATGCAGTCATTGCATCAGTTCCTAAAGCAGATAAGCTTATTATTCTGGTGACTTTAATGCAAGAGTAGGCTCAGATAACATTTCCTGGAATGGCACTATCGGAAGGTACGGCGTGGGTCGCTGTAACAGCAATGGACTTCTTCTCCTCCAGACTTGCGCAGAACATGACCTCCTTGTCACCAACACCATTTTTCGACTTCCTATCCGCAACAGGACCTCCTGGATGCACCCTCGCTCAAAGTATTGGCACCTAATTGACTATGTAATTGTTAGGAAGAAGGACAGGCAAGATGTCCGGGTGACCAAGTCCATGTGTGGTGCCGAATGCTGGACTGATCATCGCCTCATTGTGTCTAAACTTAAAATTCGTATCCAACCTGCCAGGCGCCCTCAGGGAAAGAAAACTCAAAAAAGGCTGGATGTCACCAAACTAAAGAAGACAAAAATTAAACAGTCATTCACTGACACCCTAGAAGACCGTCTCAAATCTATCTCGTTAGACGGTCAAAGTGCGGAAACAAATTGGACAGCCCTAAGCAAGCAGATCTACAACACTGCTACAGAGGTCCTGGGTCCCGCCATCAAGAAACCAAATGACTGGGTTGGTGAGAACTCAGATGATATAAAGAAGATGTTGGCTGAGAAACACCATCTCCATAAAGCATAATTAAATGATCCAAAATCTACATCCAAGAAAGACGCTTTCAACAACATGCGTAGAATCGTCCAACATAAACTACGCCAGATGCGGGAGTCATGGCTGAGTAATAAAGCAGATGAGCTCCAAGGCTTTGCTGACAGCCATGACTTGAAAATTTTTTTACCATGCACTCAAAGCGGTCTATAGTCCAACATCATCAGGATCATTTCCCCTCCTTAATGCAGATGGAAAAACACTACTGTAATTACAGACAAAGAAAAAATTCTCCAACGCTGGGTCGAACACTTTAATAATATTCTGAACCAACCATAATCTATTAACGACGAAGCGATCAACCGACTGCCCCAAATTCCTATAAATGAAGCACTAGATGATATACCGACTCCGGAGGAGACTCAAAAAGCAATTCGTCAACTTTCTAGTGGAAAAGCCCCTGGCTCCGATTCAATTCCTGTTGAGGTCTATAAAGATGGCGGTACAGTTCTGATAGAGAAACTTCACATGATCTTCCAGCAAATGTGGCAGAGTAAAACCATCCCACACAATCTCAAGGATGCGTCAATTATACATCTTTATAAACGTAAAGGTAATCGCCAAGACTGTAACAATCATCGAGGCATCTCACTACTATCAATCGCTGGGAAGATGTTCGCCAGAATCCTTCTTAATCGCCTTACGGCTCATCTTGACAAAGGTCTTCTACCTGAAAGTCAGTGCGGATTCCGGAAAGAACGTGGAACCACCGATATGGTGTTCGCTGCAAGACAGCTTCAAGAAAAATGCCAAGAACAGCACTGTGACCTGTACACAGCTTTCATCAATTTGACAAAGGCGTTCGACACGGTCAGTAGAGAGGGTCTATGGAAGATCATGGCAAAATACGGCTGCCCAAAGAAATTTATCTCATTAGTGCAGCAACTGCATGATGGAATGCAGGCTAGAGTTCAGGAAAACGGTGAGCTATCGGAGCCTTTCGCAGTCTCAGATGGAGTTAAACAAGGGTGTGTACTTGCACCGACTCTTTTCAGTATCATGTTTTCTGCTATGCTGACTGATGATTTCAGAGATGGGGACACAGGAATCGACATCAGATATCGTATTGATGGAAAATTGTTTAACCTTAGGAAGCTTCAAGCAAAAACCAAGGTCAAATCACACACCATCAGGGATCTTCTGTTTGCTGACGATTGTGCCCTCATTGCTGGCTCAGAGACTGATCTGCAGCATAGCATGGATAGATTCTCCGAAGCCTGTTCCAGCTTTGGGCTTACCATCAACACGGGAAAAACAGAAATCATGTACCAACCATTCCTGGCACAATTTATACTGAGCCAATCATCAAGTTATCTACCCTTCCAAGATGGAGGTGAAATTCTTTTCTCACTTAGACGCCGAAAGAAAAACATCAGGAATGTGTATATTTCGATGAATAGTACCATGTTATGTTAAATTATAGAATAAAAGATATCTGTTTACTTGACAGTGTATTTGTTGCTGTACCTAGTTATATAACTAATCTCTGTAGTCAGGTGATAGAGTTGGGCTTTGATGTGCAGTATCTGTTCACTTCACAGTGTATTTGTTGCTGTACCTAGTTTTGTAACTGTAATCTCTGTAGTTACGTATTAGAGTTGGGCCTTGATATGTAGTATCTGTTTACTTGATAATGTATATGTTGCTGAATCTAGTTATATAACTGTAATCTCTGGAGTCAGTTGTTAATGTTGGGGCTGGATGTGTAGTATCTTTTAACTTGACAGTGTATTTGTTCCTGAACCTATTTATACAACTGTAATCTCTGTTGTCAGGTGTTAGAGTTGAGCCTAGATGTGTAGTTTATGTTTACCTCTGTTGCTGTCGTTTTTGACGGAGTCATGATAGGTAAATCTATTTAATACTTTTGTCGTTTTGACGGAGTCATATAGGTAAATCTATTTAATACTTTTGTGGTGAAACTTTGTTGGTCAAAGTTGGATAATTGGGTATTAACTTCTATGACAGGTTGTTTAAAGGGTTATCTTCTCTTTCTTTCAATCGTTGTCGTTGATCTGTCTGAACGATGCTCATTATTATGCTGTCTAGGCATGCGCAGAGTTCTGAGCGCGAACTGTGACTTCCGTCATCTAGATTGTGATCTGGGCTGTCGGACGACGATGTCCGTTGTGTTTTCCTCTAGATCATCATGGGGATTGGAAAGTTTTGATATGACTGAAATGTCAATGTTTTCCCCAGTGATTGTTTGTTAAGGGTGTATCCAGAAGATTCTGTATGAAGGTAAATGACATTCTTATTACTATGACTTTGGCTGCAGAACATTTGAAATTACCTATTTGCGAGTGAAGCTCACAGATCTTGAGAGACAGAATTTCTTCTTGGCTTCTAGTTCTAGCCAAATGAGACTATATGTTTTCAAGTGAACAGAAGCCTAATGATTATGATAAATTATTGTGGATGCCGCAGGTTGGCGGTATATATATATATATATATATATATATATATATATATATATATATATATATATATATATATATATATATATATATATGTTTAGCATGGTTTGATCGTGCCTGCTAAAAAAATTGATACACAGCTGTCTACATATTGAGGCCCCGTATTACGGCCAATATTTTCAGCAAGAGGAAATATACCTAACGAGCTATGCCAGTTGAATAACAGCCTTATGTATTATTGCTACGCAATTTAGGAGCTCGTTTGTTGAAAAATAAAGCTAATTAAGTACCTGACGCACTGAGTCAATGGTACGGAAGCTACATTACATATTGTAACATTTGGACAGATGATGTTTGATGTATGATGCAAGTCTTTGATTACCAGACATTTAACAGTCATTTATTATCTATGTGAAGTCCTTGATCTCGTCGATTTGACTGTCCTGTTGATGCTACTGTCAGTTTCGTAAATAAATGTTTGAAACGTGCCAGCAGTCTTCAATTCATCATTGACTACTGCATGTGAGTGTATGGGTGCATTATTCACTTTACTAAGAGCCTCAAGCATTCGTGTTCACGTCTACACCCACACTCAGCACATCATAATACCAATATCACAGATCTACAACATGTACGCTGTTTACTGTGAGTGATCATAGTACCCCTGGCAGTGCCTCACTCTGGTGGCCGTTACATTTCTGGTGACCTACATCGACACCGCAACATTACACAGTCCAGGTGATAAATGACACGTTCACTCTGCCAGCTTCCACATCACTCTTAAACAGTACGTTAGATTTATGGTGGCCGTTACAAAACAGACGGTTACATTTATAGTGGACCAGATTTGTGGGTTTTCTACATTTTCAAGACAGTGGCAAATAGGTTAACAACTGAGCTGACTCACATAAACACTGTCGTTGGCATTTTTGTGTTACTGCTACATGGACCACAACTGCTACGGAATTGAAGTGACATTGTTATACATTTCTGGAGTTCTACAAAAGATGTCAATATATCTGGGCTATCAAGTCACATCATTACCTGTCGACCTAAGATTTTAAACAGTACCGCTGGTTGTTTACACTACATTCTGAGCTATCAAGTCACATCGTTACCTGTCAACCTAAGAACGTAAACAGTACCGCTGGTTGTTTGCACTACATTCTACAAACATATCGACGTTGGATTTTCTAGTCTCAACTGGTGTCGAGTATGATTTTTGTAGCTACACTTTGGAGACCACTGCCTGTTATGAAGTTACGGTGACCTTCAACGGTGGATCGTCTACCATTGTTGTTGACAGTAGTACCGCATTATATTGCATCTTTGCGGCTATTGAGGAGTCTTCTTCTTCTTCCTCGTTCGCCCTGAAAAGGACGGTGGTTGCGTTGTGTCTGTTTACACCTAAGCTGTGATATCTGCACCTTTCGGTCGACACATCCGACTTCAGCACGACATTTTTTTTAGGGACCGGGTTTGCCTTCCCACTGCGATCCGCACTCGCTCACTGCACTGCTGCAGACTGTTTCCAGGACCACCACGTGGAGGTGGAGTGCGGTCTTGACCAGCTCTGGTTCGCTGGTCCTGATGCAAGCAGTACAGCTATGGGTCCCTGACTGCATTCACTATTGCTGCATCTTGGGGTCCCATATTGAGAAGTGTGCTAAAAGATAAGTGGCCGGTTTTAGTGTGTAAACTGTGCCTTTATTTTGTGTAAAGCTGAGCCTTCCTCTAAACACATTCTACATATTGTGTATTTATATATGCCATGCATGTTTTGTGTATACATGTTTTTGGTTACATGTATTTCAGCGGGCTGGTTGGGTAAGGAGACTCCAATAGAAAATACCACGTGATAGAGGTTCTATCGTGAGCGTTTTCTGTAGGATTACGCATATTTCCCCAGTGGAAATTGCGAGCAACCTGTGTTGCTACTTTTCAGTTTTTTTTCTTAGCTGTGACGAGATGTGTTAGTGTTGTTTTCGTTATTTTTTCCATTCTTTGATTTACGATTTGTTTTGTTTGTATCTGTTCGTCTTTCCTTACTTTCATTTATTTCTATACACCTTTTTTGTTTATAACAGTGTTGTCATTTGTTTAATTTTCGCAGTTATCATTGTAAAATTTTACAACATTAGATTCAGTTAAGCTTTATTTATTATTTGACTTCTGTGAACGTTTTCGGTTGTTGTTTTGTATTCTTGTCTTTGTATTTATTATTGTAATACATTGTTGTCATACAGTCTATAGATATACTTGATCATTGACTATTAGTATTAATATCATACACTTTTCAGATAAAGGTTACTTATAATGATAATATTATAGTGAAACAAGGTAACTATACAAGGTCTTTGATTAAGACTTGTCTCTCAAAGAGAGTGAAATAAAGTGAAGTGAGTATACAAGTCTAGTATTACAGACTTGTCTCCCATCAAAGTGGGATAAGTAATTTATTTAATTTTTCAGGTCTCATCTCACATAGTTAGACATAATGAATACACTAGACGTCTTTATTGAACAAGGGAAATCCCTTGGGAAGACAGGTGAGAAGTTAGAAGAATTCGCACTTGCTCAATATGCCAAGGCACAGAAGGCTGAAGAGAAAAGGATACAAATGCAGTTGGATAGAGAAACTGAAGATAGAAGAATTCAAGCTCCAGTTGCTGTTGAGGAGAGAAAACTTCAAGCTCAAGCTGCTGCTGAGGAGAAAAAACTTCAAGTTCAAGTTGCTCCTGAGGAAAGAAAATTTCAAGCTGCTGCTGAGGAGAAAAAACTTCAGGCTCAAGCTGCTGCTGAGGAGAGAAAATGGCAAGCTGCTGCTGAGGAGAGAAAATTTCAAGTTGAGGCTGAAGAGAAAAGCAAAAAGGGAACATGATGAAAGACTCGCGGTTTTGTAGTTAGAGAAATTGAAATTGGGGAATGCAGGTGCACATCAAGCAACTTCGGATACGACAAAGGAGAAGTCTAATAAGATCAAATTTCCTCATTTCACTCCTTTAAAGGACGATATAACGGATTATCTTGTTAGATTCGAATTTTTATGCGATACGCATAAAATAAAAAAGGAAAAATATGTTGAACAACTGATGGAATTTTTTTTCAGGTGAACCAGTAACTACTCTTATGACAATAGAGGAACATGATAGGACCAACTATGATGTTATCAGAGCAGCATTGCTTAAAAGATATCAACTAAAAGAAAAAGATTATCGTCTTAAGACAATGTTGCCACAAAATGGAGTGGATTTCTCTGACTTTATTATAAAGATACGTCGTACATTCACACGTTGGATTGAGTTGTCTCAGACTGAAAAAAACATATGAAGGCCTAATGGACTTATTACTTCGAGACAAGGTTATGTCATCGGTCAACGAATCTTTTCTTGCTTTTCTTTATGAGCGTAAACCTAAGAACATAAAAGTCATGGAGGAATATTGTTGCCAGTACGTAACTGCGCATCCCCATACTACAGTTAGCAATTCTAAAGTGAAAGAAGGGTTGCCAGTTGCTTCGGCAGCACCATATGGCTCTAATTACAATCGTAAATTTCAAGGTGCTAAGCAAAGCTTTAATAAGAAGAGTAATCAGAATTACACTCAATATCAAAGCAATCCATCACACAGTGGGTTTTCTTCAAAGAATTGGAGACGAGCTGATAGTCCTCGTAATGTTGGGTCTAACAATTTTAGACACTTTCGCAAAGGTTATCACAATAGAAACTATCCGAGTTTCTCTTCTCGAGATAATTATCCTCGCCGTCAAGAATATTACGATGATGGTTATGGAAACTGTGATGCAAACCAGAATAATGGTTATGATGGGCAATTTAATGATAATTACAGGGGAAATAATAATCGCGGCAGACCTAGACATAACAAAAGAAAATCTTATCGTCAGGCAAACGCTGCACAACATGAGTCTCAGGAAGCCTGTAGTCAAGTGAACGATAGTAGAAACTCTAATGCTATCACTGGCTCTGCTTTCGATTTTGGGAGAGCAGCTAAGTGACCCCAATGCTCAACATTGTTCGAGCCATCTACAGTATCTACCCTAATTTGTGGTCACCCTCTTCCCGCTCTTCCTGCTACAGTTGCGCATGACAGGAAAGGATCTCTTATTTTAAATAGAGGTCTAGTGAATGATAATCCAGTCTCAGTACTTTTTGATTCTGGATGTACTACTATTGGGGTTAGGCAATCTCTTATAGATCCTTGCTATGCCACGGGGAAGGTGGTTAAGTGTGTGAAATTTGGTGGATCTTTGGAAATACGAGGTCTGGTCAAAAAGTATCCGACCTTTGGCCAGGAAAAATACAATCATTCACCAGGAAGTCTGAAACCCTAATCCCCTTCAAAGTACTCTTCTTGGGACTGCACACACTTCTCCCAGCGGTCGCGCCATGCTTGGAAGACTTTCAGGTAGGCCCTCTTTGGGAATGGAGTATAGCTCGGCCGTCGAATTTATCATAATGTCTTCTCGTGACTCAAATCGGGTCCCTTTCAGCGGTATTTTCAGCTTGGGGAACAGCCAGAAATCTCAAGGAGCCATGCCAGGAGAGTATGGAGCCTGACGAATCAGAGGAGTCTTGTGTTTGGCCAAGAAAGTCTGAATCAGATGCGAAGAATGTGCGGGTGCATTGTCGTGATGCTTCTGGTCCATCGTTAACAGCTTCTGCACGAATTTAGCGCACACTCTCCGCAAGTTCAAATCCTCCGTCAATATGGATTGTACTGAACCGTGGCTTATCCCCACCTCGTGTGTAGGTTCTTGGATGGTGATACGACGGTTCTGCATGACCAAAGTCCACACTTCGTGAATGACGACGTCGTTTCGGCTTGTTGATGGTCTACCGGAACGTGGCTCGCTATCCACCGATGTGCAGCCATCTTTGAAACGGTTGTACCACTCCTTAATTTGTGTAATGCTCATGGCTTCATCGCCAAAAGCTTGTTGAATCTTTCGAATTGTTTCTACTTGGGTATCTCCGAGCTTTTGGCAAAATTTAATGCAATACCGCTGTTCAAAACGTTCCGTCATTTCATGACAAATAAAAATCCGACGGCTTGTTACTACCACAGCTCACGCGTACACTAATTGCAGACGACTGACACTGTCTTTGGGAGGGAAAAAATTCACGCATGCGCAGGACGGTCTTCACTGTATCCACCAGAAAAACCTCCTGTATATCATTTTTTTCCCCCGAAAAAAAAAGGTCGGATACTTTTTGACCACACCTCGTATATCCTACTGCTATCATCCACATGGATACTCCCTTCTTTACAGGAGAAGTCCACGCGTGTCTTCTTCCTAATCCTATTGCGGATCTTATAATCGGTCGTATTCACGGGGTTAAGGAATGTACCCCGCAGCAAATTGCTGCTTGGGAGAAACAGAATATACAAACAGCCAATGTGGTTGTAACAAGAGCACAAGCTCTTGTTCCTTCAACTTCATCTAATGATAGTAATGAAGTTGGTAGCCAAGATGATCACTTGGTGATTTCACATGACTCGTTTGTGAAACTACAAGAAGAAGACTCTTCTCTAAATAAATACTCTCTTCTCGCTAAAAACGGTGATCCGAATCAAAATACAATTCACAAATCGTATATCACTATCAAGAATGGTATACTAGTACGTATGGTACAACACTCAGACAAATCTATGCACTCTCAAATTCTTGTGCCCAAAAGTATGAGAGCCTTAATTCTTCAACATGCACACGATTCTCAGTGTGCTGGACACATGGGTTTTTCTCGCACTAAGTCGAGAGTTCTGGCGGCTTTCTTTTGGCCATTCGTAAACAAAGACATACGAATTTATTGCCGATCTTGTAAGATTTGTCAAGAAGTCAAATCTAGAGGTCCACGACATGCTGCACCTATCCAGGCTGCAGACATTCCTATTCGACCATTCCAGAAGATGGCAATAGATATTATTGGCCCTTTTAAGATTAAGTCAGCCAGAGGACATCAATTCATCTTAACATGCGTCGACATGTGCACACGTTGGCCAGAGGCTATACCTCTAAAGAGCATATCTACTGCTGATATCGCAGACGCTCTTTGGCTAATATTTTCTCGTTTGGGTTTTCCCAGAGAAATATTGTCAGACCATGGTACTCAATTGATATCAGACACTATGTCGCAGGTGATGTCTATCCTAGATATTAAAAGGTCTCTCAGTAGTATTTATCACCCAATGTCTAATGGGTTAGTTGAACGTCTTAATAGAACACTTAAGAACTTACTTGGCAAGATTACTGAGGATCATCCTCAGAATTGGGACAGGGTTTTACCCGCGGCTCTCTTTGCCTATAGAGAGGTCCCCAACGAGCATACGGGGTTTTCTCCCTTTCAACTTGTTTTTGGCGCGCAACCGCGCGGTCCTATGTCCTTGCTACACGATTTGATAACTGCCGATAATATATTGACAATGACACTCAATCTTCATATGAGTATGCCATTGCTCTCAGGCATAAGATTATCGAAGCATGCAAGTTAGCGACTTCATCCTCTGAATTTGCCAAAGAAAAGGCGAGGCAATTCGCTAATAAGAAGAGATGCCTACGTCAACTTTGTCCTGGAGACAAAGCGTTTGTCTTACTTCCTTCGAGGGAGAACAGACTTCTCATTGCATGGAAAGGTCCATATGGAATAGTCTCAAAAATTTCCGATGTCGACTATGTTGTCGATATTGATGGAAGGCATAAAACCTTCCATATAAATATGCTTACGGAATTTATTGAACAACCAGACTATTTGCAGCCTATTTTCCAGGCGACGGACGATTCTCCGGTCCAACATGGTCATATCTCATCCTTGTCGGTTATGCAGGAGGAGGAAACAACGTTTTCAGATGTTAATCTACCTCTTCCTATGATTCCACTCAATTCTACAGAATCATGGAGAAACGTTTCGGCTTCTTCTAATTTGTTTTTTTGAGGAACAGCGTCAAGTATCTTCCTTGCTACAATCATTTCGGGATGTCCTTACCGATATTCCTGGACACACACATATTATCAAACATGACATTATACTTACTGATCATAATCCGATCTGAGTAAGACCATATCCTATCCCTATTCATTTCCTAGCGCAAGTCGAGAAAGAATTGGATGAAATGATACAATTGAAAATAATTGAACCATCCACTTCAGCATACTCTTCGTCCATGGTTATTGTTCGAAAGAAAGACAATAACATACGTCTTTGTGTCGATTGTCGCAAATTGAACCAGGTTACGAAGTTTGATGCTGAACCTATGCCTTTATTGGAAGATCTACTTACTAGACTTTCTAAATCGCGATTCTTTACTAAACTTGACTTGTCGAAAAGCTATTGGCAAGTTCCGTTAACTGAACGCGCCAAACCTTTCACTGCTTTCTCAACACCTAGGGGTTTGTATCAATGGAATATTATGCCTTTCGGGCTGATGAACGCCCCAGCTACTTTCGTACGCATGATGCGTCGAATTCTCTCATATCATACAGACGTCATCACATACTTGGATGACATCTGTCTTTTCAGCGATACTTGGGAAGAACACTATTCGGGTTTAAATGAGTTACTGTCTACTCTACGTGAGCATAATTTGACTGCAAAACCCTCTAAAGCCTTTGTTGGGTTTAGTGAAATCTCTTTCCTAGGTCATCGAGTTGGTCATGGTCTATTAAAGACAGAGTACCAAAACATTTCCAAGATATTAAATATCTCCGTTCCTAAAACAAAAAAGCAAGTACGTAGTCTCTTGGGATTAATACAATTCTACGGAAGATTCATTAAGAATCTGTCCTCCATTATGGCACCTCTTTCAACTTTATTGAAAAAAGGTTCTCCTAATATGGTGCGCTGGTCCCAAGAATGCCAATCTTCATTGGATCAGATTAAGAATTTGTTCTCATCTTTTCCTATCTTACGACTACCATCGATTGATAAGACTTTTGTCCTTCATAGTGATGCCTCTTCCACTGGGATCGGGGCAGCACTTATGCAGGAGTATTCAGGAACTCTGCATCCTGTGACGTATGTCTCTAGGAAATTTAATGCGGCAGAAAGGAACTATTCGGTTCTAGACCGTGAATTGTTAGCTATGGTCTGGGCCATTCTTAAGCTACAAAGATTCCTTCTAGGCGCGCATTTCATTATGGAAACCGACCAAAAAGCTCTTACAGCTATGCAGAACAAGGATTTGAAGAGCTCGAGATCTACTCGATATGCTATTGCTCTTCAACCTTTTCATTTCACGGTGCGGGCTACCCGTGGTTCGGATAATGTGATGGCGGACATACTGTCTAGATGCCCACATGATTCCACTTAAGTCTTGTGTCCTAGATTTCATGATACATTTCCAGACTCATGTCTGTTCATAATATACATTAATACATTTGTTTCACCTTAGATTAGTAAATTGATTGTTTTTTTTCTTTATTACTATCTTTGGTGTAATGTCGAAGGTTAAGGTTAACATAAAATAAAGGCCAAAAAAATAAAAGGAAAAATGTTAAAATGGCCACATATAATATTTAAATAATTTTGTAATGACTATAGTGCATTATAGCATGTTACTAATTAATGTCATTTATATTGTTCTCAGTGCAAACTAGTACCAAGTACGGAGCGCTTGTGAGAACCATGATGACGCCATACCTTACTTTTGTTCAAGAAATCGCAGCCCTTATTTGTATATAATATACTTCTATTGTTAGATAATGTGTAAGGAATTTAACAAAATTGGTCATGTCCATCCATTACATATATTAATGGTATAACATTGTAATTTGTATATTGATATGACTTCTTGAGATAGATTGTCATTGGTCATTGCTATGATTATATTATTGCATAATTGTTTGATAGTTATGTAATTTTTGTTAGTATCGCCAGCAACTGAGGTTTCTTTGATGGTACCTTCCCGAAGATATTTTCTATTATTTGGTGAGATGATTTGATTCTCTCCGGTTGATTCTTTCATTGGCACATTATTCATGTGTCATGAGCTTGTGGTATCTTGCTCATTGATGTATTTACAAAAAAAAGTGTCATTTTTTTTATACGGGGGGTGCGGTAGTCTGTTGCTGTCGTTTTTGACAAAGTCATGATAGGTAAATCTATTTAATACTTTTGTCGTTTTGACGGAGTCATATGGGTAAATCTATTTAATACTTTTGTTGTGAAACTTTGTTGGTCAAAGTTGGATAATTGGGTATTAACTTCTATGACAGGTTGTTTAAAGGGTTATCTTCTCTTTCTTTCAATCGTTGTCGTTGATCTGTCTGAACGATGCTCATTATTATGCTGTCTAGGCATGCGCAGAGTTCTGAGCGCGAACTGTGACTTCCGTCATCTAGATTGTGATCTGGGCTGTCGGACGACGACGTCCGTTGTGTTTTCCTCTAGATCATCATGGGGATTGGAAAGTTTTGATATGACTGAAATGTCAATGTTTTCCCCAGTGATTGTTTGTTAAGGGTGTATCCGGAAGATTCTGTATGAAGGTAAATGACATTCTTATTACTATGACTTTGGCTGCAGAACATTTGAAATTACCTATTTGCGAGTGAAGCTCACAGATCTTGAGAGACAGAATTTCTTCTTTGCTTCTAGTTCTAGCCAAATGAGACTATATGTTTTCAAGTGAACAGAAGCCTAATCATGATGATAAATTATTGTGGACGCCACAGGTTGGCGGTATATATATATGTTTAGCATGGTTTGATCGTGCCTGCTAAAAAAAGGATACACAGCTGTCTACATATTGAGGCCCTGTATTACGGCCAATATTTTCAGCAAGAGTAAATATACCTGGCGAGCTATGCCAGTTGAATAACAGCCTTATGTATTATTGCTACGCAATTTAGGAGCTTGTTTGTTGAACGATAGAGCTAATTAAGTACCTGACGCGCTGAGTCAATGGTACGGAAGCTACATTACATATTGTAACATTTGGACAGATGATGTTTGATGTATGATGCAAGTCTTTGATTACCAGACATTTAACAGTCATTTATTATCTATGTGAAGTCCTTGATCTCGTCGATTTGACTGTCCTGTTGATGCTACTGTCATTTTCGTATATAAATGTTTGAAACGTGCCAGCAGTCTTCAATTCATCATTGACTACTGCATGTGAGTGTATGGGTGCATTATTCACTTTACTAAGAGCCTCAAGCATTCGTGTTCACGTCTACACCCACACTCAGCACATCATAATACCAATATCACAGATCTACAACATGTACGCTGTTTACTGTGAGTGATCATAGTACCCCTGGCAGTGCCTCACTCTGGTGGCCGTTACATTTCTGGTGACCTACATCGACACCGCAACATTACACAGTCCAGGTGATAAACGACACGTTCACTCTGCCAGCTTCCACATCACTCTTAAACAGTACGTTACATTTATGGTGGCCATTACAAAACAGACGGTTACAACCTCACAGAAAATTCTTTAGATTCCAGCACTTAATAGACACCCACCAACAAAGACACACGTCTTCTGTGAAAGACCTCGAGGAACAAAGACCAGCTGTCTTTAGAAACACTCTTCTGAGACAAAGAAACAACCTTCTCAAATCAGCCACTTCAGCCAGACCAGCCACTTCAACCTTACCACCAAACGTAAGTTGTTTCTTTTTATATCTGTGTTAGTGTTTTATATTTTCGATATTCGTGTCTGTCTGTTTGTATTTGTTTATTTTTTCGTTAGGAAGTTAAAAGTCAAAACATACCCTAAATTTTTTTTTTACTTCACCAGCCATGATACACTAAAACTCGCAGTCATTTAAAAAAAATATAACCAAAATTATTTTTATTTTCTAAATATCATACTTATTTTTTAAAAACATATAAAGTCGGATTTTTTATATGTTTCTGTTTTATTTTCGTTAGAGTGTTAAAATGTAATCTTTTTTAAATTATTTTTTATTTTATTTCGCTAGCAATATCTACATGTCATTTCTCTATGTTAAAAAATATAGTTTTATCTGTTTGTTCGCCTGCGTTGTTTTTATTTTTTCCGTTTTTGTGTTCGTTTCTGTGTCTGTTTTCGTGTTTTGTTAAAATAAAAGCTAAATTATTTTTTTTATCCCTTTCTTATTTCTCTATTAAACTAAAAAATATATATTTTATATATATGTGTGTGTTTCACTAGGAAGTGTTGCTAAGTCGGAGACTCTGTGACAAAAAATAAATATTATCATCCTAAAATATCCCCCCCCCCAAAAAAAAAAAACTTTTCTGGAATATTGTTAACAAAAACAACTGTAAAATGTTATTATTAGAATCCGCGCCTTGTTTTGTTTATTGTCTCACGCTGTCTCAGACAACAGTATGAGTCATCTTCGGATCGATAGAGATTACAATCGATGATGCAATCATTTCTACAGTCTACAAAGATTTTTAATAACATGTTCTACCACTCTAAACTTGTACGCGACGAGACAAATTTAGCTGTTGGCTGTTTTACCCAGTAAAATAATTGGTCGGGACATTGACAAAAATTGTCCGTGGTGCTTACAACGTACAACTTTAGTTGACAGACATGCGGACAGATCAATATGAAGCTCGCGAACATAATTACACTGAAAATTACAACTTGTGAAATGAATCACGGCAAACAAAAGAGAGCGGGATATAAATCAATTTCATAAATTGTCTGTGTCTGGAATCATACTTCCACGGCGATACAGCGCACGCGGGGTGAGCGTTTCTGGTATTTTTACATCACAGAATAAAAAAATAAAAAAAAAAACCAGAAACTGTCTGATAATACAAACAGTGTAGAAAATTCTCAAAGTAACTACAAATGCTAAAACACTATTTTTCAAATAATTAACATTAAAAAAATAAATTAAAATAAATAAATAAACAAAAAAATCAAATTACATTAAAGGACAGACGCCCTGCTATAACCAACAACCACCATGTCCGTGGTTGAAAAAGGCGTGCTACGAAGTAGCAAACACATTAACAAAAAATAAAAATTAAAAAAAACGTTGCGTATATCTTGGTTATAACAAAAGACACGAGAGGACAAGGATAGATCAATATGACTCATCACTTGTCATTGTCTCGTACATAATTTACAAGCTGGGTTATAGGTCCAAATCGATAAATTGATTTGGTTCCATGCCGAGACAGCGCACGGGGCATTTCTGATATGTTAACATCGCAGAATAAAAAAAAAAAACTTTCTTTCATTTGATAACAGAAAGAGATGTACACTTGTGTGTGCGGGTGTGGTTGTGTGCACGCGCTCGTCTGTCTGCCTATCTGTCTATAAGTCTGGGTTAACTGATTAGTTTTTTTACACGTTAATTACTTTTTATTTTATTTTTGATATCTAATTATTTTTCCTTCTCTCTCTCTCTCTCTCTCTCTCTCTCTCTCTCTCTCTCTCTCTCTCTCTCTCTGGCTCTCTACCTATCTACCAGTTTGTCTGTTTTGTCTTTGTGAACTGATTGTTATATGTATTTTTTTTATTTTTTTTAAAACTGTTGTCTTAATCTATTTTTTCTATTTCTCAGATGGCTGCACCTCAAATCGAGAAACGGCGCTATACGTGCTCACACTGCGAGCTAGCTTTCACCTGTGACCACAATCTCACTTGGCATTTAGATACGGTGCATGGGGAGCAGAGATACGCGTGCTCTTTGCGTGGTGAAAACTTCACTTTAGCGGCTAACCTGAAACGCCACAGAGAGAATAAACACGGGCTCGTCTCAAGCATGAAACAAGCACCACAAATAGACACAGTTGCACAAAACAGCCTAATATGTACCCAGTGTGGAAAGACCGTCACCCGACGTGATGCTCTATCACGTCACAGCAATACAGTGCACTCGCTGAATCTGCTTACCTGTGAGATCTGCGGAAAACACTTTTCTCGTGCTGATAGGTTGCGGGTCCACCTACAGCTACAACACCCAACTGTCCCTATGAAGAATCCAGCATCATCATCATCGTGTACCAAAACATTTTCAATCCCAACACCAGCCTCTTCATCATCATCAACCTCATCAGGTGACACAGCAGCTACAACACAGAAGCCAACATCATCAGCTGCAACATCATCAGCACCCTCTTCATCAATGCGTCCCCCTACACCAACACCCATCCCGGCGCACCACTATCAACAGACACTATCATCAGGAGCGCCAGGCACCTCATCTCACCCCTACCAGCAGACACCAATTCCCCCACCCTGGCGCACCACTATTAACAGACACTATCATCAGGAGCGCTGGGCACCTCGTCTCACCCCTACCCACCACCAACTGCAGTCCAGACCACAAACATACGCCCAAGACTCAGTACCTACCAAGAACCTAACAAGAAGATTCCCCTGTCCTCTGACCAAGGCAGTTTACGCGACATACCATCTGACATTAGACAGATATACACTGACAACTGGTCAGCCATCAACACACACACCAACCTCAACAAATACTTGTCCACCTTCACATTTTTTATAGACCAGACAATACAAAACCCATAAATTGGCTCTCTCTCCTCACACCAATCTTTAATAAACAAACAAAACGATTCAAAATTAATTACAGTCACCACTCCATTTTACGAAATAGGGAAACCAACGAGCTCCGCTTTTACCACGCCTAACACAATAACGCCTGTGTCTTGGAAAACCCTCATCTTGTCAATAACATAACGGACTTCAACTCTTTTGTCTCACAATTACACGACAGCAACATTCTTACAAACGCACAGTTAAACCGACCCAACACAAAATATTATTTGAATCGATTCCAGCCACCTCCTTTTACTTCTATCACACCCAAGAACATCCAATAGGGTGTTGTTTAGCAGATATACCAGCATACAATACCGACAATAAACACATTAACACATTACAACACAATTCACATTCAAAACCTTACAGTGGTAACTTTTGCTTTTTTAGATGTCTGGCGGTTTTTAGGGGTGCACACGTTACTGATGTTAGAAAAACCACGGGCCGTCTCGTAAAACAGTGGCAATTACAGCAGGGTATCGACTCCCTCCTCAATTTTTCCAGCGTGAATTTAACTGACATTCACTCCTTAGAAAAATGTTTTAAAATAAATATAGACGTCTTCGAGTTTGACGATACATAAACCCTTTCCCCCAAACTCAGAGGTAGTGCTCGTTTTCAGGAAACGTTGCGTCTTTTAATGTATAAAACCCATTTCATGTATATAGTAGATATAGATAGGGCGAGCCATTCTTTTTCGTGTCCGAAATGTGGGAAATTATGGAACGAACGAACGAACTTTATTTTCAAGCTTATTAAGCTTATGGACAGGCACGAAAAAAGTTGTCCCGGTGGTAAGCGGGTAGAAATATTTAAGGGTGGGGTTTATACCCCACCGGACACCATTTGGGAATCAATCTCCGTGCAGGGAATAGATGTTGATACAAAATTCGTGTTTCCATATCAGGCAACCTTTGACTATGAATGTTTTTTCGATACCTCTGTAGGGACTGGGGCCGGGGGGGGACAACCTATACAGCCAAACACGTGCCTCTGTCTTGTTCGGTGGCTTCCAATGTCCCCGGGTTGGAAGAACCTGTTTGTTTTATCACAACAGGCGATCGTCAAGACTTGGTCAATAGAATGCTCGACCATCTGACCCGAATCGCCGAGAGTGCTTACGCCATCTTACGTGAGCATTTTGATGAGGTGTACACTCAACTCGGTGATTTGGAGGGCCACATCGAGACTCGATGATTATGTGTGAGAGCTCCCCGTTTTAGGTTTCAACTCAGGGAAATATGACGTCAACGTTATAAAACCCTACTTAATCAAGTATTTTCTAGACCGAGGCTTTAAATATTTAGTAAAAAGAAACAATAACTTTATGTGTATCGCCACCTCCCAGTTAAAGTTTTTAAATATCAATTACTTAACCCCCGGTTTCAGTTATAGCAAATACCTGGCAGCCTATGAGGTGACAGAAACTAAAGGCTTTTTCTGCTACGAATACATCATTGATTTAGACAAGTTAAAAGAAACGTCGCTTTCACCCCACTCGGCTTTTTTTTCCTCGCTAAAAAATTGTAACATTTCCAGTGCCGAGTACGCCGAATGTCAGAGGGTGTGGGTCGATAACCGCATGGCCACACTGCGCGATTTTCTGACGTGGTATAACAACAAAGACGTGGTCACATTCTTAATTGCGTTAGAACAGCAAGTTAGTTTTTACGCGGGTCTAGGGGCAGATATGTTTAAAGACGCTATTTCGGTGCCCGGGGTAACATTAAAGTATCTATTTAAAACTCTCCCATCAAATATATCTTTTTCTTTATGCTTGAAGCGGGAGCAAGATTTACACCACCCTCTGAGACAAAATATAGTTGGGGGTCCATCAATAATCTTTCATAGGTTTCATGACCAAGACAAAACGCGCATTAGAGGTGGCAAAATTGTGCAGTGCATTAAAGGTTATGATGCCAACGCTCTTTATTTGTGGGTGCTAATGCAAAAAATGCCCACTGATTTTCCCGTTAGAAGAATTAGGGAGGATGGTTTCAGGTACCACAAAGTCAATAAATGGTTGACTTGGGTCTCACACCAAAATAATGTGTCTTTAAAAAACCCAGTTCAATGGCCGTGAAATATCTTTGGGGCATAGGCGCATTAGGGTCGATGGTTGGGACAAAAAGTCTCGCACCGTCTACCAGTTCCATGGCTGTCTTTTCCACGGACATCCTAACTGCCCACTAACCACCATTAGAGACATTAATCCAGTCAATAAGAAACCCTTGGCTGAGTTTTACGAAAAGACACGGGAAATTGGCGATTATTTGAAGAACGAGTGTGATGTCACCCTGGTCGAAATGTGGGAATGTGAGTGGCAGCTGAAGAAAACCGATCGATCAATCAGTTGATTTCTGAGCACCACATTCCCGAGCCTGAAACCGTCGTATACCAAATTTAGGTACCCGTTAACAGAACAACAGATTCTAGGTTCTGTGATAGACGAGACCTTGTTTGGCTTAGTCGAGTGGGACATTCGAGTCCCCGACTCCCTAAAGGAGCATTTTTCGGAAATGATGCCCATTTTCAAAAATGTTGACGTCACGAGAGATGATATTGGAGCTTTCATGCGCGAATACGCAGAAAAAAATAAACTCCTGACTACCCCCAGAAGAACGTTGATCGGCAGTTACGTAAGTGAAAAAATTCTGTTGGCGACACCTCTGCTTCGCTGGTACCTGGCCAAAGGCTTAGAAGTCACGCGTATATACCAGGTAATTGAGTATACGCTTGCGACTTGTTTTAAACAGTTTGGGGATACCGTCTCCGACGCCCGCCGACAGGGGGATATAGATGATATTTACGCCATAACAAGCGAAACTATGAAGTTGTTAGGGAACGCTGCTTATGGCAAAACCCTGACCAATAAGGTGAAGCACGTCGAGGTCTCGTATACGACGGGGGATGGGGACATCTAAATTAATAAACTGCACCCTTTTTAGAAAGATGAGTTTAGTGACTGATGACATATTCGAAGTAGAAATGGTTAAAAAGAAAATTAGTTGGGACCTACCCACGCAGATAGGTTTTTTTCGTCTATCAGTACGCCAAATTGAGAATGTTAGAATTTTATTACGACTGCTTAGATAGATTTGTAGATAGAGCAGACTTTCAGTTATGCGAGACTGATACCGACAGTCTTTACTTGGCCCTTAGCACGAATAACTTAGCGGATGCTGTTAAGCCCGCTGTGCAACAAAAATTTTATAGTGCCTACGACCAGTGGTTCCCCGCCAAAGTGTGTCCCGAACATAGATCCGAATTTATAGCTAGTGAGGGTAAAACGCGACTGGTTTGTTAGAAATGTCGCGACCAAAATATATTTGACAAACGGACACCGGGTCTTTTTAAATTAGAATATGAGGGCAGTGGGATGACTTCCCTCTGTAGCAAAACGTACCACTGTTTTGGCGATTACGACAAAACTACGACTAAAGGCCTGAGCAAACAACACACCATAGACAAAAACACGTTTTTAGAAGTCTTCAACACACAACAAGCACAGGGTGGGAAAAATGTAGGATTCAGAACACGCAACTCTGCCATCTACACATACGAACAACACAGAAAATCAAAAGACAGGTACACGTCGACAATGTCACCACATCTCCCCTCAACATCTAAGAAATATCTCTGTACACAACACTACCAAAAACCATACCACACATGCGCACGCACCCAACATCGCAACTCTCTGTCCTATTTTTACAATGACAATGATGTGACGCCATCTCCCCTCAACATCTATTTGAATATATATTTGTTACAGCTGCAGCCGTAACATAACTGTGATATTACATTTTTACATAAAAATGTGACGCCATCTCCCCTCAATATCTCTTTTTGGCTCCTACCTCTTTCCGTCTTCCAATATGTACCCCTACTCATATAATGTTACTGTTATTTGAAAAATATTGTACAGACCTTCCGTCTTCCAATATATGATCCTATATGTCTGTTACCATTAAAAAATTGTACACGACTCTTGCCAATATATGATCCTATATGTTTGTTACTGTTATTTGAAAATAAAAAAATATAAATTAAAAGAAACCTTTGTTATCTATATATGTATAACTGTTGTAATAATAAATTGTAACACCTGTTTTTGTAAAGTGCATATAACTGTTTGTACGTATAAATATATTGTCTACCTGTTTTATAAAGTATGTATAAAATATTGTAACACATGTTGTAACATGTATAAATAAATAAACACACAACAACACGCCCACCATTATTGAGCGGAATATTCCCTTATATAAAAGTCATGCACATCCACCACAACCAAGCGAAGTATTTCCTTATATAAAAAGTCATGCGCTCCGCCACAACCGAGCAGAGTATATTTTACTATATAAAAAGTCAGCTCATTCACCACAATCGATCGGTCTATTTCCGTATATAAAAGTCACGCTCATCCACCACAATGCTAACCATAAAGAACATACTATACTACTAATAATACGTCACTGACATAAAGGGAAAATATAGACTCAAGGACTCAGAGACGGGGTGGGAGTTAATGAATTATCGAGGGAGTGCTTGGTTGTGCTTATAAGAGAGAGTATTTACCTCTCGGCATTGTTTCTTTGGGCTTTGTTTTGTTTGGGTTTTTTTTCCGTGTAGCACAGATCACGGTCGTCTCGCCATAGTGACTGGGGACCGTTGACGAGTCATAGATTATTACTGTAGCGGGTGTTTGTGTTATTCCTGGTACCTCCTGGGGATGTCCTAAATTATTATTCAACTTAAGCTGCCATTCTGGATTTGTAAACCAGATTCGGTTTGAGGTTTTTTTTTTCTGTTGCTTTGTTTTCTTTAAGTAAGTGATTATGAATTTATTTTGTTTCCCTGTCATCGTTCAGGCATAGTATGTTCTTTTTTTTTTAATTTACACTTTAATAAACATAGAAAAACTATTAGCGGATCAGAATTCTCTTTCTATCTCTTTATTTCTTATGGTAGAATATGAAGTTACTTGTTGTGCATGAGTCCCTTACTCATTATACATTCAATTGTTGATATATGTGTAGAAGAGAGGGTGAGTGGGGTTAACATTTAAAATAAGTCTGAGTGACGGGATAAAAGATTGTTTATCAGCTTTGTACTCCTGACTGTTACATTTCCACTCAACATTCACATTCTCTATGTCAGACCCAAATCTATTATCTCACTCCTCATTCAGACTTGTGTCTGTCACAGACAATCTCTTTCTCCACTCGTGACAACATCATTTCCTTTCTTCTTCCTTTTCAAAATTAATTCTACATGAATAAAAGAAAGAATTACCCACAATCAGAGGTAGATCTACTATAAAGCTAATAACTTGAGTTTCAGGAACCTTAAGTCCACTTTTCTCTATAATTCGTTTCTTTCACACACACCCCTCCCCCAGTATTGATTTTTAATTAAAAGGGCTCCTCCAAGAGTTTAAGCTACAGGGCCCCCAAAATGTAGGTATGCCACTGCCACAATAAAGGTTTTAAAACATGAATAAATTTTTCATTTATTTTTGTGTGTAAAATGCTGCAGTGAATATTACTTGCGGAAATCACATAGTGATCCATCTCAATAGCCTTAAGCTGAGTCTTGTAAATTTACAAACAGCTACATACACTACTGCGCTATGGGGAAGGGAGGAACCACAAGAACTCCTACTATCTTGAGAAATTTGTCCAGGCACGAGCGTTAACAACGAGCACAGTGTCGCTAGCTTAGGTTTCTAGAATTGAGGAATGTCAGATCGGTGTCTACTTTCAGGAAAAGACTATATTTGGTCACCGCATCACTAGTCAAAAAAAAACCTCTGTCGAATGCTACTGATATTTTGCTTGCCACAGCGGGCTGATCTGTACTTAACTATTATTCTGGAAGAATTAATTCTGGCGCGATAGGCCTCTTACTTCATTTAACTGTGAAAGTTCATGTAATGAAAGTGATTAGTTTCTTCACAGATAATGTTCACGTACTAGAACGCTGGCAAAGTTTGGGTACCACAGTTTCACTATATAAAATGGAAAGAACACAAATCAAATAATTTACATATATGTACTCAATATAACTTGCATTTTAAACTGCAAGCGTACCGCTTGACTTATCATTTAAACTTCCCGTGAAGTAAGTTATATTTAAAAATCATCAATCCTCATGAATACGTGCGTATTCCGTCAACACTCATGAGGCTTGTAGCATTTATAAGTTAGTTTTAAAATATGATCTCGTCTGATTATTTAGCAGTAAAATTAAATTCATTATAGCTACCTGATTTATAAGCTAGAAATTATAATTTATTCTGCTTTCCACTGTAACTCATCGAATAGAGAATATAACAGACTTAATAAGTATTCACT
Source organism: Oreohelix idahoensis (assembly GCA_024509875.1). Taxonomy (NCBI): domain Eukaryota; kingdom Metazoa; phylum Mollusca; class Gastropoda; order Stylommatophora; family Oreohelicidae; genus Oreohelix; species Oreohelix idahoensis. Next base: position 22,089 of record JAMPIV010018344.1, on the reverse strand, counting down.
CTGCACAAAAGGACTAGCAAAATGAAGTAAGCGATTTAACACTTTAACACTCACAAAATACTAGATATAACATATTAAGATTTACATCAACACAGAACTACTAAGAACTAAAACCACTTCGACCAACTAATTGCTTCTATCACAGAGATTCTTAGGGCTCGAACGTATGTTGTTCTAGTCTAACTGCAAAGTTACTGAGTGAATTAAGTCTCAAACTCCCTCCAGTATATATGAAACACCAGACCAAGATCTACGCTATTCCATAACTACGCAATCTCTCGTTTTTCCTAACCCTTACGCAACTAGACGCATGACGTAACTGCCATCAGTGCGCCTTCCCCCTTATATCTAACTATTCTCATTACTGAGCGAGGTGTGAGTGGCAGATCACACTTTTCGCTGAGAAAGGTAACCGAGAAACTACGTGTCAGGTGGAATTTCCAGACATTGTGTCTCATTCCCGAGCGCTGCGTGAGTGTCATATCACACTTCACTCCGAGAGAAACGTTCATGTCAGGTGAAAATGCTAGACAGCATGACACCTAACCGCGAGCTAGCCTGACGAAACGCTCGTGACATGAGAAAAATACAGACGCATGTCTGCAATCTCTGTCTGTCCAGACGAGTATTCACACGTTCTATCGTCCACTGACATCTAATGCGACATAATGCATAAGCGCTCGCTCTCTCTCTGACACGTTACGTAAAAAGTTACTCATTTTATCCGCACTGAAATGCGTTTCTAAATGAGAAACGAAATCGGCGAAAGTGAGAATGGGAAAAAACAATATTTCTCGCAAACGAATGAATGCGAAAAAAAACCACCAAAAAGGACAAAGGTAAAGAGCGACAATAATTAGAGAACACGGGTGGAAGAAAAGAGGAGGAAAATATAGAAAATACAATGAACATAACTCTCCGTGACAGAACGTCCCCCCTTTAAGATATGGAAGCACTCCATGTCTACGTTATGGAATTAATTTCCTATATCCGTAGCTTCAGGGTGTCTGTCTTCTTCCATCTCATCTCCCCCCTCCATCTCTCTCCAATTCCTACTCAAGTCTACTCCCAAAGTTTCCTTTCTCTGGAATGTCTCCTATGCGCGCTTGAAAGAGCGTCGCCGCTTCTGACATTTTTCAAAGATTTCCTGTGATTACAGTGGAGTTTCCCTGCCACTATCGTCATCTTCGTCAGTTTTGGCGATCGTCAGGAGATGGTCGGAGGTTGGCACTGGTTTTTCGAAGTATCTCTTTAACAGATTTAAATGGAAAACCTTTTCCTTTCCTTGAATAGAGATCTGGTAGTTAGCCTTAGAAATCTTTTTCAGGACGTTAAACGGCCCTTGCCATCCGATCCTCAGTTGGTTGTTCTCGGTAGGGAGTAACACCAAAACTTTCTCTCCTGCTTCCAATTCTCTCTCTTTCGCGACTTTCCTGTATCGGTTAGCGTGCTTTGTGCGTGCTCGCTTAAAGTTAGTCGTTGCTAGGTCCCATCCTAGTTTCAACCTATCCTTTAAATCCGACACATATTTACTTGCTGAGACAACTGTCTCATCAGCCTTCTGGTCTGTCAGCGACCAAAGTAAGGCTTCAAGCGGACCCTTAATGGGTCTGCCGAATAAAAGCGTAGCTGGCGGAAATCTTTTGGAAGTATGAGGAGATTCTCTGTAGCCAAATAAAGCTGCAGGAATACAAAGATCCCAATCTTCAGGTTTCACTTGTGCCAGTTTACTTAACATCATGTTGAGGTTTCCATTAACACGTTCCACGAGCCCATTTCCGGCCGGAGTATAAGGCTTAGTGTAGATGTGCTGGTCCCTCAAGATCTTGACGATCTCATCCATCAACAGGTTTCGGTATGGAGATCCGTTATCCGTCAGCACTTGCTGAGGGAATCCCAACCGAGTGAAAATCTGCACGAGGGCTTCTGCGACATGCTTGGCATCTGCGCATGTTAGCGGGATAGCTTCTGCCCATAAAGTGCATGTATCGACTAAGGTCAGGATAAACCTGTTCCTTCTTTTAGTCCTTTCTAAGGGTCCTAAAATGTCGATCACAACCCGTTCGAATTGTTTTCCCACTATTGGCATTTCACCCAAAGAGACTGGGGGCGCCCGTTGCTTGGGTGGCACACGTTGGCACTGGGCACAGGATTTGACATACCTGATAATCTCAGTATTTACTCCTGGCCACCAATAATGAGTGGTTATCCGTTGGTTTGTGGCGTTCTGTCCCATATGTCCGCTGAAGGGAAGAGAGTGCCCCATTTCTAGGATTTGGCTTCTGTACTGTTTCGGTACTAGGAGCTGGTTGTAAGCTTGGTCAGGCTTGCCCGTTCTGCGATAAAGTACGCCATCCTTAGAAAAAATGTCCCCGTGCTGTCTGGGTTCCTTAGCCATGGGCAGTTTCCTAAAGCAGGGTGCCAAAGTAGGGTCCTTTTGTTGCGCTTCTTTAAGTTCCATGGGTAACAAATTAGGCGCAGGCTCCCGTTCCTTCTTGATTTGCCCTCTTGTAGTTACTGCTGCCACAATCGGCTCTTCCGGTTTCCCAATACACACGTATCTCCCGCCAAGTATGACTGGGTAGATGGGATCATCCATAACAGCCGCTTTGATCACGCCTCTGACAAAATCAGAGTGTATCTCCACCAATGCGATGGGAAGCGCTGTAGGTGCATCACTCTTACGAACTCCACAAAGTTGGACGGTCTCTCCTGTCTCTTGGCCGGGTTTAACCAGGTTTCTGGCAACAATGCAATCATACGAAAGCCCTGTGTCAAATAAACAAGTTTGAGAATCGTTCATAATAACAGTACCTCGCGTTGAGGGTGTATCCCCAACAGGTTGGGAATCACTGTCAATAATTCCGCCTTGCGAGACTGTTAGCAAGCATCCGATGCGTTTAGGCTCGGTGTGCTCACTCTGATCATTAGTCCCGTGCTCAGGGGTTCTCCCTTTCCCACCTTGTCCTTTCTGGCTACGCTGCCATGCAAAGCGGTCGGGTTGATCAGACTGTTTACTGTGGTTGGGGTACTTGTTTTTGTAGAACTTGGATTTTTCAGGAGGGGGGTTTTGAGGTCCAGTTTCTCGATGGTTATTCGGGTTGGAAACGTGAGAAGCATGAGAATACTGGTCTAGATTATTTTTCCGAAAATGCTCTTCTGTCGGTGTACGTTTTGCGGCCGGTAGTTCAGCCAGCGCATTGTGATATCGCTCAGACTTTTCTAAGATATCTTCAAGCTTTTCTGCCCCCTGCTCGGCTAGGAATTTCCGGGTATCAGCAGACAAAGTGTTCTTTATTTGTTCGGTTAGAACAAATTCCTCCAGACCATCATAGGTAGAGGGGAGCTGTGAAAGCTCAAGGCACTTTGTTAGGTATCCCTTCAAACGAGACGAGAACTGTTGAAAAGTTTCAGAGCTCTCTTTTCTGCTGTTGCGAAACAGTTGCAGAAATTTGGGAGCATTCATTTCAAAGCGCTCCAGTAACGCTTTCTTCAACACATCATAGTTGTCTTGTTGGCTGCTTTCCAGTTTGGCGTAAACATCATACGCACTGCTTTTCGGCGCCTGAGAAAGCTTCATGTTCCAACGCGACCTCTCTAAACCGTACAGAGTTGCAGTTTTCTCAAATTTTTCTAGCCAAGTGTCAATCTTCTCATTAGGACAAGGGAAAGATTCTAGAGCGAAAGACATAGCGGTGAGATGAGTAGATTGTGTGTTAGAAGGATCAGTTAAAGAGGAATGAGGAGAAGACTCTCCATTGCTGGAGGTAGAGGCAGCACCACGGCTTTGGAACTCAAGAGTCTCAAGCGCCAACTCGTGCTGTTTCCGTTTCTCTTTTTCCTGAAGCTGTCTCTGTTTCTCTCTTTCCTCATGCTGTCTCTCCTTCTCTCTTTCCTCATGCTGCATCTGGCGAATTTCCATTTCCTCGTCGATCTTCTTCTGCTGTAAAGCTTCGGCTGCTTCTTCCTTCCTCCTAGCTTCTGCTTTTCCCTCTTTAGCTTGAGCTGCTTTCCTCTCCGCATCATATCTCTCAAGTTCGTCTCTGACAAAAGCTTTCGCTTCTTCTCCGTCCAAACCTTCTTCTCTCGCCTCGTCCCTGAGGAGCTGTCTAAGCTTTGCCCTCTCGGCCATAGTAAATAGGGGACTGAGACTTAGACGAGAAAGAAATCAGAACAAGGATACACTGGTTCCTACCACTTGCGAGAAAATACCAAACAAAGATGATATACTTATAACCTGGGATACCTCCTCCAAAATAATAAAGTATCTAACTATCGCTGCTATTAATCGGCAATTTAGCACCTAATGCAGACGACTACGCCAAATAAATGGTAGTTAAGATTACTCACTGAAAAAATAAGTTGCTACAGTGGAAAACAAAATAATTATTGCAAAAAAATTTTAAGGAGAAAAAAATCCCTTAATTTTTAAATCCACTATCAAGTTCACCCCTGAAGACAGTTAGGGTAAGGGAGGCAATTAATCTGGACAAATAGTCCGAAACGCACTCCTTAACTTAGTTCAAACACCTACTTCTTCAGAACCCTGTGAATGTTATACACTCACAAAACTTTACCAGCGTTTAGTATTACAAAATCAGTAATTAACATATATTCCGACAAAATCAACTAGTAAACCAAATGTATAATGCTTAATAATGCTGTGGAACAACAATTATTAGCCGTGTGGTCAGCACGCCCATAAAACAGATCGACATGTCTAGGGGATAGTTATTTTTAAAAAGATACAAAACTCACAAGACATCACACTCTTACTCTATATCAGAATAAAGAATCTTAAAGACGAGCTGATATTTGTCGTCTCGTTTTCCTATTCTAAGTTCAAAAACCGGAAACGAGCCCACATTTGTCGTAAGGTATTCCTATTCAAAGTTCAAAATCCCGATAGACGAGACCCCATTTGTCGTAGATTTTTGATAGGAGAATTAAGACTTGGTTTGGTCCCTTCTGAATAGGTTGGAATGAGTGATAGTCACCGTGTGAGATAGAAATACAAAATAGATTTCCACGAGTGTGAGGTGGTAGAATAGTGATAGAGGCTGTCTCTGAGAGCGGGAAATCTTCTCTCTCTCTCTCTCTCTCTCTCTCTCTCTCTCTCACCTATATTCTACGACAGATCTAAAGTAGTCAGACAGTCTAACACATATACATTATATATATATATATATATATATATATATATATATATATATATATATATATATATATATCCACTCACGTGCACGCACATTCAAGTGACGACAGGTAGACGCACAGACGTGGGAAACTATAACAAAGGATTGTATAGATATTTAGAACGAGCTGACCAACATGCTGATTAATTTATTGTTAAGTTTATTTATCATTTGTAAACTTACGTCACAACATATAAAATTACATCAAAAAGGCATATACACAAAGTCATAAGCAAATCAAGGAATGCTACAAGAACTGGTAGACCCACAGTGATGATCTTCCCTCGATGGATAGCCCACAGTCCCGTTAGGAGAAAGATGATAACACAAAGATAGTCCCAGATACATATGATTTTGTCTAAGTTTTTTTTTTTTCTTCTCGTAAATGTATGAACAGAGTTGGATAATCTGATTTAGCCTAAGAAGAAAAAAAACTAGCGTGTGCAACAATTCTGCAGAAAAAAAAATTAAGACAGCCAATGGGTGCCAAAGTACAAAGGTAAAATCACACTCAGACCTACGTTCGCTCTATTCATTCAGACGAGCACACGTGCACATACTCACAGCTTTGATAGCCACTCCTGGAACAAAAACCAATATTTTTAGGACTTGTTCATATAGAATCTTCAATGGTAATCTTGCGCCAAGACAACCCCAGGTCCAAAAAGACGGGTTGAATTCACCACTTCCGGGACCGTTCTCTTGGGAATACTATTGTTTTGGATGTCTGTTTAAGTCACACACATAAAATTTGTCCAGGCACGAGCGTTAACAACGAGCACAGTGTCGCTAGCTTAGGTTTCTAGAATTGAGGAATGTCAGATCGGTGTCTACTTTCAGGAAAAGACTATATTTGGTCACCACATCACTAGTCAAAAAAAAACCTCTGTCGAATGCTACTGATATTTTTTCTTGCCACAGCGGGCTGATCTGTACTTAAGTGTTATTCTGGAAGAATTAATTCTGGCACGATAGGCCTCTTACTTCATTTAACTGTTAAAGTTCATGTAATGAAAGTGATTAGTTTCTTCACAGATAATGTTCACGTACTAGAACGCTGGCAAAGTTTGGGTACCACAGTTTCACTATATAAAATGGAAAGAACAGAAATCAAATAATTTACATATATGTACTCAATATAACTTGCATTTTAAACTGCAAGCGTACCGCTTGACTTATCATTTAAACTTCCCGTGAAGTAAGTTATATTTAAAAATCATCAATCCTCATGAATACGTGCGTATTCCGTCAACACTCATGAGGCTTCTAGCATTTATAAGTTAGTTTAGAAAAATATGATCTCGTCTGATTATTTAGCAGTAAAATTAAATTCATTATAGCTACCTGATTTATAAGCTAGAAATTATAATTTATTCTGCTTTCCACTGTAACTCATCGACTAGAGAATATAACAGACTTAATAAGTATTCACTCTGCACAAAAGGACTAGCAAAATGAAGTAAGCGATTTAACACTTTAACACTCACAAAATACTAGATATAATATATTAAGATTTACATCAACACAGAACTACTAAGAACTAAAACCACTTCGACCAACTAATTGCTTCTATCACAGAGATTCTTAGGGCTCGAACGTAGGTTGTTCTAGTCTAACTGCAAAGTTACTGAGTGAATTAAGTCTCAAACTCCCTCCAGTATATATGAAACACCAGACCAAGATCTACGCTATTCCATAACTACGCAATCTCTCGTCTTTCCTAACCCTTACGCAACTAGACGCATGACGTAACTGCCATCAGTGCGCCTTCCCCCTTATATCTAACTATTCTCATTACTGAGCGAGGTGTGAGTGGCAGATCACACTTTTCGCTGAGAAAGGTAACCGAGAAACTACGTGTCAGGTGGAATTTCCAGACATTGTGTCTCATTCCCGAGCGCTGCGTGAGTGTCATATCACACTTCACTCCGAGAGAAACGTTCATGTCAGGTGAAAATGCTAGACAGCATGACACCTAACCGCGAGCTAGCCTGACGAAACGCCCGTGACATGAGAAAAATACAGACGCATGTCTGCAATCTCTGTCTGCCCAGACGAGTATTCACACGTTCTATCGTCCACTGACATCTAATGCGACATAATGCATTAGCGCTCGCTCTCTCTCTCTCTCTCTCTGACACGTTACGTAAAAAGTTACTCATTTTATCCGCACTGAAATGCGTTTCTAAATGAGAAACGAAACCGGCGAAAGTGAGAATGGGAAAAAAACAATATTTCTCGCAAACGAATGAATGCGAAAAAAAACCACCAAAAAGGACAAAGGTAAAGAGCGACAATAATTAGAGAACACGGGTGGAAGAAAAGAGGAGGAAAATATAGAAAATACAATGAACATAACTCTCCGTGACAGAACGTCCCCCCTTTAAGATATGGAAGCACTCCATGTCTACGTTATGGAATTAATTTCCTATATCCGTAGCTTCAGGGTGTCTGTCTTCTTCCATCTCATCTCCCCCCTCCATCTCTCTCCAATTCCTACTCAAGTCTACTCCCAAAGTTTCCTTTCTCTGGAATGTCTCCCATGCGCGCTTGAAAGAGCGTCGCCGCTTCTGACATTTTTCAAAGATTTCCTGTGATTGCAGTGGAGTTTCCCTGCCACTATCGTCATCTTCGTCAGTTTTGGCGATCGTCAGGAGATGGTCGGAGGTTGGCACTGGTTTTTCGAAGTATCTCTTTAACAGATTTAAATGGAAAACCTTTTCCTTTCCTTGAATAGAGATCTGGTAGTTAGCCTTAGAAATCTTTTTCAGGACGGTAAACGGCCCTTGCCATCCGATCCTCAGTTGGTTGTTCTCGGTAGGGAGTAACACCAAAACTTTCTCTCCTGCTTCCAATTCTCTCTCTTTCGCGACTTTCCTGTATCGGTTAGCGTGCTTTGTGCGTGCTCGCTTAAAGTTAGTCGTTGCTAGGTTCCATCCTAGTTTCAACCTATCCTTTAAATCCGACACATATTTACTTGCTGAGACAACTGTCTCATCAGCCTTCTGGTCTGTCAGCGACCAAAGTAAGGCTTCAAGCGGGCCCTTAATGGGTCTGCCGAATAAAAGCGTAGCTGGCGGAAATCTTTTGGAAGTATGAGGAGATTCTCTGTAGTCAAATAAAGCTGCAGGAATACAAAGATCCCAATCTTCAGGTTTCACTTGTGCCAGTTTACTTAACATCATGTTGAGGTTTCCATTAACACGTTCCACGAGCCCATTTCCGGCCGGAGTATAAGGCTTAGTGTAGATGTGCTGGTCCCTCAAGATCTTGACGATCTCATCCATCAACAGGTTTCGGTATGGAGATCCGTTATCCGTCAGCACTTGCTGAGGGAATCCCAACCGAGTGAAAATCTGCACGAGGGCTTCTGCGACATGCTTGGCATCTGCGCATGTTAGCGGGATAGCTTCTGCCCATAAAGTGCATGTATCGACTAAGGTCAGGATAAACCTGTTCCTTCTTTTAGTCCTTTCTAAGGGTCCTAAAATGTCGATCACAACCCGTTCGAATTGTTTTCCCACTATTGGCATTTCACCCAAAGAGACTGGGGGCGCCCGTTGCTTGGGTGGCACACGTTGGCACTGGGCACAGGATTTGACATACCTGATAATCTCAGTATTTACTCCTGGCCACCAATAATGAGTGGTTATCCGTTGGTTTGTGGCGTTCTGTCCCATATGTCCGCTGAAGGGAAGAGAGTGCCCCATTTCTAGGATTTGGCTTCTGTACTGTTTCGGTACTAGGAGCTGGTTGTAACCTTGGTCAGGCTTGCCCGTTCTGCGATAAAGTACGCCATCCTTAGAAAAAATGTCCCCGTGCTGTCTGGGTTCCTTAGCCATGGGCAGTTTCCTAAAGCAGGGTGCCAAAGTAGGGTCCTTTTGTTGCGCTTCTTTAAGTTCCATGGGTAACAAATTAGGCGCAGGCTCCCGTTCCTTCTTGGTTTGCCCTCTTGTAGTTACTGCTGCCACAGTCGGCTCTTCCGGTTTCCCAATACACACGTATCTCTCGCCAAGTATGACTGGGTAGATGGGATCATCCATAACAGCCGCTTTGATCACGCCTCTGACAAAATCAGAGTGTATCTCCACCAATGCGATGGGAAGCGCTGTAGGTGCATCACTCTTACGAACTCCACAAAGTTGGACGGTCTCTCCTGTCTCTCGACCGGGTTTAACCAGGTTGCTGGCAACAATGCAATCATACGAAAGCCCTGTGTCAAATAAACAAGTTTGAGAACCGTTCATAATAACAGTACCTCGCGTTGAGGGTGTATCCCCAACAGGTTGGGAATCACTGTCAATAATTCCGCCTTGCGAGACTGTTAGCAAGCATCCGATGCGTTTAGGCTCGGTGTGCTCACTCTGATCATTAGTCCCGTGCCCAGGGGTTCTTCCTTTGCCACCTTGTCCTTTCTGGCTACGCTGCCATGCAGGGCGGTCGGGTTGATCAGACTGTTTACTGTGGTTGGGGTACTTGTTTTTGTAGTACTTGGATTTTTCAGGAGGGGGGTTTTGAGGTCCAGTTTCTCGATGGTTATTCGGGTTGGAAACGTGATAAGCATGAGAATACTGGTCTAGATTATTTTTCCGAAAATGCTCTTCTGTCGGTGTACGTTTTGCGGCCGGTAGTTCAGCCAGCGCATTGTGATATCGCTCAGACTTTTCTAAGATATCTTCAAGCTTTTCTGCCCCCTGCTCGGCTAGGAATCTCCGGGTATCAGCAGACAAAGTGTTCTTTATTTGTTCGGTTAGAACAAATTCCTCCAGACCTTCATAGGTAGAGGGGAGCTGTGAAAGCTCAAGGCACTTTGTTAGGTATCCCTTCAAACGAGACGAGAACTGTTGAAAAGTTTCAGAGCTCTCTTTCCTGCTGGTTCGAAACAGTTGCAGAAATTTTCAAGCATTCATTTCAAAGCGCTCCAGTAACGCTTTCTTCAACACATCATAGTTGTCTTGTTGGCTGCTTTCCAGTTTGGCGTAAACATCATACGCACTGCTTTTCAGCGCCTGAGAAAGCTTCATGTTCCAACGCGACCTCTCTAAACCGTACAGAGTTGCAATTTTCTCAAATTTTTCTAGCCAAGTGTCAATCTTCTCATTAGGACAAGGGAAAGATTCTAGAGCGAAAGACATAGCGGTGAGATGAGTAGATTGTGTGTTTAGAAGGATCAGTTAAAAAGGAATGAGGAGAAGACTCTCCATTGCTGGAGGTAGAGGCAGCACCACGGCTTTGGAACTCAAGAGTCTTAAGCGCCAACTCGTGCTGTCTCTGTTTCTCTTTTTCCTGAAGCTGTCTCTCTTTCTCTCTTTCCTCATGCTGTCTCTCCTTCTCTCTTTCCTCATGCTACATCCTGCGAATTTCCATTTCCTCGTCGATCTTCTTCTGCTGTAAAGCTTCGGCTGCTTCTTCCTTCCTCCTAGCTTCTGCTTTTCCCTCTTTAGCTTCAGCTGCTTTCCTCTCCACCATATCTCTCAAGTTCGTCTCTGACAAAAGCTTTCGCTTCTTCTCCGTCCAAACCTTCTTCTCTCGCCTCGTCCCTGAGGAGCTGTCTAAGCTTTGCCCTCTCGGCCATAGTAAATAGGGGACTGAGACTTAGACGAGAAAGAAATCAGAACAAGGATACACTGGTTCCTACCACTTGCGAGAAAATACCAAACAAAGATGATATACTTATAACCTGGGATACCTCCTCCAAAATAATAAAGTATCTAACTATCGCTGCTATTAATCGGCAATTTAGCACCTAATGCAGACGACTACGCCAAATAAATGGTAGTTAAGATTACTCACTGAAAAAATAAGTTGCTACAGTGGAAAACAAAATAATTATTGCAAAAAAATTTTAAGGAGAAAAAAATCCCTTAATTTTTAAATCCACTATCAAGTTCACCCCTGAAGACAGTTAGGGTAAGGGAGGCAATTAATCTGGACAAATAGTCCGAAACGCACTCCTTAACTTAGTTCAAACACCTACTTCTTCAGAACCCTGTGAATGTTATACACTCACAAAACTTTACCAGCGTTTAGTATTACAAAATCAGTAATTAACATATATTCCGACAAAATCAACTAGTAAACCAAATGTATAATGCTTAATAATGCTGTGGAACAACAATTATTAGCCGTGTGGTCAGCACGCCCATAAAACAGATCGACATGTCTAGGGGATAGTTATTTTTAAAAAGATACAAAACTCACAAGACATCACACTCTTACTCTATATCAGAATAAAGAATCTTAAGACGAGCTGATATTTGTCGTCTCGTTTTCCTATTCTAAGTTCAAAAACCGGAAACGAGCCCACATTTGTCGTAAGGTATTCCTATTCAAAGTTCAAAATCCCGATAGACGAGACCCCATTTGTCGTAGATTTTTGATAGGAGAATTAAGACTTGGTTTGGTCCCTTCTGAATAGGTTGGAATGAGTGATAGTCACCGTGTGAGATAGAAATACAAAATAGATTTCCACGAGTGTGAGGTGGTAGAATAGTGATAGAGGCTGTCTCTGAGAGCGGGAAATCTTCTCTCTCTCTCTCTCTCTCTCTCTCTCTCTCTCTCTCTCTCACCTATCTTCTACGACAGATCTAAAGTAGTCAGACAGTCTAACACATATACATTATATATATATATATATATATATATATATATATATATATATATATATATATATATATATATATATATATATATATATATATATATCCACTCACGTGCACGCACATTCAAGTGACGACAGGTAGACGCACAGACGTGGGAAACTATAACAAAGGATTGTATAGATATTTAGAACGAGCTGACCAACATGCTGATTAATTTATTGTTAAGTTTATTTATCATTTGTAAACTTACGTCACAACATATAAAATTACATCAAAAAGGCATATACACAAAGTCATAAGCAAATCAAGGAATGCTACAAGAACTGGTAGACCCACAGTGATGATCTTCCCTCGATGGATAGCCCACAGTCCCGTTAGGAGAAAGATGATAACACAAAGATAGTCCCAGATACATATGATTTTGTCTAAGTTTTTTTTTTCTCGTAAATGTATGAACAGAGTTGGATAATCTGATTTAGCCTAAGAAGAAAAAAAACTAGCGTGTGCAACAATTCTGCAGAAAAAAAATTAAGACAGCCAATGGGTGCCAAAGTACAAAGGTAAAATCACACTCAGACCTACGTTCGCTCTATTCATTCAGACGAGCACACGTGCACATACTCACAGCTTTGATAGCCACTCCTGGAACAAAAACCAATATTTTTAGGACTTGTTCATATAGAATCTTCAATGGTAATCTTGCGCCAAGACAACCCCAGGTCCAAAAAGACGGGTTGAATTCACCACTTCCGGGACCGTTCTCTTGGGAATACTATTGTTTTGGATGTCTGTTTAAGTCACATAAAATTTGTCCAGGCACGAGCGTTAACAACGAGCACAGTGTCGCTAGCTTAGGTTTCTAGAATTGAGGAATGTCAGATCGGTGTCTACTTTCAGGAAAAGACTATATTTGGTCACCACATCACTAGTAAAAAAAAACCTCTGTCGAATGCTACTGATATTTTTCTTGCCACAGCGGGCTGATCTGTACTTAAGTGTTATTCTGGAAGAATTAATTCTTGCGCGATAGGCCTCTTACTTCATTTAACTGTTAAAGTTCATGTAATGAAAGTGATTAGTTTCTTCACAGATAATGTTCACGTACTAGAACGCTGGCAAAGTTTGGGTACCACAGTTTCACTATATAAAATGGAAAGAACACAAATCAAATAATTTACATATATGTACTCAATATAACTTGCATTTTAAACTGCAAGCGTACTGCTTGACTTATCATGTAAACTTCCCGTGAAGTAAGTTATATTTAAAAATCATCAATCCTCATGAATACGTGCGTATTCCGTCAACACTCATGAGGCTTCTAGCATTTATAAGTTAGTTTTAAAATATGATCTCGTCTGATTATTTAGCAGTAAAATTAAATTCATTATAGCTACCTGATTTATAAGCTAGAAATTATAATTTATTCTGCTTTCCACTGTAACTCATCGACTAGAGAATATAACAGACTTAATAAGTATTCACTCTGCACAAAAGGACTAGCAAAATGAAGTAAGCGATTTAACACTTTAACACTCACAAAATACTAGATATAATATATTAAGATTTACATCAACACAGAACTACTAAGAACTAAAACCACTTCGACCAACTAATTGCTTCTATCACAGAGATTCTTAGGGCTCGAACGTAGGTTGTTCTAGTCTAACTGCAAAGTTACTGAGTGAATTAAGTCTCAAACTCCCTCCAGTATATAAGAAACACCAGACCAAGATCTACGCTATTCCATAACTACGCAATCTCTCGTCTTTCCTAACCCTTACGCAACTAGACGCATGACGTAACTGCCATCAGTGCGCCTTCCCCCTTACATCTAACTATTCTCATTACTGAGCGAGGTGTGAGTGGCAGATCACACTTTTCGCTGAGAAAGGTAACCGAGAAACTACGTGTCAGGTGGAATTTCCAGACATTGTGTCTCATTCCCGAGCGCTGCGTGAGTGTCATATCACACTTCACTCCGAGAGAAACGTTCATGTCAGGTGAAAATGCTAGACAGCATGACACCTAACCGCGAGCTAGCCTGACGAAACGCCCGTGACATGAGAAAAATACAGACGCATGTCTGCAATCTCTGTCTGCCCAGACGAGTATTCACACGTTCTATCGTCCACTGACATCTAATGCGACATAATGCATTAGCGCTCTCTCTCTCTCTCTCTCTCTGACACGTTACGTAAAAAGTTACTCATTTTATCCGCACTGAAATGCGTTTCTAAATGAGAAACGAAACCGGCGAAAGTGAGAATGGGAAAAAACAATATTTCTCGCAAACGAATGAATGCGAAAAAAAACCACCAAAAAGGACAAAGGTAAAGAGCGACAATAATTAGAGAACACGGGTGGAAGAAAAGAGGAGGAAAATATAGAAAATACAATGAACATAACTCTCCGTGACAGAACGTCCCCCCTTTAAGATATGGAAGCACTCCATGTCTACGTTATGGAATTAATTTCCTATATCCGTAGCTTCAGGGTGTCTGTCTTCTTCCATCTCATCTCCCCCCCCTCCATCTCTCTCCAATTCCTACTCAAGTCTACTCCCAAAGTTTCCTTTCTCTGGAATGTCTCCCATGCGCGCTTGAAAGAGCGTCGCCGCTTCTGACATTTTTCAAAGATTTCCTGTGATTGCAGTGGAGTTTCCCTGCCACTATCGTCATCTTCGTCAGTTTTGGCGATCGTCAGGAGATGGTCGGAGGTTGGCACTGGTTTTTCGAAGTATCTCTTTAACAGATTTAAATGGAAAACCTTTTCCTTTCCTTGAATAGAGATCTGGTAGTTAGCCTTAGAAATCTTTTTCAGGACGGTAAACGGCCCTTGCCATCCGATCCTCAGTTGGTTGTTCTCGGTAGGGAGTAACACCAAAACTTTCTCTCCTGCTTCCAATTCTCTCTCTTTCGCGACTTTCCTGTATCGGTTAGCGTGCTTTGTGCGTGCTCGCTTAAAGTTAGTCGTTGCTAGGTTCCATCCTAGTTTCAACCTATCCTTTAAATCCGACACATATTTACTTGCTGAGACAACTGTCTCATCAGCCTTCTCTGGTCTGTCAGCGACCAAAGTAAGGCTTCAAGCGGGCCCTTAATGGGTCTGCCGAATAAAAGCGTAGCTGGCGGAAATCTTTTGGAAGTATGAGGAGATTCTCTGTAGTCAAATAAAGCTGCAGGAATACAAAGATCCCAATCTTCAGGTTTCACTTGTGCCAGTTTACTTAACATCATGTTGAGGTTTCCATTAACACGTTCCACGAGCCCATTTCCGGCCGGAGTATAAGGCTTAGTGTAGATGTGCTGGTCCCTCAAGATCTTGACGATCTCATCCATCAACAGGTTTCGGTATGGAGATCCGTTATCCGTCAGCACTTGCTGAGGGAATCCCAACCGAGTGAAAATCTGCACGAGGGCTTCTGCGACATGCTTGGCATCTGCGCATGTTAGCGGGATAGCTTCTGCCCATAAAGTGCATGTATCGACTAAGGTCAGGATAAACCTGTTCCTTCTTTTAGTCCTTTCTAAGGGTCCTAAAATGTCGATCACAACCCGTTCGAATGGTTTTCCCACTATTGGCATTTCACCCAAAGAGACTGGGGGCGCCCGTTGCTTGGGTGGCACACGTTGGCACTGGGCACAGGATTTGACATACCTGATAATCTCAGTATTTACTCCTGGCCACCAATAATGAGTGGTTATCCGTTGGTTTGTGGCGTTCTGTCCCATATGTCCGCTGAAGGGAAGAGAGTGCCCCATTTCTAGGATTTGGCTTCTGTACTGTTTCGGTACTAGGAGCTGGTTGTAACCTTGGTCAGGCTTGCCCGTTCTGCGATAAAGTACGCCATCCTTAGAAAAAATGTCCCCGTGCTGTCTGGGTTCCTTAGCCATGGGCAGTTTCCTAAAGCAGGGTGCCAAAGTAGGGTCCTTTTGTTGCGCTTCTTTAAGTTCCATGGGTAACAAATTAGGCGCAGGCTCCCGTTCCTTCTTGGTTTGCCCTCTTGTAGTTACTGCTGCCACAGTCGGCTCTTCCGGTTTCCCAATACACACGTATCTCTCGCCAAGTATGACTGGGTAGATGGGATCATCCATAACAGCCGCTTTGATCACGCCTCTGACAAAATCAGAGTGTATCTCCACCAATGCGATGGGAAGCGCTGTAGGTGCATCACTCTTACGAACTCCACAAAGTTGGACGGTCTCTCCTGTCTCTCGACCGGGTTTAACCAGGTTTCTGGCAACAATGCAATCATACGAAAGCCCCGTGTCAAATAAACAAGTTTGAGAACCGTTCATAATAACAGTACCTCGCGTTGAGGGTGTATCCCCAACAGGTTGGGAATCACTGTCAATAATTCCGCCTTGCGAGACTGTTAGCAAGCATCCGATGAGTTTAGGCTCGGTGTGCTCACTCTGATCATTAGTCCCGTGCCCAGGGGTTCTTCCTTTGCCACCTTGTCCTTTCTGGCTACGCTGCCATGCAGGGCGGTCGGGTTGATCAGACTGTTTACTGTGGTTGGGGTACTTGTTTTTGTAGTACTTGGATTTTTCAGGAGGGGGGTTTTGAGGTCCAGTTTCTCGATGGTTATTCGGGTTGGAAACGTGATAAGCATGAGAATACTGGTCTAGATTATTTTTCCGAAAATGCTCTTCTGTCGGTGTACGTTTTGCGGCCGGTAGTTCAGCCAGCGCATTGTGATATCGCTCAGACTTTTCTAAGATATCTTCAAGCTTTTCTGCCCCCTGCTCGGCTAGGAATCTCCGGGTATCAGCAGACAAAGTGTTCTTTATTTGTTCGGTTAGAACAAATTCCTCCAGACCTTCATAGGTAGAGGGGAGCTGTGAAAGCTCAAGGCACTTTGTTAGGTATCCCTTCAAACGAGACGAGAACTGTTGAAAAGTTTCAGAGCTCTCTTTTCCTGCTGGTTCGAAACAGTTGCAGAAATTTTCAAGCATTCATTTCAAAGCGCTCCAGTAACGCTTTCTTCAACACATCATAGTTGTCTTGTTGGCTGCTTTCCAGTTTGGCGTAAACATCATACGCACTGCTTTTCAGCGCCTGAGAAAGCTTCATGTTCCAACGCGACCTCTCTAAACCGTACAGAGTTGCAATTTTCTCAAATTTTTCTAGCCAAGTGTCAATCTTCTCATTAGGACAAGGGAAAGATTCTAGAGCGAAAGACATAGCGGTGAGATGAGTAGATTGTGTGTTAGAAGGATCAGTTAAAAAGGAATGAGGAGAAGACTCTCCATTGCTGGAGGTAGAGGCAGCACCACGGCTTTGGAACTCAAGAGTCTTAAGCGCCAACTCGTGCTGTCTCTGTTTCTCTTTTTCCTGAAGCTGTCTCTCTTTCTCTCTTTCCTCATGCTGTCTCTCCTTCTCTCTTTCCTCATGCTACATCCTGCGAATTTCCATTTCCTCGTCGATCTTCTTCTGCTGTAAAGCTTCGGCTGCTTCTTCCTTCCTCCTAGCTTCTGCTTTTCCCTCTTTAGCTTCAGCTGCTTTCCTCTCCACACCATATCTCTCAAGTTCGTCTCTGACAAAAGCTTTCGCTTCTTCTCCGTCCAAACCTTCTTCTCTCGCCTCGTCCCTGAGGAGCTGTCTAAGCTTTGCCCTCTCGGCCATAGTAAATAGGGGACTGAGACTTAGACGAGAAAGAAATCAGAACAAGGATACACTGGTTCCTACCACTTGCGAGAAAATACCAAACAAAGATGATATACTTATAACCTGGGATACCTCCTCCAAAATAATAAAGTATCTAACTATCGCTGCTATTAATCGGCAATTTAGCACCTAATGCAGACGACTACGCCAAATAAATGGTAGTTAAGATTACTCACTGAAAAAATAAGTTGCTACAGTGGAAAACAAAATAATTATTGCAAAAAAATTTTAAGGAGAAAAAAATCCCTTAATTTTTAAATCCACTATCAAGTTCACCCCTGAAGACAGTTAGGGTAAGGGAGGCAATTAATCTGGACAAATAGTCCGAAACGCACTCCTTAACTTAGTTCAAACACCTACTTCTTCAGAACCCTGTGAATGTTATACACTCACAAAACTTTACCAGCGTTTAGTATTACAAAATCAGTAATTAACATATATTCCGACAAAATCAACTAGTAAACCAAATGTATAATGCTTAATAATGCTGTGGAACAACAATTATTAGCCGTGTGGTCAGCACGCCCATAAAACAGATCGACATGTCTAGGGGATAGTTATTTTTAAAAAGATACAAAACTCACAAGACATCACACTCTTACTCTATATCAGAATAAAGAATCTTAAAGACGAGCTGATATTTGTCGTCTCGTTTTCCTATTCTAAGTTCAAAAACCGGAAACGAGCCCACATTTGTCGTAAGGTATTCCTATTCAAAGTTCAAAATCCCGATAGACGAGACCCCATTTGTCGTAGATTTTTGATAGGAGAATTAAGACTTGGTTTGGTCCCTTCTGAATAGGTTGGAATGAGTGATAGTCACCGTGTGAGATAGAAATACAAAATAGATTTCCACGAGTGTGAGGTGGTAGAATAGTGATAGAGGCTGTCTCTGAGAGCGGGAAATCTTCTCTCTCTCTCTCTCTCTCTCACCTATCTTCTACGACAGATCTAAAGTAGTCAGACAGTCTAACACATATACATAAAATATATATATATATATATATATATATATATATATATATATATATATATATATATATATATATATATATATATCCACTCACGTGCACGCACATTCAAGTGACGACAGGTAGACGCACAGACGTGGGAAACTATAACAAAGGATTGTATAGATATTTAGAACGAGCTGACCAACATGCTGATTAATTTATTGTTAAGTTTATTTATCATTTGTAAACTTACGTCACAACATATAAAATTACATCAAAAAGGCATATACACAAAGTCATAAGCAAATCAAGGAATGCTACAAGAACTGGTAGACCCACAGTGATGATCTTCCCTCGATGGATAGCCCACAGTCCCGTTAGGAGAAAGATGATAACACAAAGATAGTCCCAGATACATATGATTTTGTCTAAGTTTTTTTTTTCTCGTAAATGTATGAACAGAGTTGGATAATCTGATTTAGCCTAAGAAGAAAAAAAACTAGCGTGTGCAACAATTCTGCAGAAAAAAAAATTAAGACAGCCAATGGGTGCCAAAGTACAAAGGTAAAATCACACTCAGACCTACGTTCGCTCTATTCATTCAGACGAGCACACGTGCACATACTCACAGCTTTGATAGCCACTCCTGGAACAAAAACCAATATTTTTAGGACTTGTTCATATAGAATCTTCAATGGTAATCTTGCGCCAAGACAACCCCAGGTCCAAAAAGACGGGTTGAATTCACCACTTCCGGGACCGTTCTCTTGGGAATACTATTGTTTTGGATGTCTGTTTAAGTCACATAAAATTTGTCCAGGCACGAGCGTTAACAACGAGCACAGTGTCGCTAGCTTAGGTTTCTAGAATTGAGGAATGTCAGATCGGTGTCTACTTTCAGGAAAAGACTATATTTGGTCACCACATCACTAGTAAAAAAAAACCTCTGTCGAATGCTACTGATATTTTGCTTGCCACAGCGGGCTGATCTGTACTTAAGTGTTATTCTGGAAGAATTAATTCTGGCACGATAGGCCTCTTACTTCATTTAACTGTTAAAGTTCATGTAATGAAAGTGATTAGTTTCTTCACAGATAATGTTCACGTACTAGAACGCTGGCAAAGTTTGGGTACCACAGTTTCACTATATAAAATGGAAAGAACACAAATCAAATAATTTACATATATGTACTCAATATAACTTGCATTTTAAACTGCAAGCGTACCGCTTGACTTATCATTTAAACTTCCCGTGAAGTAAGTTATATTTAAAAATCATCAATCCTCATGAATACGTGCGTATTCCGTCAACACTCATGAGGCTTCTAGCATTTATAAGTTAGTTTTAAAATATGATCTCGTCTGATTATTTAGCAGTAAAATTAAATTCATTATAGCTACCTGATTTATAAGCTAGAAATTATAATTTATTCTGCTTTCCACTGTAACTCATCGACTAGAGAATATAACAGACTTAATAAGTATTCACTCTGCACAAAAGGACTAGCAAAATGAAGTAAGCGATTTAACACTTTAACACTCACAAAATACTAGATATAATATATTAAGATTTACATCAACACAGAACTACTAAGAACTAAAACCACTTCGACCAACTAATTGCTTCTATCACAGAGATTCTTAGGGCTCGAACGTAGGTTGTTCTAGTCTAACTGCAAAGTTACTGAGTGAATTAAGTCTCAAACTCCCTCCAGTATATAAGAAACACCAGACCAAGATCTACGCTATTCCATAACTACGCAATCTCTCGTCTTTCCTAACCCTTACGCAACTAGACGCATGACGTAACTGCCATCAGTGCGCCTTCCCCCTTACATCTAACTATTCTTATTACTGAGCGAGGTGTGAGTGGCAGATCACACTTTTCGCTGAGAAAGGTAAACGAGAAACTACGTGTCAGGTGGAATTTCCAGACATTGTGTCTCATTCCCGAGCGCTGCGTGAGTGTCATATCACACTTCACTCCGAGAGAAACGTTCATGTCAGGTGAAAATGCTAGACAGCATGACACCTAACCGCGAGCTAGCCTGACGAAACGCCCGTGACATGAGAAAAATACAGACGCATGTCTGCAATCTCTGTCTGCCCAGACGAGTATTCACACGTTCTATCGTCCACTGACATCTAATGCGACATAATGCATTAGCGCTCGCTCTCTCTCTCTGACACGTTACGTAAAAAGTTACTCATTTTATCCGCACTAAAATGCGTTTCTAAATGAGAAACGAAACCGGCGAAAGTGAGAATGGGAAAAAACAATATTTCTCGCAAACGAATGAATGCGAAAAAAACCACCAAAAAGGACAAAGGTAAAGAGCGACAATAATTAGAGAACACGGGTGGAAGAAAAGAGGAGGAAAATATAGAAAATACAATGAACATAACTCTCCGTGACAGAACGTCCCCCCTTTAAGATATGGAAGCACTCCATGTCTACGTTATGGAATTAATTTCCTATATCCGTAGCTTCAGGGTGTCTGTCTTCTTCCATCTCATCTCCCCCTCCATCTCTCTCCAATTCCTACTCAAGTCTACTCCCAAAGTTTCCTTTCTCTGGAATGTCTCCCATGCGCGCTTGAAAGAGCGTCGCTGCTTCTGACATTTTTCAAAGATTTCCTGTGATTGCAGTGGAGTTTCCCTGCCACTATCGTCATCTTCGTCAGTTTTGGCGATCGTCAGGAGATTGTCGGAGGTTGGCACTGGTTTTTCGAAGTATCTCTTTAACAGATTTAAATGGAAAACCTTTTCCTTTCCTTGAATAGAGATCTGGTAGTTAGCCTTAGAAATCTTTTTCAGGACGGTAAACGGCCCTTGCCATCCGATCCTCAGTTGGTTGTTCTCGGTAGGGAGTAATACCAAAACTTTCTCTCCTGCTTCCAATTCTCTCTCTTTCGCGACTTTCCTGTATCGGTTAGCCTGCTTTGTGCGTGCTCGCTTAAAGTTAGTCGTTGCTAGGTCCCATCCTAGTTTCAACCTATCCTTTAAATCCGACACATATTTACTTGCTGAGACAACTGTCTCATCAGCCTTCTGGTCTGTCAGCGACCAAAGTAAGGCTTCAAGCGGACCCTTAATGGGTCTGCCGAATAAAAGCGTAGCTGGCGGAAATCCTGTGGAAGTATGAGGAGATTCTCTGTAGCCAAATAAAGCTGCAGGAATACAAAGATCCCAATCTTCAGGTTTCACTTGTGCCAGTTTACTTAACATCATGTTGAGGTTTCCATTAACACGTTCCACGAGCCCATTTCCGGCCGGAGTATAAGGCTTAGTGTAGATGTGCTGGTCCCTCAAGATCTTGACGATCTCATCCATCAACAGGTTTCGGTATGGAGATCCGTTATCCGTCAGCACTTGCTGAGGGAATCCCAACCGAGTGAAAATCTGCACGAGGGCTTCTGCGACATGCTTGGCATCTGCGCATGTTAGCGGGATAGCTTCTGCCCATAAAGTGCATGTATCGACTAAGGTCAGGATAAACCTGTTCCTTCTTTTAGTCCTTTCTAAGGGTCCTAAAATGTCGATCACAACCCGTTCGAATGGTTTTCCCACTATTGGCATTTCACCCAAAGAGACTGGGGGCGCCCGTTGCTTGGGTGGCACACGTTGGCACTGGGCACAGGATTTGACATACCTGATAATCTCAGT
>JAMPIV010018343.1:12500-60210 GCA_024509875.1 Oreohelix idahoensis | reverse complement strand
GGGGGGCGGGGGGGCGGGGGGGGGGGGCGGGGGCGCGGGGGGGGGGGGGGGGGGGCGGGGGGGGGCGGGGGGGGGGGGGGGGGGGGGGGGGGCCGGGGGGGGGGGGGGGGGGTGGGGGGGGGGGGGGGGGGGGGGGGGGGGGGGGGGGGGGGGGGGGGGGGGTTTTTGGGGGGGGGGGGGGGGGGGGCCCCCGGGGGGGGGGGGGGGGGGGGGGGGGGGGGGGGGGGGCGGGGGGGGGGGGTGGGGGGGGGGGGGGGGGCGGGGGGGGGGGGGGGCCGCCCCGGGGGGGGGGGCCCCCGGGGGGGGGGGGGGGGGGGGGGGGCGGGGCGGGGCGGGGGGGGGGGGGGGGGGGGGGGGGCGGGGGGCGGGGGGGGGGGGCGGGGGGGGGGGGGGCGGGGGGGGGGGGGGGGGGGGGGGGGGGGGGGGGCGAGAGAGGGAGGCAGGAGGGGGGGGGGGGGGGGGGGGGGGGGGGGGGGGGGGGGGGGGGGGGGGGGGGGCGGGGGGGGGGGGGGGGGGGGGGGGGGGGGGGGGCGGGGGGGGGGGGGGGGGGGGGGGGGGGGGGGGGGGGGGGGGGGGGGGGGGGGGGGGGGGGGGGGGGGGGGGGGGGGGGGGGGGGGGGGGGGGGGGGGGGGGGGGGGGGGGGGGGGGGGGGGGGGGGGGGGGGGGGGGGCGGGGGGGGGGGGGGGGGGGGGGGGGGGGGGGGGGGGGGGGGGGGGGGGGGGGGGGGGGGGGGGGGGCCGGGGGCCCCGCGGGGGAAACGTCCGGGGGGGGCGCGGGGGGGGGAAGGAGCCGGCGGGGGGGGGGGGGGGCGGGGGGGGGGGGGGGGGGGTGGGGGGGAGGAGGGGTGGAAGTGGGGGGGGGGGGCGGGGGGGGGGGGGGGGGGCAGCGGAGGAGGGGGGCGGGGGGGGGGGCGGGGGGGGGGGGGGGGGGTGGGGCGGGGGGGGGGGGGGGGAAGGGGGGGCGGGGGGGGGGGGGGGGGGCCCCCGGGGGGGGGGGGGGGGGGGGGGGGGGGCCCCTGGCGGGGGGGGGGGGGGCTGGTGGGGGGGGGGGGGGGGGGGGGGGGGGGGGGGGGGGGGCCCGGGGGCGTGGGGCAGGGGCGGGGGGGGGGGGGGGGGGGGCCGGGGGGGGTGGCGGGGGCGGGCCCGGGGGGGGCCGGGGGGGGGCGGCAGGGGGGGGGGGGGGGGGGGGGGGGAGCGCCCCCCGGGGGGGGGGGGGGGGGGGGTAACCCGAAAGGGGGGGGGGGGGGGGGGGGGGGGGCCGGGGGGGGGGGGGGGGCGGGGGGGGCGCGGGGCGGCGGGGGGGGCGGGGGGCCCCCCGGGGGCCCGGGGCCGGGGGGGGCCCCCGGCCGGGGGGGGGGGGGGGGCGGGGGGCGGGCCGGGGGGGGGGGGGGGCCGGGGGGGGGGCGGGGGGGGGGGGGGGCGGGGGGGGGGCGCGGGGGGGGGGGGGGGGGGGGGGGGGGGGGTGGGGGAGCTCACGGGGGGGGGCGGCGTTTGTTGGGGGGGCTGGCGGGAACCGGGGGGGCAGGGGGTTAGGTTTTGAATGTTGGAAGTTGGGCCCCCAGGGGCACCTCAACCGGGCGCGGGCATCTATACTGGACACACCACTCCTCACCCGGGCGGGGGCTCACCGGCTCAGGCGAGGTGTTTTCAAGCAGGCGGGGCCTCATGGGTGTAGGCTTGTTGTATTTTCCCGACCGACCGCAAGGTCATGGGCTGCCGCCTTGTTCGAGAGGCCCCCGGGGGCGTGGCCGTTTTGGCAGGGGGTCCCCGCGGATCCAGAGTTGTAATCGCGGGATGCGCCCGGCTACGCATGTTTGCCCGGGGATATCGTACCAAAGGGCCCGGCCGGGGGCTGTAGGGGGGCGGTCTAATGCCCTTGCGCGGATTCCGACCCATCGCACAGGGGCTACTTGGCCCCCCCAGGCCAAGGCGGGGGGGGGGGGCGGGGCCACCCGCGGCGCGGGGGGTGGAGGGCGGGCCACCGGGGGGGCCACACCAACGGGGGGGTCCCGGGTGGGGGGGGGGAACTGGGGAAGGGGGCTTCCCTTTAGGCAGCCGGGGACAAACAGTGAACCAGGGGCCCTCGGAGGGTGAGGGTACTGGCAGAAAAAAGGGTGGCCCCCCCCGGGGGTGGCAAGGAGGGGGAAAAGGGAGGGGGCGAGGGTAGCCCCCCCCACAGGCGGGGGCACCCGGGGGGCCCGGGGGATAAAGGACCCCCAAGAAAGAAAGGCGTTTCGGTCTGGGGGGGGTGAGGTGAGGTTTTATGGGGGCTTTGACATTTGCTTCCCAGGGGGCCCCCCGCAGGGGGGGGGGCCCCTGGGGGGTGGGGGAGGGGGAGAGGGGGCGGAGGGAGGGTTGCCTGTTAATTTGGGGGGGAAAAAAAGACGTTCCTTTGGTACTAGGGCCCTGCAGTGGGGTGGGGGCTTGTGGGAGTTTGATTGCCCATTTACCAGCCAGAGAACGTCCTTGCTTTCCTCCTTCCTTTACGCGGGATGGTAGGACTCTCCGGAATAGTTGACACCCCGAAGTGGATCCCCTTCTTCTGACCCGCGGACTTTGTCTACCATGTCGGACTTATTTGGGTTTGGCCCGAGCATCCTTTTCCCTGCTGTGTTTGCTGGGGGCATTAAGGGGGAGTTGAGACCGGTAATATTGCCACGCGGGAAAACTTGGGTTGTGGGTTGGGGTACAGTTCATTCGACAGTGAACTTGGGAGATGGCGATTCGCCGCTCACACGGTTAGGAAATGGAGGATTGGGGCGTGTAAGAGTGGCTTGGGGTTATGGCTAGGGGGGGGGGGGGAGTGGGGGGGGATGGGGTTACCAGGGGCTGTCCTCCTTGAGGGGGGGGCGGGGGGGGGATCGTTGGGGTTTGTTGGGAGGGAGTTGTGGTGTGGGGGCGCGGGGGGGTGGGGGGGGGGGGGGGTTTGTAGCCTGGGGGTAGCGGGGGGGGAGTTTGGCTGGGCCCACATCTGTTTGCGTTGGTTAACTTTCCTTTGCTGGGGGGTACCCGGGTTTGGGTGGCCGTTAGGGGGGGGGTCAAGCTAGGGGATGGGCAAGCGAGCCAGGGCATGGGGGGGGGGGCCTTTTGTCGGGGTGGGGCCCGTCACCAGAAGGTATCTAAACTACCGACGCTGGGTGGGGGGGGGGGATGGTGGTGGGTGGTTACGACGGGAGGGAGTGGGTTCAAGGGTGTTGTGGCGGGGTGGGCGTCGGGGGTAGGGTGGGGGGCGTGTTGGGGCATTGCGGGGAATGAGGGGTGACGTTCGGGTTGGGGTTTGGTGTTGTTTTGGGGGAATGGGTGCGAAATGGGGGGGGGTGGGGCCCCTAGCTGGAAAGGGGGGGTAGGGTCTTCCCTGTGGGGGGGGGGGTGTGGGTGGGGGTGTTGGTGGGTGTGTGTGGGGGGGGGGGGGGGTGGGGGTGGTGGGGGGGGTGGGGGGGGGGGTGGGTGGTGGGGGGGGGGTGGGGGGGGGGTGGGGTGGGGTGGGGGGTGGGAGGGGGCTGGGGGGGGTACAGCGTATGCTGGTTTCGGTGTTCTAGATTAGCGCCGCCCCGGTCGTGTCTTAATCAAGAATATTTTTGGGGGGTTCGGATTTGACTTGTTTTGTTGTTGTTGCGCCCCCGGATGATGCTTGTCGTGGCGGACTCGGTTGTTAGGGCTTATATAATCCTTGCCCCCTTGAGACGGGTGGAGTGGTGGCCTGATTCGAGTGTAGGTAGAAAATATATATTATATTATATATTTAATTCTTTTTATTTATAATTATATATATTTATTATTAAATTATTTATTTATATTTTTTTTATTACTTTTTATATTTTTTGTATTTAATTTTTACTGGATTTCGGGGCTGTTTTGTGGTGGGTTTCTTTGGGGGGTGTGCTCCGGCTTGTGTTGCTTGCTGGATGGTAGTGTAAAAGTGTGTTGTACTGGGGTTGGGGATCGGGGGTTTAGTGATTTTTTGATGTGTTGGTGTGTTCGGTGTTGTATTTCGTTTGGGCTTCTATTAGGTGGCGCGGGGGTTTCCGAGTGTTGTCCGAAGGTGGCTGTGTTGGGGTGGTACGGACTGGTGGCTTGTTGGCGCGGCATATACTTAATTTAGTGTTATTTATGTGTTAACTGGTGTTATTGAAAGGGTTGGGTGTTAATTGATTATGGATTTTTGGTGGGTTGTATTGATTTATGGAAAGGGGTGTCAGTTTGTGTCGTTGATATAGACAACACAGTTGTCAGCTAGGTAACAGGTTAACAGTTTATTCTCTGCTAATCAACATTCCCGGTGTAGTCGAGAACATTAACAGTTTACGGCTCTGCTATAGGGTCAACATTTCTCCCTTGTAGTGCAGAGAACATTAACAGTTTTGGATGAGGATCTCTGCTAATCAACATTCCCTTGGGAGTGGAATGGGGGAACAGGTAAGAGTTTAATGCATCTGCGAGTTCAACGGGGTCTAGGCTTGGGTATTGAGAACCGGTAACAGAGGATTCATCTCTTTGCTAGGTCAACATATCCCTTGTAGTGAGGGGGGGGGGCATTAAACAGTTATTTAATCCTCTGCTGGCGTCAACAATCTCCCTGGGATGGAGGGGGGACATTAACAGTTTCAGATACGGGCTTGGGGCTAATGCGTGACTATACTTCTAAATAACAAATATCTAAAATTAAGAATACTAACGCATTAAAAGAGGCCCGGCATAAGTCTAAAATAAGATAGAACTAAACTAAAAATTTGGTAGAGAATTGGCGTCTTCACCCGTGTGGGGGGTCTGCCCGTCCCGCGTGTATTAGGCTTGATAACGTTCATTATGGGCCGAATAAAATGTACTCATACAGGGTGAGGTCACTCACCGTCGACCTTGAGATTTAAACGTAAACACACGTCTTAACAACACTTTTTTTTTTCCTTTTTAATTTTTTATTTTTTTTTTTTTTCCAGTTCAAAACCCAACAACAAACAAAATAATTTGCCCATGCTGACAGAATATATACCACAAAAAAAAGCAAAAGGGCGCGATGAGGCCGGTGACGAAAGCCTATGAAATTAATTGTTTCTGCACAAAAAAAATAGCAATATTAATTCAAACAACACGTCTTTTATATTTGAGCATTTGCACTTACATAACCGACGGACTTTGTGACTAGGGTGAACTAGCGCGCCTCGCCATAACTAGGCGAAACTCCTATTTAAAGGGGAAAGAAATTTTTTCTTTTTTTCTTGATATTTTAAAATGTTAAAGTTTTTATTATTAATATTTAATACATTTCGGCGCTTCTCCCAAATTGACGCCCAGTGCAGCCGTACCCGATCGCACTGCCCAAGAGCCGGCCCTGGACATAATCTGTACAGGCATCAACGGTCCTTTCTCTCCGTAATTGTGTGGTACATGCATTTAAATTATTAACACCCGCTTTGCATTAACTTCACAGCACGGCAGGCAGGTGTCGCTAGCTACGCACGAATGTCACTAGCTTATTCGTAAATGGCAGTTTCCTCGTTAATTGAGATAACGAGTGGGGTGCCGAGAAAACATACCTTGCTCTGTTGGCGAGGGCAGATTTTTTTTTTTCTTAACCAGCGGCACTTGGGCTTTCAGCCCTTCGGCCCAATGACATGTCATTGCGAGGCTGGGGAGAATGTGGACTTTCCTTCCAACCCGGTCAGGAGCTTCGCTCCTTCCCATCCACAGAGGGTTTATCTCAGGGACCGTTCAGGTTATTCAGTCAAAATCCCGGTCGATGACACTTCTTCAAATTCTCACGCTTGAACCTTGAACACCTGATCGCCAGCGCTATGTGGTAACCATTACACCAGCGCGGCTCCCGGCGAGGGCAGATAAGTTTTGTTAGACAGATCTAGGCCATGCAAGACGAAAAATGATGGTGTATTTCTGTAATAGTAGAGTCTGACAGGGAAGCTTACATTGGTCATTGATAGCATGCTTAGGGCTTGCGTGGTATATATTATTTTGGGAACAAGAAAATGAGAGCAAGCCTATGAGTTCGGTAATGTTATAAATTTAGTTTTGGTAGAAAGACAATTATATTAGGAATAGGGGTTTGGTAATGTTATAAATATAGTTTTGGTAGAAAGACAAGAATATTAGGAATGCGGGTTTTGTAATGTTATAAATATAGTTTTGGTAGAAAGACAATGATATTAGGAATGGGGGTTTGGTAATGTTATATATATATATATATAGCTTTGGTAGAAAGACAATGATATTAGGAATGGGGGTTTGGTAATGTTATATATATATATATATAGTTTTGGTAGAAAGACAATGATATTAGGAATGCGGGTTTTGTAATGTTATAAATATAGTTTTGGTAGAAAGACAATGATATTAGGAATGGGGGTTTGGTAATGTTATATATATATATATATAGTTTTGGTAGAAAGACAATGATATTAGGAATGGGGGTTTGGTAATGTTATATATTATTTTGGCAAAAAAGAAAATGATAGCATGCGTGCGGTATGGGAAGTGTTAAATATTATTTTGGCGACAGAAAATTGTACCAAGCATGGGGGTTGGTAGAGTTGTATCCGATTAATGTTTATTGGCTATCCCTTTTTATTCTATGCAACAGAATGTGTGGGAAGTTTGTTTTCTGCTTTTTTAGTGTATTTAGTAATAATAATAAAAGTAGTCCATTAAACATGGTTTTTTTCCTTTACTAATTTCTTAAATTTAAGTCTTAACTGATTATTGCCTCCTTCCTTGGAACCGACTTTCTTACTATCAATAACTGATTTTTTCTCAACTAGGATTTTCTTGTCTCATTCTGGCGAACTGTGGCGAGATGGAAATTAAATAGAAAATAATAGCTATAGTTCCCAGAAATTGAAAATAGAGCTGGTAAACTGGTGTAGGGATGGCACAGACAAATCAGGCGTTAACTACACAGTTTTAGATGGTAGCAGTAGAAGAGAGCTGGTAAACTGGTGTAGGGATGGCACAGACAAATCAGGCGTTAACTGCACAGTTTTAGATGGTAGCGGTAGAAGACAGCTGGTAAACTGGTGTAGGGATGGCACAGACAAATCAGGTGTTAACTGCACAGTTTTAGATGGTAGCAGTATGTGACGATATTCTAAATACAATATCTAAATTAGAATATAACATTAAAGTGCATAAAGTCTAAAATAAGATAGAACTAAAAATTTGGTAGAGAATTGGCGTCTTCACCCACGCCGCCAGTGTATTAGTTTTGATAACGCCTTATGGCCGAATAAAATGTACTCAATGTTCCTAAGTGACCTTGAGATTAAATGTAACACTTTTTCCAAGTTCAAACAAATATTTGCCTAGAAGACAAAGTATATAGGAAAACGGGGGAAGAGAAGGGTAGACGGCCCAATGCTAATTCGTTTCGCGTTGATTTCAAACTAAAAGCCAATAGCAACGCAGTGTCAAGACTTGCCTTGAGCGATTTTCAAAATACGATGTAAAAGTTAGAACATGTAGACAATTGGGTCACGAAAACAGGCTTAGCTCTTATTGAGAATGACGTAATTCTAACGTAATACGGATGATTCTCGTAAATAGGTTGAAAGTACATGGAAAAGACGTGAACAGGTGGTAGTCTCTAGAAATAAACAACTAACATAGAAAAAATATGGAATTCTGAACCAAGATACCTAGGGCCATAAAAATTATATATTCGGGTGCCTTGGGACTTTCTGAGCAAGAATATGTTATCAGTTACACAAATAGTCCACTAAATAACCAAATTATAGCCATAATACTATAGAGGATCCGACAGACTGTCAGGAAAAGTCATGCGTGCTTAGTTTTTTTATGGCATAATTTTGAAAACAACTTTGCGGAAAGAAGGTACGGGGAATTGGATTGGATAGTATTTAAAGCAAGGCGAAATATTATTGGCTGACCTAAAAATACAAATATAGTTGGTAGTAGTAACGCATAGTGGTTTGAGATTTTTAAAAAAAAAAGTTCATTCAAAATAAAGACGTGCTTGGTCCGATTGGCCAAAGCCTTTTATATTATCTAAAAATGTAGGCTGCTCGCTGCCATTTTTTCAAAACAATCTGAGGAGCAAGCAACGATGAGCAGACTTGTGCTTTTTTAAAATACTAATAACAGAAAGCAGTCTGGACAGGGGCAGTGCTGCAAGTTGGCCATATTCTATTGCCTAGTCATCGTTTACTTGTTTATATTTCCTTGAATATGTGGTAAGATTGATTTTATTAACTTTTTAATTAAAAAAGGGTTGAGTGTAAGAAAAGGCCATGTAAAAAGATTGTAATTAGGTGGTTCCATGGCAGTCTTAGGCATGGCCTAGATGTTGATCCATCACATAATGGACTATCAAAGAAGTTTAGAACTACAGGACTATATGTGATGGTCATACAGGAGCATTACACCTATCTTATTGTATGGGAAAAGATTACTGCTGGAATGACAGAGGCGTAGCAGCCATTAGGGAAAAGAAAAGAAAAGAAAACTGGTACAATTTGTTCCATCAAACTAGAGTGGAGAAGCTAGGTTGGTCAGAGAGAGCTGACCAAGTTCTTTTGTGTTGAATGTATTATTACATGTAAATTGGGAGGAATTAGTTTGATGTTAAGACAGAAACATAACTTTCATTTACAGGGGTTTCTGCTGGCACTTGTCTGGTGCTGGTAATTGCTGATTGAGAATTTCTGCACGATTTCAAAGAGTCTCTGGTACCTGCTTATAGTAAAGAAATTCAAGACCAGAGGAGACTTGGGAGTTTGGCCAGACCAATTACAACTGCTGTGATTCCAGGGTCCAGATAAGTCTTAATATCTGGCCTGAGACAACTTATCAGTGATTGTGAAAGATCTCCTGTGTATAAATAAACTTTCCTCCCAAAGAATAAAATAAACAATCATAGGTGAAACAAAAGAACTTTGGGATGATGAAAATCCCCAACCTGCCTCCAAGTACCAGTTAGTTAAAATAGATTAATTAACACCAATTGAAAATTTTTGACAATGTACTTTGGACATATTGTCCTTTTTATGTAAATATCTATATATATATGTAAATATATCTATCTATCTAATATGATTCTCAATGAGAGGTAGTCCTGACCAAAACAAATTTAGGCTCAGGACCAATAAAGATTAACAAAAGAAATTCTAAAATATAAAATTTAACAACTGGAGTTAGTTGAGTCTATCATAGTACTTAATATATGTATGTGTATGTTTTTTGTATTGAGGTTCTTTAACATCACTCTTACATTACCCTAGACACTAAACATAGCTCTCAATCATACTAGGCCAAAATATAACTTTGAGTGAGATCGTAGGTGGTATCAGCAAGGTTCTCTGAAACACAGCTATCAATTGTCTACATCAGGGACCTTCACAGATTGACCTCACTCATGTACAACTTTACCATACACCAACCTTCTTAACATCAAAACCCACCACATATATTGGGGTCTCTAGGTCCGGGATTCGAATTTGGCATAGTTAGATGAATGTTTGAAATAGGAATCTCATACAACATATATTAACTAACTCCAGGAATAAAAATAGCATTAGTATATAAATTCAAGATTGTATTACTATTGTTATTAGAGGGTAGAAACACCCCCTAAGAAAGATAATAATTTAAGTGGAGATTTACAGTTGATAAGTTGTCACAGCCAGTAGTAATTAGTTAATTATAGTTAGTATTTATTTTAGTTAAGTTTAAGAATGTCTTAGAACCTTATTAGACCTGCTTGAGTTAGAATGGCTGATCTAGCCAAATTCAGATCTGCCGCTGTGCAGACTGCTAAAGAGATGGGCATGGATGGACCAGAACTGGACCAGTATGTAACCTCAGAGGTTGATAAATTTATTGCCCGAGAAGATAAAAGATTAGAGAAAGAAGCAGAAAGAAAGTTAGAGGCTGAAAAAGAAATCAAGTGGTTGCAGATTGAGGCTGACAGAGAGGCTAGGGCATTGGAAGCGGATAGGGAGGCGGAGATTAAAAGGCTCCAATTAGAAGAAAAAAGGCAGAAAGAGAAGCAGAGGAAAGAAGACTGGCTACAGAAAGAGAAGCAGAGGAAAGAAGACTGGCTACAGAAAGAGAAGCAGAGGAAAGAAGACTGGCTACAGAAAGAAAAGAAAAGAGACTGGCTGCAGAAAGAGAAGAAAAGCGACTGGCTACAGAAAGAGAAGAAAAGAGACTGGCTGCAGGAAGAGAAGAAAAGAGACTGGCTGCAGAAAGGGAAGATAGGAGATTGCAGAGGGAGCACGAGTTACGACTAAGGGAGTTGGAATTACAAGGCCATGCTCCTGAAAATAGTGCTAGTCCCTTTACCTCCGATGTCACTGCTAGTCAGGGAGCCTCATCCTCAGCTATGGGTTTTCATTTAGACCATTTTGTTGAGAAAGACGATGACATAGAAGGGTAATTAAGTAGGTTTGAACTTTTGGCTACCACGTATGGGTTAGAGAGAGAGAGGGGTGGAGCCTCAAGTTATCCCAGGGTCTTAGGGGAACAGCTTATGAAGTTTTTGCCAAGATGAGCAGGGATGACCAAGACAATTACGACATGTTAAAGCAGGCTCTTTTGTTAAGGTATGAAAAGAATGGAGAATTTTACAGGAAAAAATTTAGAAATGCCAAGCTACTGTCGGGTGAGACCTATCACCAGTTCTCTGCACGGTTAGAGACCTACTTGGAGAAATGGACTGCTCTGGGGAAAACCCAAGATCTTAAGGAAATGATCCTTATTGAGCAACTGAGAGAGTCCATGGCTCCAGACTTGAGAAAGTTTCTCGTGGAACAGGGTGCAGAGAGGCTGGGTGAGTTACCCAATGTCGCTGAGAGGTATCAGGCAGCCCAAGCAGAGGTAGCTGGCACTAAAAAGAAACAGGTAGACAATCCTAAGGCACCACAAAACTTTAATAGGTTTGACCACAAAGATCAGAATAGTAAAGGTAAGCAACATTTTGATAGGCCACGACATGATTATAGAAATAAAACCCCACAATTCAATGAAAGGAAATATGATGACCGAAAACCTTTTCATAAAGGTAGATTATATTGTAGATATTGTAAGATGGACAACCATAACACTGACAGTTGTAAAAGGAAACCTCCTAATTTCGCTGCAATGAAAATGGGGAGAAACGGGGTAAAGGTCAACTCTACTGAACAGCAGGAACCTTACCACCCCCCAGTGTGTGAAGATGTAATATGTAATGAAGTCACCATAAGGTGCTTGTATGATACTGGATTGGATTATGATTAAGTTGTGAGTTCTCACCTGGTTCAAGCAGATCAATGCACCACAGAAACAGTGGAGATCCAAGCTGCAACCAAGGACGTAGCGACCATGACACTTCCCATCGCCAGAATAAATGTGAAAACGCGCTATGTGGAAGGAGTAATCAAGGCAGCAGTGTTAAATGAACCAATCTACCCTCTGATATTAGGGTGTAGATATGTCTTCTTGGGGAATCCCAAGAGACCTGTGATCATGGCAACAGTGCAGACCAGATCACAGTCTAAATAGGAGGAGGATAATCCGATAAATACCCATCCAGATGAGATGAGGAAGGCACAGGCGAAGGACAGATCACTCAAGCCGTGTTTTAAGACATTGCCCAAATGTCATACACCTCCAGGCAAGGGAGATTTCTATATGAAAAACAAATTGATTTATAGGAAGGCTGGAACTGGATCCAATGGTCACGGACAGCTAGTCCTTCCCACTTCATATAGGACTAAAGTGTTGGAACTAGGGCATGCGATTCCCTTCAGTGGTCATATGGGGATCAGCGCAACAGGACAGCGTATAGCTTGTCTTTATTTCTGGCCAGGAATAACTGAAGATATAAAGAGATATGTAAAATCCTGTAAAGAATGCCAACGGGTAGCTCCAAAGCATTGGACTGCTCCAGCAACTCTAGGGGAAATGCCCATAGTGGGAACACCTTTTGAAAGAGTTGCCGTGGACATTGTGGGACCTCTCACTCGGACCAAGAGGAGGAACAGTTACATTCTGACTTTGGTGGACACTTGTTCTATGTGGGGAGAGGCGGTAGCCCTGTCATCAATCGATTCGAAGCATGTGGCAGAGGCATTACTCACAATCTTCACCAGGTTAGGCTTTCCCAACTAAATCTTGACTGATAATGGCTCTCAGTTCAAAGGGAAACTAACGGAAGAAGTATTCAGGATCTTTCAAGCCAAACACTTTCATTGTAGCCCGTACCATCCACAAGGAAACAGCCAAGTGGAAAGATTTAACGGGACACTCATTTCGATCCTGAGAAAGTTGGCACATGAACAACCAGATACATGGGATCAATACCTTCCCGCCGCCCTGTTTGCTTATCGGGAGGCACCCCATAGTTCAACCGGTATGGCCCCGGCAACCCTGTTATTTGGGAGGCCAATAAAAGGTCCATTAGAAGCATTATTAAGGACGTGGACCGATGAAAAGGCACAAGAAAATATTACCTCATCATATCAATATGTGAACGAGCTGACCACTGGTCTTAAAACTGGCTAGAAACTTGCTAATGATAAGTTGAGACAAGCCAGGAAAAAACATGCTGCCTATTTTAATAAGAAAGCTAAGCACAGAGAATTTGCTGTGGGAGAGAAGGTGCTTCTCCTTCTACCCGGCAGCCAAAACAAGTTGCAAATTGGATGGCAAGGTCCATTACAGTTCTAGAGAAGGTGTCTAGACAGATTATAAGATAGATAAGAAGGGGAAAGAGAAAATCTATCATGTGAATCTCCTGAAAAAATATCTGGACAGAGAAAACCAGGAAGAGACACACTTACTGACCTTGTCTGTTGCAATGGAAATGAAAAAGGAACCACTCACCTCTCATGAATATCCTCTACATCCCTGTGAGACAGCTGCACAGGTAAAAGTCAGTACACATTTAACGAGAAATCAGAGGGAGAGAGTTCAACAGGTTCTGAATGATAATACAGATGTGTTAACGGACAAACCGGGGCATACAAATTTGTTGGAATATGATATGAATCTTATAGACCTAACACCAATCTGTATGAAAGCCTATTCGATTCCTTTTGCTAAGGAAAAAGCTTTGAAGGAGGAGATAGAGTATTTGTTGAAAGAAGGAATTATTTCACACAGTGAATCTTTGTATAGTTCTAGTGTGGTTTTGTTGAGAAAACCCTCTGGGGAACACAGACTGTGTATAGATTACAGAAAAGTGAATGCTGTCACAGAAAGTCAGGTGGATCCATTACCTGATACAAATCAGCTGTTTGCCAGGATGAACAAAGCAAAATATTTCTCTAAAGTGGATCTGAGCAAAGGCTATTATCAGATTCCAGTAAAGCCTGAGGTTAGACCTTATTTAGCCTTTAGCACCTCGGATGGACATTATGAATTCAACATGTTGCCTTTTGGGTTGAAAAATGCCCCGAGCGTATTTTCTAGGATGATGCGAAAATTGTTAGATCCACTGAATAATCCATGTATCACGAATTTCATGGATGATATTCTCATAGCAACAGAAACATTTGAGGAACACATTAACTCTCTGAATATGTTGTTTGATAGACTCGGGGAGGCTAAATTGACCAATAGACCGACCAAATTTATATTGGATATAAAGAGTTGGAATTCGTGGGACACACAGTATGTCAGGGAAGCATGATCCCTGATCCCAAGAACTTAAAGAAATTGAAGAGAGCACCAAGGCCCCAGACTAAGAAAGACGTGCGATCTTTTGTCTCGTTATGTGGTTTTTACCAGAAGTATATCAGAAATTTTAACTCTGTATGTGCACCACTGACTGATTTAACGCGCAAGGGAAATCCTGATAAAATTACTTGGTCAGCGCAGTGTGAATCGGCATACCAAGAGTTAAAAGAAAAGCTCACAAGCAAGCTTATATTGAAATTGCCTGACTTAAGTCAAGAGTTTGTTGTGAGAACGGACGCTAGTAACATCGGATTAGGAGCAGCCCTATTGCAAAGGTCCAATTCACTTGAGGGGGAATTAACCCCAGTTGCTTATGCTAGCCGAAAGTTGAACACAGCGGAACAAAAATATTAAACAAGTAAAAAGGACTGTCTGGCTTTGATATGGGCGATAAAAAAGTTCCAAATCTATCTCTATGGTCGATCATTTACGATCCAAACAGATCATAAACCTCTCGTATTTCTGTCGCAAGCAAGGCATGAAAATGCTAAATTATTACGTTGGTCGTTGCTCCAACAGCCATACCAGTTTATCATAGAATATATCCCCGGCTCGGAAAACGTAGGTGCAGACTTTTTAAGCAGACACCCGTACGATGAAAATCAAAGTAGTCACCAGACATAAGTAGTAAATTTATCTATGTGTATTTTGAATTAGGAACTGACATAGGATAGTCTGTTCTAAAGTGGGGAGATGTGTGACGATATTCTAAATACAATATCTGAATTAGAATATAACATTAAAGTGCATAAAGTCTAAAATAAGATAGAACTAAAAATTTGGTAGAGAATTGGCGTCTTCACCCACGCAGCCAGTGTATTTGTTTTGATAACGCCAAGTGAACAGGTGGTAGTCTCTAAAATAAACAACTAACATAGATATGGACCCAAGAGGGCCATAAAAATTATATATTCGGGTGCCTTGGGACTTTCTGAGCAAGAATATGTTATCAGTTACACAAAAAGTCCACTAAATGACCAAATTATAGCCATAATACTATAGAGGATCCGACAGACTGTCAGGAAAAGTCATGCTTGCTTAGTTTTTTTATGGCATAATTTTGAAAACAACTTTGCGGAAAGAAGGTACGGGGAATTGGATTGGATAGTATTTAAAGCAAGGCGAAATATTATTGGCTGACCTAAAAATACAAATATAGTTGGTAGTAGTAACGCATAGTGGTTTGAGATTTTTTTAAAAAAAAGTTCATTCAAAATAAAGACATGCTTGGTCCGATTGGCCAAAGCCTTTTATATTATCTAAAAATGTAGGCTGCTCGCTGCCATTTTTTCAAAACAATCTGAGGAGCAAGCAACGATGAGCAGACTTGTGCTTTTTTAAAATACTAATAACAGAAAGCAGTCTGGACAGGGGCAGTGCTGAAAGTGTGCCATATTCTATTGCCTAGTCATCGTTTACTTGTTTATATTTCCTTGAATATGTGGTAAGATTGATTTTATTAACTTTTTAATTAAAAAAGGGTTGAGTGTAAGAAAAGGCCATGTAAAAAGATTGTAATTAGGTGGTTCCATGGCAGACTTAGGCATGGCCTAGATGTTGATCCATCACATAATGGACTATCCAAGAAGTTTAGAACTACAGGACTATATATGATGGTCATACAGGAGCATTACACCTATCTTATTGTATGGGAAAAGATTACTGCTGGAATGACAGAGGCGTAGCAGCCATTAAGGAAAAGAAAAGAAAACTGGTACAATTTGTTCCATCAAACTAGAGTGGAGAAGCTAGGTTGGTCAGAGAGAGCTGACCAAGTTCTTTTGTGTTGAATGTATTATTACATGTAAATTGGGAGGAATTAGTTTGATGTTAAGACAGAAACATAACTTTCATTTACAGGGGTTTCTGCTGGCACTTGTCTGGTGCTGGTAATTGCTGATTGAGAATTTCTGCACGATTTCGAAGAGTCTCTGGTACCTGCTTATAGTAAAGGAATTCAAGACCAGAGGAGACTGGGGAGTTTGGCCAAACCAACTACAACTGCTGTGATTCCAGGGTCCAGATAAGTCTTAATATCTGGCCTGAGACAACTTATCAGTGACTGTGAAAGATCTCCTGTGTATAAATAAACTTTCCTCCCAAAGAATAAAATAAACAATCATAGGTGAAACAAAAGAACTTTGGGATGATGAAAATCCCCAACCTGCCTCCAAGTACCAGTTAGCTAAAATAGATTAATTAACAGCAATTGAAGATTTGTGACAATGTACTTTGGACATATTGTCCTTTTTATGTAAATATCCATATATATATATATATACGTAAATATATCTTTCTAACTAATATGATTCTCATTGAGAGGTAGTCCTGACCAAAACAAATTTAGGCTCAGGACCAATAAAGATTAACAAAAGAAATTCTAAAATATAAAATTTAACAACTGGAGTTAGTTGAGTCTATCATAGTACTTAATATATGTATGTGTATGTTTTTTGTATTGAGGTTCTTTAACATCACTCTTACATTACCCTAGACACTAAACATAGCTCTCAATCATACTAGGCCAAAATATAACTTTGAGTGAGATCGTAGGTGGTATCAGCACGGTTCTCTGAAACACAGCTATCAATTGTCTACATCAGGGACCTTCACAGATTGACCTCACTCAAGTACAACTTTACCATACACCAACCTTCTTAACATCAAAACCCACCACACAGTAGAATAGATCTGTGAAGTAAGTCACCTTCTCGCTAGACCTATCCCATGCTCCAGGGGGTCTTTATTAATAGTTGACGTGAAATGCAGCTCGTTCACTATCCCTACCAATTAAAACTATTAAATAATTTTCTTAATTTCCACACAAAAACAAAATTTCGAACAGCTGGAATTTAAACAAAACCAATCAAAAGCGATTTATAAAACACATCTGTACATTTATTACTTAAAATAGAAATCTGGAAAAGACTGCAGATGTGTATTTACACCAATCACAAGTTGGAAAAGTATAAGGTGTCAAGGTCCTTGTTCATCATTTCGGGCAGTTGGTGACTTCTGCATCTTGTTTCTTCAAAGTAAAGAGAAAGAGTACTTATTGTGACGAAATCATTAGTTGGTCACTTTTCATGACTGTCGTTCTCCCCGGCAGTATCACATCATTTCTTCATTTTCCTAAATATTTGACAAATATTATGCAATTGCATTTTTGCTCTGACCACTCCCTAGACTTGTTTACGTTTCGCCAGGTGAATCGTAATAATTCCAGGCTAATTAGACAGGTCAACGCATAATACTTTTATCACGTAATTCGTCTAGCCACCTGTGATGCAGACAGTAAACGTGAAGAGGAATAGCGACTTTGACGTAATTCATTTCAGGGGCCAGCGACAAAAAGGCAAGTAACCAACTGGGTTCGTGGTTTGTCTGTCTGAGAAAGGCGCCTGAGAGATGTACGCAAACACAGGTGATACATGTAATTGCTTCCGCTGGACAATCTCTGTATCAAGATTACAGATAACCTGGCGGAGGAGACAACATGGGCGGAAGGTATTAGCCGAGGAAATGAGTTCACCGATGTGTTTGTGAGTTTGCATAAATGTGCAGCCGGAGTATTACGACATATGTAGAAGAGGTCACGCGTTTAAATTTTAAAATTGAAATTTTAAAACATGCGGGGGATATTATGACTTAACACTTCGAGCCACCTAGTTCTAAAGAGATGGGATTGGTTTAATTTGAGAGCCGGAATAGACTTTAACTTTCATTGGCAAGTTGGTCTAAAAGTACAATCTGGGATTTGAACAGAGAAATGGAAACGACAATTGAGGATATTGTAGATCCCATTTGGGGTAAGTTGTGAACATATGGTTTAAAATGTGACTTGTGATAAGTCTGTACTTGCTAAGTGGTTATACCAGTCATAGGAGGC
Organism: Oreohelix idahoensis; assembly: GCA_024509875.1. Classification (NCBI taxonomy): domain Eukaryota; kingdom Metazoa; phylum Mollusca; class Gastropoda; order Stylommatophora; family Oreohelicidae; genus Oreohelix; species Oreohelix idahoensis. The sequence continues at coordinate 42,636 of JAMPIV010018343.1, read as the reverse complement.
TGACAACCTCAACATATGAAAATAGTATATTCATAAACCACTACAGCAAGCGGTAAAGATTGCTTCTTGTTAGTCGTGCAGAAAACCGACAGCAGAGGTGACCCCAAACTCCGAACGGAGCAGTAAGAAGTGATGATTACATCACATGTGCCTAAAGTGTATAGTATCATTTTGTGATATATATGTACCTTGTTAACTGTAATTCAGGCAAGCCATTGCCCTCGTGACGTCCAGACACATTTTCCCCATTAAAGTCACCAGAAGAATAACGGTGATTTCTAATCATATTCCCTGAATTATACTGTGTATACCCAGGGAAAATAATTATTCCGAGAGGTTAACATTGCTGGGTGGACAGCGAGACAATGTGCCTGTTAATTTGCAGCTCATAAATGTGCTTAGCAGAGTAATTTGCTCTTTTCCTTTTTCTAAAGTTCGTGGTACGAAGCTGCAAGACTAAAGTTTCTACGCCACTAGTTGTGAGTCAAGAACAGGGATTCAACACTAACCACCTACATTGGACGAGTTGTGGGAAGAAGTGCCCTCATCACAAAAGAATTGACGAAACCACGGCTGCAGGACTCACTTAGATCAGCGAAATTCTTATTAAATGAAACAGCAGCAGTAGAAACTTTTTTTTAAATAAATCCTCAACCCTTGTCTCAGTGAAAACATTTCTTTGTATACATCTAAAATTCACCATCATTCCATCGTTATTTTAACCTGTTAAAACTAATTGATTATTAAATTTGTTACATGTTATTTTGAAACAAAACAATGATTGTTCATTCAGTTATTATAGGTATGAAAGCAAACGTATTCCCAAGACTCTTTAATATATATACATATAGACATATTTTTACATCTATCGAGCCAATACTTATAAAATAATTTCGCTGGATTTACACCATCTGACTTCTTGAACAGGCAAAAACTTGCTTAATTCTTCACGAAAGGCGACGGATCAGATATAAGTTAATAGTGCTGATTCTGAAAACATCTTGTGAAACTAACTTCAGATAGAAGCATCATTATCCTTCTATCTACAACTCTGCCAAGAGTAATCTTGTGCGAAGGTAAACACCTTTGAAGACCCATATTAGATACTCTTGAGTGTTGGCCACAGGTGGACCACTACTACAGAGCTAAGGGGAGCATTCCGTGACACTTATCTAATTCAGGCCCTTTCACTGCAGACACTTTGCGCCGTGCATCAGGTGTTAATCTTCAAGAAACATAAATCACCTAGACAGGTAGTCACAAAGGTGCTATCCGGCGCCTTACAGAGGTGGTCCTTGAATCGCAAACTGCCGCCTTTTATGCTTCTTATCTGAAGATTTTGTTGTGACTCTCTCGAATAAGAACCTGAAACATTTGCACAGATTATGACGATATCTGTTTCATACCACCAAGATGATCCTCCAATGTTGAAGGGCCACAATTGATCAGAATCCTCAATTAGACAACCTAGTCCACGAGGCTGTGGTCATGTCAGTCAAAGAAGTCGTTAAGCAATCAATAAAATACTATCGACATCATTTACAATTTTTTCCAGAATTCTGTCTTGGCTACTTCCCTTTGGTCATAAGTAATGCCAAAAATGGTTTCCCTTTAAAGATATTACATCAACGAAATTTTACATTGGACAAGAAAACTAAGGAAGTGAAGTAGAGGAAGACGAAGAAGATGAACTCTTCGGCATCCAGCATTTTTCTTCTTCTTCTTTCGTTCGCGTGAAATATATTGTCTGTATCTGCAATGTTGTTTCTTTGTCGTGAAACGAGTGTGTGTAACCCCACTACTGTGTTAAATCATTATGTCGGGAAACAAATTTGCCCCAGCCAATCAACGCACAGTTGCTGAGCCGGAATAAATTACAAGAAGTTACGCCAGGAAAAAACTTAAGCCCTGTTTTATTCGGATGTGGGTCGTGGCCATCTTGTTCACACAAGATGGCGGAAGAAAACTGAATAAAATTAGGCTGTACGAGCATAAGACGAAACTGCAGGCAACCAATCAGCTTGCTCCGCCAGGAACCAACCAAACACTGTCCTTAACCAGTAGAAGTTATTTTACCTGCCTATATAATCGGGCGAGATTTTATGCTAAGACACGCAACACCAGACACGAAGCCAGAGATACCGACCGACTGAAGAGAGGAGCTGTCAGCTTTGATTTATAGCTTACCTGAGAGCATTGACCTGCAGCCTGCTTCGCTAAGTCGAGTCAAATTCTATTTCTGTAATTGTCAGTACTATACTGACCCTAGAGCCAAATAAAACCTCACGCCACACTGGGGGCTCGTTCCTGGGATATTTCTATATATCTTGAGCCATACTTAGTCTATTCATCTATCTACACTCTATCCTGTGCCACCCATAGATACATAAGGAAATTTTTTTTTGAGAAAATCATAATAGGATTTTTTTAAAACATTATTTTCGTAGCAGGAGTACCATTTAGTACTCAGTAAATAGTTGATGCTCACAAGGTTGCACGGAAATTTTTTTGTTCAATTAAATTAATTAAGTTTAATTACAATAATTTGATTATAGTAAATTTACATATCCTCTCTAAGTAACGCCATGGCTGATCTAGTGAAGTTCAGGACTGCGGTCATGCAGATGGGTAAGGAATTAAATATTACAGGTGATGCTCTCACTCAGTATGTCACAACAGAAGTTGACAAACACAAGGATAGGGAAAAAAGAAAATTGCAATTAGAGGCTGATAGAGAAACAAAGAAATTTGAGGCTGAAGAAAGGCGGTTGCAAGCAGAAGCTGAAAGAGAAGCCAAAAGACTGGAAGCTGAGAGAGAAACCAAAAGATTAGAAATTGAAGCCAAGAAATGGGAGGCTGAAAATGAGGAAAGGAAATTACAAGCAGAGAGATACCATCAGTTGAGATTAAAAGAGCTTGAAATTCAGGCAAATACTGGCAATAATGGTGGTAGCTCACCTCACTCTGAGAATAGCTCCATGCAGAGCACCTCAAGTGGGGTCATGAATTTTCATCTGGACCCATTTGTTGAGAAAGAAGACGCCATTGAGTCGTACCTGGATAGATACGAAAGACTTGCCACTACCTATGGTTTAGGGAAAGAAAAGTGGAGTCTTAAACTATCTCAGGGATTGAGAGGTGTGGCCTACGATGTATATTTGAAGCTCTCAAGAGATGACCAGGAAGATTACGAAATCCTGAAGCAGGCACTGCTTGTGAGATATGAAAAGAACTCAGAATCATATAGAAAGAAATTCCGAACAGCTAAACTTCTTCCAGGAGAAAACTATCACCAATTCTCTGCTAGATTGGAAACTTATTTGGAAAAATGGAGTAGTTTAGGAAAGTGTCAGGATCTGAAAGAAATGATAATGATGGAGCAAGTGAAAGAGTCCATGCCTCAAGAAATGAGGAAGTTTATCATGGAACAAGGAGCAGAGAGATTGGAAGATATTGTGACGGTTGCTGAGAGATATCAAGCAGCTCAGGCAGAATTATTAGGAAATAGGAAGAAGCAGGGTGAAAACTTCAAATCATCACAAAACTATACCAAATATGAACAAAAGGACCATACCACAAGGAACAAACAAAGATTTGACCAAAAGCACAAAAACCCTCTAAGATCGGATAAGACACCTTACCGGAAGGAAGGAAAGTGGTGTAAAACTTGTCTAATGAGTAACCACAATACTGCGGACTGCAGAAGGAAGAATCCTCCTCATCATGCTGCATGTCTTACAACAGGGAAGCAGGGAAGGAAGGAAATGGCAGTAAGTCAGGACTTCCATCACCCCCCCCTGTCTGTGAGGAAGTGACCGTGAATGGCACTCAAGTACTGTGTTTATATGACACAGGATTGGACTTTGATTCAGTTGTGTGCTCTTCTCTAGTGAGTCCTGACCAGATAACCACAGAAACCGTGGAAATCAGAGGACCGATCAAGGGAGCAAGAACCATGACATTACCCATAGCCCGAATCAACATAAGATCTCGCTATGTGGAAGGAGAAATCAAAGCAGCAGTGATGGACGACCCTATTTACCCTTTGATTTTGGGGTGTAGGTATGTTTTTCTTGGAGAACCTATAAAACCTGTAGTTATGGCAACAGTCCAGACCAGGGAAAGCTCCAGGAAAATGGAGGAGAATCCTATCAATACTCATCCAGAAGAGATGAAAAAGGCTCAAGCAGCAGATAGCACATTGAAGCCTTGTTTTGGCAAATTGCCTAAAGCACATAACCCTCCAGAGAAAGGAGACTTGTATATGAAGAATGGCCTACTATACAGAAAAGCTGGAACAGGACCTAAAGGGCATGGACAGCTTGTAGTGCCAAAATCTTACAGGGAGAAGGTTATGACGCTAGGACATGCTATACCCTTCAGTGGACATATGGGAATAGGGGCCACTGGACAAAGGATAGCCTGTCACTACTTTTGGCCAGGAATTACAGAGGACATAAAAAGATATGTAAGATCCTGTCCAGAATGCCAAAGAGTAGCTCCTAAGCATAGGACTGCACCAGCAACACTGGGAGAAATGCCTATTATGGGAACCCCTTTTGAACGTGTTGCAGTAGATATTGTTGGACCCCTCACTAGGACCAAGAAGAGAAATGCTTACATCTTAACCTTGGTTGATACTTGCTCTATGTGGGGAGAAGCAGTGGCCATGTCAGCTATAGATTCAAAGCACGTGGCAGAGGCCCTGTTGACAATATTTACCCGATTAGGTTTCCCGCATCAGATATTGACTGACAATGGGTCTCAGTTTAAGGGAAAGCTAACACAAGAAGTATTCAGGATATTTCAAGCCAGGCACTATCATTGTAGTCCCTACCATGCCCAAGGGAACGGTCAAGTAGAGCGGTTCAATGGTACGCTAATTTCAATCCTTAGAAAGCTGGCGAGTGAAAAACCTGATACTTGGGATACATACTTACCCGCTGCACTATTTGCATATAGGGAAGTACCCCACAATTCAACTGGATTGGCTCCAGCTACATTGTTGTTTGGAAGACCAATAAAAGGTCCACTGGAAGCATTGCTGCGGACATGGACTGATGAAAAAGCAGAGGAAACAGTGACTTCCTCATACCAGTACGTCAACGAGTTGACATCTCGATTGAAAGCAGGTTGGAAACTGGCCAATGATAACTTAAGACAGGCCAGGAGGAAGCATGCTGCGTACTACAACAAAAAAAGCAAAGGATAGGGAACTGGAGGTGGGTGAAAAGGTGTTATTACTGTTGCCAAGCAGCAATAATAAATTGCAGATTGGATGGCAGGGACCCTATGTCATACTGGAAAAACTTTCCAGGACCAATTATAAGATTGACAAGAAAGGAAAGGAGAAGGTATATCATGTCAATCTTCTTAAAAAATACTATGACAAGGAATCATCAGAAGTTGCACATATCATGACCCTAGCCATTGCAACAGAAATGCACGGTGAACCACTTCACTCTATGGAGTATCCACTCACAACTACAGAGGATTATGTTCAAGTAAATATTAGTGAACATTTAACTCCAGAGCAGAAGAAGAGGGGTCAGAAAGTGTTGGAAACCCATGCTGATGTGCTCACAGATAAGCCAGGTCGTACGAATCTGTTAGAGTACGACATGAAGGTTACAGACCCTACCCCAGTATGCATGAGAACATACCCTATACCCTATGCGAAAGCCCAAGCACTAAGGGAGGAAGTTGATTATCTGTTGAAGGAGAAAATTATCTCGAAGTCAGACTCTCCCTATAGCTCAAGTGTGGTGCTATTGAGAAAACCGAGTGGTGAACACAGGTTATGTATTGACTACCGGAAGCTTAATGCGATCACAGAATCTCAGGTGGACCCATTACCTGACACCAACCAGCTGTTCTCTACACTGAGTAAGGCTAGGTATTTATCGAAGGTAGATCTAAGCAAGGGATACTACCAAATACCAGTGAAACCAGAAGTTAGGAAAATGCTGGCATTTAGTACATCAGACGGACACTACGAGTTTAATGTACTACCCTTTGGGCTGAAAAATGCTCCCAGTATCTTTTCAAGAATGATGAGGAAATTGTTGGAACCTCTACAAAATCCCCATATCACTAACTTTATGGATGACATTCTTGTTGCTACAAACACATTTGAAGAGCATATAGTAGCGCTCTCCATGTTGTTTGACAGACTGAGAGCCACTGGATTGACTGCACGTCCAACCAAGTGCTATATCGGTTGTAAGGAGTTGGAATTCTTAGGTCACACTATTTCTACAGGTCATATGTCTCCTGACCCAAAGAATATAGAGAAGTTAAAGAAGGCACCCAGACCTCAAACGAAGAAAGATGTGAGATCATTCGTGTCATTATGTGGGTGGGTTCTATCAGAAGTACATACCCCACTTTAACTCTCTGTGTGCACCATTAACTAACTTAACGAAGAAAGGACAGCCTGACAAAATCCAATGGAATGCTGATTGTGAAAAAGCTTACACAGAGCTAAAAGCAAAACTCACCAGCAAACCAATCCTTACGCTACCCGATATCACACAGGAATTTGTATTAAGGACGGACGCTAGCAGTATAGGTATTGGTGCAACTCTCTTGCAGAAATCAAAAGCCCAGCCGGAGGAACTTTTACCAGTCGCCTACGCCAGTAGGAAGCTGAATGCAGCTGAGTTGAACTACTCGACCATAGAGAAAGAATGTTTGGCTCTAATTTGGTCCATCGACAAATTTTCACCTTACCTGTATGGGACACACTTCATTGTCCAAAGCGATCACCAGCCTTTAACATTCTTGGCTGCATCTAAAAAGTTAAATTCGAGATTGTTAAGGTGGAGTCTGCTTCTGGCGCCTTATTCCTTTACCGTGAATTACATTCCGGGAAGAGACAATGTAGGAGCGGATTTTTTAAGTCGACACCCTATTACTCTGGAAGGACAGACGCAAAATGATTAACTACAGCAGGTGTTTACACTTCAGCTATGACAGGTCACAGCTAGGAAAGGATGGGGCTATGTCGTGAAACAAGTGTGTAAACCCACTACTTTGTTTAATTATTATGTCGGGATATAAATTTGCCCCAGCCAATCATCGCACAGTTGCTGAGCCGGAATAAATTACAAGAAGTTACGCCAAAACTTACGCCCGGTTTTTTTCGGATGTGGGTCGTGGCCATCTTGTTCACGCAAGATGGCGGAAGAAAACTGAATAAAATTAGGCTGTATGAGCATAAGACGAAACTGCAGGCAACCAATCAGCTTGCTCAGCCAGAGATACCGACCGACTGAAGAGAGGAGCTGTCAGCTTTGATTTATAGCTTACCTGAGAGCATTGGCCTGCAGCCTGCTTCGCTAAGTCGAGTCAAATTCTGGCCTGTTTAAATCTTGGAGGGTTTTATTCGTGTCATAAAACCTGAGGTCGTATGTTCGAGTCAATCCAGCTGCCTGGAACTTCGCAGGAGCATAGAGATTGTACAGTAGCTACATCTTTAGTCCCCCTCAGTCTTGGGTGGGCTAAAGTAACGAGCCTCAGCAGGAGTTGTGTGCCCCAAACTAAGGAGAACAGAACATTTTAAGAGATGAGTACCCTGTAGTACCATTTCTGTCGGCATTGTGAGCAAAAGCTAGTGTCAGTGACGAGAAAGTGAATTAGCGTAGCAAGAGACAATAATAAGATTATAGCTGATAAATTATACGTAATTAACAGCACAGCTGATACATGTACTATAATTGAATAACAGCACAGCTGATATAATTTTTGTTCCTATAATTGGAAAACTTGTTGTAATATATTTACATATCTATATAAATATAAATATTTGTAAATCATATGTAAACTTACAAATTCATTACGTTCCATTTTTCAACATTCACCCTTCAGCACAAGAGTAGATAGTGTATATATTAAATAAATAATAAGGAAATTGTATTTGAAGACTTGTCAATTTTATCATTAAGTAAAATCTGTTTCTTTGTCTTAATATCACAGTTAGTTACACAGCGGGGGTGGCAAGTTATGTCGGTCTCCTCTCTACTAATTTTTCGAGATCAGAACATTCACAGCCGTAACTAATTTGTGATACCAGTAGTTCTCTCAGACACTGGGACTTCACCATTTTCTGCAGAAATTCTATTTCTGTAATTGTCAGTACTATACTGACCCTAGAGCCAAATAAAACCTCACGCCACATTCTTGCATAAACTTCACTATCTTTTGTAGTTCATACAGAGGTCCGAATAGTTTTGCTTCCAGTGTTATTTCTCTGGGCCAGTGGGTTTACCAAGTACTCCTACAGCTGGAAGATGAAACAGATACGGAAGACCACTGGCAACAAGTAAAAAATATATGGAACGAGACATGTGAAGAAGTACTGAGAAAAAGAAAACATCAGCACAAAGCATGGATAACAATAGAAACCATTAGTAAGATAGAAGACAGGAAAAACAAGAAAACAGATTTAAACAGAAGCACAACCAGAAGCTCCAAAGCCAAGGCTCATGAAGTGTACATAGAAGCAAACAAAGAAGTAAGCAAGAAACATCAAAAGAGACAAGATGAAATATATTGATGATTTGGCAAAGGCAGCAGAGGAACCTGCAGCCAAAGGAAACATGAGGGACCTGTACAACAACACAAAGAAGCTAACAGGGAAATATAAGCAAGAAAATTGCCTCATAAAAGATAAGAATGGAAAATTGCTTAGTAATATACAAGAACAAATGAAGAGATGGACAGAACATTTTTGAGGAACTTCTCAATAGACCATCACCAACTAATCCCCCAGACATCCAGCCAGCAGAAGAAGAGCTACAAATCATCTGTGAACGACCAAGTAGAGAAAAAATAAAGAAAGCCATAAAGCTTCTGAAAGATGGAAAAGCAGCTGGTCCAGATTGCATTCCAGCAGAGGCCATCAAAACAGATATTGATACCTCTACAGAGATATTATACAAACTACTTGGCAAAGTCTGGGAGAGAGAGGAAATGCCAGCAGAATGGAAGGAAGGTTATCTGGTCAAGTTGCCTAAGAAGGGAAATTTACAAGAGTGCACAAATTATAGAGGAATAATGTTACTATCAGTGCCAGCAAAAGTATTAAACAGAATCATCCTTGAGAGATTAAAAGAGTCCATAGACAAGCAACTGAGAGATGAACAAGCAGGTTTTCGACAAAACAGATCATGTACAGACCAGATAGCCACATTGAGAATAATAGTTGAACAAAGTCTGGAATGGAATTCACCGGTATACATCGGATTCTTGGACTATGAAAAGGCATTTGACAGTGTAGACAGAGAATGGCTTTGGAAATTGATGAGGCATTATGGAGTTAGCATGAAAATCAATAACTTAATAAAGAAGACCAATGAAGAAATGACATGCAGAGTTCTTCATGAAGGACAACTTACAGAACCGTTTAGGATTAGAACGGGAGTGAGACAGGGATGCCTCTTGTCTCCATTTATTTTCTTACTAGCAATAGATTAGGTTATGAAAACATCGACATCACACAACAGAAATGGAATCCAGTGGAATCTGACTAAACAGCTTGATGATCTGGATTTTGCAGATGACTTGGGTCTTCTGTCCCATAACCATAATCAGATGCAAGAGAAAATGAAAATTCTCGATGAGAGGTCACAACAAGTGGGACTGAAAATACACAGGGAAAAGACAAAGATTATGAGAATAAATGCAAGAAATGATAACCAGGTTGAACTTGAAGAAACACCACTAAAAGATGTAGAATCGTACACATATCTTGGAAGTTATATAGACAAAGTTGGAGGGACAGACAGTGATATCAAAATAAGAATATAAAAAGTAAAAGGAGCTTTCATTGCATTGCGAACCATATGGAGAACAAGAGAAATCAAGTCCAACACAAAAATAAGAATCTTCAACTCAAATGTGAAGTCAGTCCTATTGTATGGCTCTGAGACATGGAGAACAACAAAAACAACAACCAAAAAGCTACAGACTTTTATAAACGGGTGCTTGCGTAGAATAGAAGGACTGAAATGGTATGACAAAGTCACAAATGTGGAATTGATAACAAGAACGAGACAAGTGCCGGTGGAACAAGAGTTGAGAAGAAGACGCTGGCGATGGATAGGACACACATTGAGGAAACCTGTTGATAGCATTACAAGGCAGTTCTTGTTCTGGAATCCACAGGGGAAGAGAGGCAGAGGTAGACCAAAAAACACATGGAGAAGAGAACTGGAAACAGAGGTGAAAATGATGAGGAAAACATGGAAAGAACTTAGAGCAGATGGCACAGGACAGGAAGACTTGGCATGTGTTTGTTGAAGGCCTATGCTCCTTGGGGAGCTAAAGGGTATTGATTGATTGAAGTCCAAATATGCACGACTGATTGATAAACCGCTTTCACCAGAAACTGTGGGGATCTCCTTTGGAACTACTGAGCTCTCTAAAGATCTACCTTGATAAAACTATGTTCTGTGTTCAGGTTTTCAGCGTATTCAGAGCTTTGGAATACTTGCAGTCTTATTGGAACTTTTATCTTTGACCGTTGGCCTGCTATCTGGAATTACATCGACAGAACAGTGGAGAATTCAAAACTAAATTAAATTGTTACCAAATGTTCACTTCAATTAGAACGTTGCTTCCTGTCTTATGTAATTCATTAATGAAGTGAATTTTTGTAAGCTGCCTTGCGGGGTTTCACCGGAAATGCTCTAAAAGTAACTTCAAACAAATAGACACCGATTCTAAGTACCAGAAGAAAAATGTTAATCATTAATTAACCTAAATGAAAACTTCTTGTGGGGTCGGAGTGGCTAAGAGGTATGGCGTCCGCCTCGAATTCTGGAGGTACCGGGTTCGATTCCCAGTTGAAGGAATATAATTGATAGAAATTTTTTTCAGAACCAGTTGTACTAATGTTGTCATACGCCCCCTGGTATCCCATGTATTGAGATCGGATGCCTAGCCTTCTCGGATAAGGGTGAAAAAATAGAAAGTCCCGTGTGCACGTTGCGCACTTTAAAAATCTCACGGCTGTTGGAAATCGTAAAGAGTAGGCTGTAAGGCCGCTGCCCTGGCAAAATTTAACAAATTAGAAACCTACCCACCACAACAATATTTATAGAATGTGTGATTCCTGTATACACACACTGCGATTCTCACAGGTGCTACGGAGTTCGTGCACTGTGCACACTTCTTGAGTGACCTACGGGAGGAGATCGGAGCACTGATGATGTTGTCCGTGTGCAATGAAGATGGTCCTTAAAACCAAACCAAAACTTCCCGTCCGCCACCTAGAGATCTACCAAATTATACCTAGGATCTACTGGTAGATCAATATAGACCGGTAGCCGAACCTTGGCTTGTACTGTACATAGTATGGCAGCAGTCCACTTGACTGCGCTGTGTCGTGAAACCTACGATACAATAAATGTATTCATACAAACAAATAAGAAATCAGAGGCCAAGTACCAAGCTCTGACTTCCGTTTTTTTCTCATACCTAAATAAACTTACTGCTTGAACTGTTCAAGGAGTGTTCCTTAACATTTATACTCCTACTTAACCTATCTTATCTCTGACAATATGTACATGTACTCAGTATCATATTATTGGATTTAAACCACAGCATTACGTTTTTAATTCAAAATTTTAGACAGAGAGCAAGAGAGAGACAGAGGGAGAGAGAGAGAGATAGAGAGAGAGAGGAGACGAGAGCAAAAAAAGAAGAAGGGGTAGAAGAACACGAAGAAAAAAGAAATGATGGGCAGAAGAAGGAGAAGAAAAAGGAGAAGAAGAAGAAGAAGAGGAGGGGAAAAAAAAAGAAAAGAAAAGAGGAAGAAAAAGAAAGAAGGAGGGAGAAGGAAGAAGAAGGAAAAGGAGAAGAAGAAAAGAATAGGAAATAAAGGAGAAAAAAGAGAAGTAAGAGAAAGAAAAAAAAAAGAAGGAAAGAGAAGAAGGAAAAAAGAAGGAGAAGGAAGAAGAAAGAAAAAAAGGAAGGAAGAAGAAAAAAAGGGGAAGAAAAAGAAGAAGAAAGAAGAAAGAGAAGAAAAGGAAAGAAAAAGGAATGAAGAAGTTAGAGAAGAAGAGAAAAGAAGAAAAAATAAGGAAAATAAAAAAGAAGGAAGAAAAGAGAAGAAAGAGAAAAGGAAAAGAGAAGAAGAGAAAGAAGAAAAGAAGAAAGAGGAAGAAGAAGGAGAAGAAGGAAAGAAAAGAAAAAGGAGAAGAAAAGAAGGAAGAAAAGAAGAAAAAAATAAGAAAGAAGGGAAGAGAAAAAAAAGAGGAAGAAAGGGAGAAGAGAAAAAAAAAAAGGGAAGAAGGAAAGTAAGAGAAGAAAAAAGAATGAAAAAGAAAGTGAATTTAGAAAAAGGAGAAGAAAGAAAAGGAAAGGAAAAAGGGTAAAAAAATAGATGGAGAAGAAAGAAAGAGGAAAAGAAAAAGAAGAAAAGGGGAAAGAGGAGGGGGAAGAAGAAGAAGAGAGGAAAAAAGAGGGAGAAAGAAGAAAAGGAAAAAAGGAAGAAAGAAGAAAAAAAAGAAGAGGATAAGAAGTGAAAGTAAGAAAAAAGAAGAAGGAATTTGAAGAAGAAGAAAAAGTAAAGAAGAGAAGGAGTTAGGAAGAAAAAAAAGAAGAAGAAGAAGAAAAGAGAAAGAGAAAAAGATGAAGAAAAGAAGAGAGGAAAGGGGAGAAGAGAAAGAAAGAGAGAGAAAGGGAAGTAGAGAAGGAAAGAAGAAAAAAAAAGTGTTTGGGAAAAAAAGAGAAGAAGAAAAAAAAAAAGAAAGAAAGGAAGAAGAAAGAAGAAAGGAAGAGAAAGAAAAGAAGAGAGGGAAGGGGGAAGAAAAAAAGAAGAAGGAAGAAGGGGGGGAGAGAAGAAGAAAGACAGGATAAAGGAAAAAGGGGGGAAGAGGGAAATGATTGGAAAAAAAAAGGGGAAGAAAGAAAGGGAAGAAAAAGAGAGAAGAGGGAAGAAGAGGAAAAATGAAGAAGGGAGAGAAAAGATGGAAAAAAAAGAAGGAAAAGAAGGGAAGATTTGGAGAAGGAGGAAAAGAAAGGGGGAAAAGGAGGAAAAAGGGAGAAAGAAGGAAGAAGGGAAAAAGAAGAGTAAAAGGAGAGGAGAAAAAGGTAAAAAAGAGAGGGAAGAAGAAAGAAAAAGAAAGAAAAAAAAAAAGGAAAAAATAGGAAGGGGAAAAAGATTGAAAGAAAGGAAAAGAGAAAGGAAAAAAAAAAAAAAGAAGAGAAAAGGTTGTAAAAGGAAATGAAAAAGAGAAAGAAAAAAAAAAGAAGGTTTAAAAAATTTGGTAGAAAAAGTTAAAAAAAAAAGAGATGTTTGGAAGATTTTAAGAAAAAAAAGGGGAGAAAGGAAGGGGAATTTGGAAAAGGGAGAGGGGAAAGAAGGAGAAAAAAAGGGAAAAAAGGGATTGGTTTGGGAAAGGGGGGGGAAAAAAAAGGATATGTGGGAGAAATGAAGGGAAAAAGGGAAAAAGGAGAAAGGGTGGGAAGTAGAGGGAGAAAGGGAGAAAAGGAAAAAAAAAGAGGTGGGTTGTAAAGATAGAAGAAAGGAAGAAGAGGGAAAAGAAGGGGAAAGAGGGGGTTTAGGAGGGGTTTGGAATGAAAAAAAAGAATTGGGAAAGAAAGTTGAGAGGTTAAAAAAGAGAAAAAGTTATTGGGGGGAAGAAAGAAGGTTTTGGAGAAAAAGGAGAGAAAAGAGATAGAATAGGGGAAAGAAGGGGAAAGGTAGAGAAAAGAAGAAAATGGGAGTGGTGAAAAAAAAGGAAAAATAGAAAAAAAAAGGAAGGGGGGATTAGTTAGGGGGGGGATAAGAAGGGATGAGGGGGAAGGGGAGAAGGGAAAAGAAGGGGGGGGAAAAGGGAGAAAAGAGAAGAAAAGGGGGGGAAAAGGAATTGAAAAAAAAAGTAGAAAAAAAAAAGTGGGGAAAAGGATTTTTGAAAAATGGGGGAGGGATTTTATAGTGAAAAAATAAAGGAGTGGAAGGAAAGAAATGAGGGGAAGAAAGAAGGGGGGGGGGATTAGGGGATTAAAAAGAGGGGTCAGAAGAGTGGAAAAAGAAAAAAGTTTAGAAAGAAAGGAGGGGGGGGAGGAGAGAGGGAGGGGAATTTAAAAGGTTAAATGGGGGGTGGAAGGGGGGGAAAAAGGGGGAGGAAGAGTCTGGGGGGGAAGAGGAGTGAAGAAAATGGGAAAAAAAAAAGAAAAAAAAAAAGATAAAGATATGAAAAAAAAGTAGAGAAAGAAATAATATTAAAAGTTAAAGGGAATGGGGGGTAAAAGGGGAAAAAAGTTTTGAAGAAAAAGGAAGGGGTAGGGGAGAGGAAGGGAAGAAGGAAAAAGGGGGAGAACAGTAAGGTAAAGGTAAGGGGGGGGGGAAAAAATTTAAGGGGGGTCAAAGAAAGAAATCCCAAGAGTTGAGAGGGGGGGAAGAAGAAGAAAAAAAAAAGGGGAAAAAAGAGAAGGAAAGGGGAGGTTAAAAAAAAGGAAAGGGAAAGGGGAAAAAAGAAAAGAAAAGGGAAAATTGAGAAAGGGAAAAATGGGGAAGGGGGGGGGAAAGAGAAAAAAAAGTGGGGTGGGACCAAATTGGGGAGAAGAGAATTGATTGAGAATTAAGGAAAAGAAAAAGGTTTTTTTGAATTTTAAAAAAAAAGGGGGGGGGGTGAAATAAAGGGAAGGGGGAAAAAAAAAAAAAGAGAGGGGAATGGTGATGATTAAGAAGTAATTTTAAAGAAAAAGTTAGGATTAACTGAGAAGGGAAAAAAATTTTAAAGGGGGAAGGGTAATGGGTTTTTAAAATGGAAAAATAAAAAGAGGAATGAATTAGTTTAAAAGGGGGGGAAAAGAAGGGATGAAATGGAGATGTTGGGGGAAAAGAGAAAAAAGGAAGTTGAAAAATGTAGTTTGGAGGGAAAAAAAATTGAGGAAAAGGGTTTGAAAGGGTTGGAAATATGGGGGAATGAGGAATAGGAGAGTAAAATGGGGGATATTTTTAGAAATGAGTAGGGGGGGAAGAGTTTAGGGTTTAGAAAAAGAAGAGAATTTTGGGAGGAAATGGAGAAGAAAGGGAAGGAGGGAAGGGGTTTGGAAAGAAGGAAAAAATGGGAGGGGAAAGGAAGTTAAAGAAAAGGGGGTTGGAGTTAAGAAAGAAGTTTGGGATGAGAAGGGAAGAATTTTAATTTTTGAAAAAGAAGTAAAGGTAAATAATCGGAAAATAGGGAAAAGGTTAGAAAAAGAATTAATGAAAAGGAAATTGAGAAAAAGAAAAATGAAAGAAATGAGAATTGTGAAAGAGAGAAAGAAGGGGGGTGAAAAAAGGGGATTAATTTTGAAATGTATACGAAAAAAAATTGTGTTGGAAATGGGATAAAGGAAATTAAGGTAAAAAAAAAGGGGGGGTATGAAAATGAGAAAAAAAGTTGGTTTAAGGGGTTTAAGGGGAAAAGGGGTAGGATTTTGGGAAAAGAGAAAGGATATGGGATTTTTGAAAATGGGTTGTAAGGGATGTAGGGGGAGGAAAAAAATGAAAAAAGGGGATTTTTTGTGAAAGGGATGAAGGGGGGATTTGTTGATAAAAAAAGAGGAAGGTATGATTTTTTAAAGGATTGGAGAAGGGGGAGGCCCAAAAAAAATGGGGAGGATGAGTGGGGAAAAGAAAGAAGAAAGGAAGAAAAAAAGTTTGAAAAAAGGAATGAAGAAGAAAAGGGGGGGAAAAGGGGGAAAAGAAGGAAAGGAAATTGATTTTTTAGATAGAAAAAGGATTTTAAGTTATATAAAATAAGGATAGAATGGAAGTGGGAAGGGGAAATGAAGAAAAAATTGGAAATATATAGAAAGAGAAGGTTGTAGAAGATTGGGGGAAAATTTTTGGTTTAAAAGGGGGGGGGGGGGTTAAGGGGGGGGGATAGGGTTAAAGAGGGGAGGGAAGAAGTATTTTGAGTAGAAAAGGGGGTTTTTAGGGTTTGAAAAAAAAAAAAGGGGAATGGGGGGGAAGAAAGGTAAAAGGGGGGGTGAAAAAAAAATGAAAAAAGAGATTTTGGGGGAATTGGTTGGGAAGAAAAAGGGAAATATTGAAAGGAGGAAAAGGGGTGAAAAGAAACTTTAGATGGGTGGGGAAAACATGGATAAGGAGGGAAGAAAGGAAGAATGGAAAATTTATGTGGGAAAAAGAAAAAAACCCTGGGGGATGTAAGAGTGGGGGGAGGAAGAAGAAAAAGGAGGGTGAAAGAAAAATTTTTTTTTAATAAGATATTTTGTGGGGATGAGGCGAAATTTTTTATTTAAAAATGAGTGGTTTGGAAAATTGTAAGGCATGGGAATAAAGGGGGGGGGGGGGGGGGGGAGGGGGGAGGGGGTGGGGATAAAAAGGGGGGGAGTGGGGTTAGGAAGAAGAGAAAGAAGATAGGTTTTATGGTTGGGGGGGGGGGATGGGGGGGATGGTTGAGGGGAAATTATTGGATCTATTTTGTTGGGGATTATTAGGGGGAGAGGGGGGGATTTGTGAGGAGGGGGGATTTTTTAAATAGTATGGGAGATTTTTGGAGGGGGGTTTTTTGGAAGAATGTTTTTTTTCAAATGATTTTAGGGAATTTGGTGGAAGGGGGGATTTGGGATATGTTTTGGGGTTTTTGTTGGGGGGGGGGGATTATAGGGGATTTGTGAATGGGGTAGTTAAAAATTGGGGGGGGGGGTATTATTGTTTAGAAAAAAAAAAAAATTTAAGGAATTTTAGGAAAAAATAGTTAGGTTTTCGGAAAGGTTTGGTTGGGGGGGTGATTCAGGTGATGAAAGGTATTTACCCCGGGGTTTGATTTTGGGGGGGGGGGGGTAAGGGTTTACAAAAAAATTTATTAGCTGAGGGGATTTTGGAAGAAAGGTTGGAGTAGGGGTTGGGGAATGGTGGGTTATAAGAAATGATTGGGTTGGGGGCTAGGGGTGAGTGGGGGAAGATTTTTGGGTGGTTGGAATTGGGGGGGGGTTTTTGGGGGGGGGGTCGGAGGGTTAAAATTTTGGGGAGGGTATGTTTGGGTAAAGTATGGGGGGGAGAAGGGGTTTAAATGATGGGGGGTGGTTTTTTATTTGAGAAAGGGGGGGAATTGGGAAGGGGGGGGGGGGGGGGGGGGGGGTGGGGGGGTGGGTGGGGGGTTATGAAAGGTTTAGGTGGGGGGGTGGGGGGAGGGGTGGAAGGGGGGGGGGGGGGGGGTTTTTAAGGGTGTTGTGGGAGGTTTGATTGTAAGGTGTTGGGATTTGAAAGTCGGGTAAGGGAAAGTTTATGGGGGGTGAGTTTAAAAGGGGGGGGGGGG
Organism: Oreohelix idahoensis; assembly: GCA_024509875.1. NCBI lineage: Eukaryota > Metazoa > Mollusca > Gastropoda > Stylommatophora > Oreohelicidae > Oreohelix > Oreohelix idahoensis. Next base: position 25,354 of record JAMPIV010018343.1, on the reverse strand, counting down.
AAGATTAATTGTAGGATTTGGGTAAGGTGTTGGTTGGGGTGATTTTTTTTTGGGGGGTTAGTGTTTTCCTATTTGGGGGGGGTGGAATAGGGAGACCCAAGGTGGGGTTGGTGGTTGGGGGTGAGTGGGGGGGGGTGGGGTTTTAGTGGAAAGTGAAAAGTTTGGGGGGGGGGTGGAAAGGGGTTTTTTGTTTGTTGATTTTTGTTAATGGGGGTGTTATTTAAAAATTTTTAATAGTTTTGGGGTTGTTTTTTGGGGTTGAAGTTTGGTAGTGGGGGGGTGTGGGTGGCAGGTTTGGGTTAGGGGGGTTTTGGGTTAGTTTTGATTTTGTGGGGCGGGTGAAAAAATTTTGGGAGAAGTGTGGTTTTTTTTGTTTTTTTTTTTGGGGGAAGGGGTTTTGAATTGGTAAGGATTTTGGGGGGGAGTTGGATTGGTTGGTGTTGTTTTGGGGGGGGGGGGGGGGGGGGGGGAGTGTTATATGGGGGTAAAAAGGTTTGGGGTTTGGGTTTAAGGGGGATGGGGGGTTTTTGGGTGTTTTGTTTTTTTTGGTAGTTTTTTTTCCAATTTTGGGGTGTTTGGTTTTTTACGGGTTTTTTATTGGGGGGTTTTTTTTTTTTTGTGTGGTTTTTAGTTTTTTAATGGTTGGGGGGGGGGGGGGGGGGGGGGTTTTTTTTGGGGGGGGGGTTGGATAATGGGGGGAGGGGGGTTTGGGGGTTTGGGTTGAATGTTTAGGAATTTTGGGGTTTGGGGAGTTGGGTTGGTATTTTTTTGTGGATTTGGGGGTTTGGTTTGAGTATGAGGGGGGGGGGGTTTGGGGGGGGGGTAATATTTGGGGACGGGGGGTTTTTTAATTTTTGTTTATTTTTTGGGAGTTTTAGGGAAAAGTTGAATTTTTTACAAATTCTGTTATTATTTTTTTTTTGGTGTTTGGGAGGAGTTGATTTTTGAGGGTTTAGGGTTGTAATGTGTAGGTGAATTATTGGGGTTGTAGGGTTGATAGATGGAATTCATGGGATGATTGAAAGGTGGCCTAAATGAGGGGGGAGAATTTTTATGGAACTGGAGTTTAAGGGGTTTATTTTTTAACCATTTGAGGAGAGGAAATTGGATGGTTAATTTTGATTAAGAGTAAAGGTATAATATTTAGGATATTTTAAGGGAAAAGGATTTTTTAAGAAGAAGAAGGAGAATCTCCCTCTATGTATTCGACACATATGTGAGATCAAGGCTGGACCAACGAGATACCAATATTGCCGCGTATCTTTATTTGAGCATTATGAAGCGTCGCTAAGAAGTTACAGACTTTCATAAATGGGCGCTTGTGCAAAATAGAAGGATTGAAGTGGTATGACAAAACAGCCAATGTGGAGCTGATAGAAAGAACCCGACAAATAACAGTGGAACAACAGGTGAGGAAAAGATGTTGTCGTTGGATAGGACATACACTGTGGAAACTAGCTAATAGCCTTACAGGGTAAGCATTGTTGAGGATTCCTAAGAGTACGAGAAAGAGAATGAGACCATGAAACATACAGAGAAGGGCATTGGATACAGGTGCGAAAGACATAAAGAAGAAATGGGAAAACCTTGAACAAATGGTACAGGACAGGAAAGCTTTGCATGAATTTGTTGAAGGCTTGTACTTCAAAGGGAGGTGAATAGTAAGGACTGAGAAAATTGCATGTTATCTTTACGTTTAGACTAGTATATTATAGAGTGATCTCCCTTTCTAATGTTTGTCTTCTCTTATGTTACCATCTATCACTCCAATGGGAGGTCACTCTATAATTTACTAAAGATGACTGACTTACGAGATTCATGAAAACGGACATTTATGTCAGGTGTACCTCTTGCAGGCCAGAATTTTTTTATCAGTTTTGCCAGAATTATTTTTGTACCTTAAAGCAGTACCTTTATAAATTATAAAGTTACTGAGTTATTACACAACAAAAACACACATATTATACATCACAGTAAAGATAAATGAATGTAAAATTAGAATATGAAAGATTTTTAGTGATATTCTACATATAGTATTCAGTTATGAGTCATAATATAGACCACTTTCAAGAAAAGATTCATTTTAGTGAATGAAAAATGTACTCACCAACCCATGCATAAACACTGAAATATTATCCAGAGAGCTCCAGCATCTTTTAAAACATCACTAATCCATATATGAATATTATTTACAAGTGTCAGCTTCCTGTGATATTTTGTTAATGTTTTACAGACCATCCAGTGAACCATATAAACATTATAGACATTTGGAAAGAAAAAGGAAATTAGAGGCCGCGTGAAGCTTTTAAATTAAATCATACATTGTATTGTTATTATACAACAAAGACACACATATTATACATCACAGTAAAGATAAATGAATGTAGAGTTAGAATATGAAGGACTTTTAGTGAAATTCCACATATAGTAATCAGTGATGAGTAATAATATAGACCACTTTCAAGAAAAAAAATAATTTTAGTCTATTAAAAATGTATTTACCAACCCATGCAATAGACTGAAATATTATCCAGAGTGCTCTAGGGTCTTTTAAAATATTACTAATCCATATATGAATATTATTTACAAGTGTCAGCTTCCTGTGATATTTAGTTAATGTTTTACAGACCATCCAGTGAACCATATAAACATCATAGACATTTGGAAAGAAAAAGGACATTAGAGGCCGCGTGAAGCTTTTAAATTAAATCATACATTGTATTATTTTTATACAACAAAGACACACACATTATATATCACAGTAAAGATAAATGAATGTAGAATTAGAATATGAAGGATGTTAGTGATATTCTACATATTTTATAGACTACTTTTTAATAAAAACTCATTTTAGTGAATGAAAAATGTACCCACCAACACATGCATAAAGACTAAAATATTATCCAAAGTGCTCCATGGTTTTTTTTAGATAACACTATTCCATATATGAATATTAATTACGCGTTTCAGCTTTCTGTGATATTTTGTTAATGTTTTACAGACCATCTAGCAGACCATACCATCATCATTAAAATAAAAAAGAAGATATTCAAGGCCGCGTGAAGTTTTAAATTAAATCATATATTGTGTTGATATTACACAACAAAAGACACACAAATTATGTTTCACAGTAAAGATAAATATATTTAGAATTATAATATTGGGGCTTTTAAGTGCTATTCTTCATATTATATTCAATTATCAGTAATAATGTAAACAATTTTTTTTTTAAAATTCATTTTAGTGAATGAAAAATGTACCCACCAACACATGCATAAAGACTAAAATATTATCCAAAGTGCTCCATGGTTTTTTTTAGATAACACTAATCCATATATGAATATTAATTACGCGTTTCAGCTTTCTGTGATATTTTGTTAATGTTTTACAGACCATCCAGCAGACCGTACCATCATCATTAAAATAAAAAAGAAGATATTCAAGGCTGCTTGAACTTTTAAATTAAATCATATATTGTGTTGATATTACACAACAAAAGACACACAAATTATGTTTCACAGTAAAGATAAATATATTTAGAATTATAATATTGGGGCTTTTAAGTGCTATTCTTCATATTATATTCAATTATCAGTAATAATGTAAACAATTTTTTTTTAAATTCATTTTAGTGAATGAAAAATGTACCCACCAACACATGCATAAAGACTGAAATATTATCCAAAGTGCTCCATTGTTTGTTTTTTTATAACACTAATCCATATATGAATATTAATTACAAGTTTCAGCTTTCTGTGATGTTTTGTTAATGTCATCAGTAAACAATGTCCTATAGCAGTCAAAAGGAGTTGATGCCTCACTAAGACCTAAGTCATCGTGTACTCCTGGTTTGCGACCATATTTGGGAAGAAATCTGAATGCGTTTTGGGTCTCAGTAATACTGATGTTTGGTACTGAAATCAATTCATTACTAATTGCCCCTTGCTGCTCCTTGGTACTTATGCTTTTCCCCCTTTTTGTCGATGATTTGGTAAAAATTTTTTGTTGTTTTTGTAGCACTAGGGCCTGGCTGTGACCACGCCCCCTCCTCATTAGAACTAGCTTCTTCGTTAAGTTCAAATTCGAAATCATCATTTTCATTTTCGAAATCATCATTCTAAATAAACTCGACAAAGATGCACAGTTCCCTAGCTTTTTCTACAGATAAAAAAAGACCTACGTTTTGATAAACATGATGTGGTTGGTTCGCTAGACATTGTCTGTATAAACAACAATAATCGCCGATCGAAAGCTGACAGATTTACCGTTTTTTCACAGTGAAATTAACTAGAACAAGCGTGTTTCCGAATCACAACTCAAAGATAGCGCTCTTCTGAATAAAAAAAAGAGTAACTTCCGTTATGTTAAAATACCAAATTACGAAAATACGGAACACATTTCACGGAACACAAAAGTGACGTTCCCATCGTCGTTTTGGCTTCTAGGGGTTTTGCGGATGTACGCTCCCAGCGTCGTTTTGGCTTCTAAGAGGTACTAAATGTTTTATCATTTTCTTAGTGCAGGGTTTCTTAACCTTTGGTCCGTGAAAGGTTTTCAGGGGTCTGTGTACTTAACTTAAAATGTAAAATTTAAAATTATTCTTTTATGTGCACTTTCCAAGAAGGGGTCCAACGTTTTCATCGGACACTCAAAGGTGTCTATATTCTTCATCGGACAATCATAGGTGTCAATATTCTTGATTGGACAATCAAATGTGTCTATATTCTTCATCGGACAATCAAAGGTGTCTATATTATTTATCTGACAATCAAAGGTGTCTATGGTGCAAAAAAAAAAACAGTTATGAAACTTTGACTCTGGTATTGCTTCTTTCAGTAGTGTTTGAGAAACGAGACAATGCTTTATCCACTCGTATCACTTCCGTTGAGACTTTATGGCTTTCAGTTTGTCATGTGCAGTGGAGTGATGAGAACCCTTGTCCAGACAGACAAGTACGTGGGTGCGAACAGGGCAAGAATTTCCAGAGTTGTGGTCGTAAATAGTGGGGAGTAGTGGAAATGATGCCAACTGTTGCACGTCAGTAGTGAAAATATTAATATCTGTGGAAATGATGTTAAGTGTGGAAATGATGTTAGCTGTGGAAATGATGTTAGCTGTGGACATGATTTAGCTGTGGAAATGATGTTAGCTGTAGAAATGATCTAGCTGTGGAAATAATGTTAGCTGTGGAAATGATGTTATCCGTGGAAATGATGTTACCTGTGGAAATGATGTTTGCTGTGGAAATGATTTAGCTGAGGAAATGATGTTAGCTGTGAAATGATGTTAGCTGTGAAAATGATGTTAGCTGTGGTACTTCTGCAGTATAAATGACGCAAGCTGTGTCACTTCAATAGTGAAAATGATGCTAGCTGTGGCACTTCAGTTGTGAAATGATGCTAGTAGTGGGAATGATTCCAACTGCGGCACTTCAGTAGTGGAATGCTTCCAGCTGCGGCACTTCATTAGTGGAATTGTTCCAGCTGCGGCTTTTCAGTGGTGGAACTGTTCTAGCTGCGGCACATCAGTAGTGGAATGCTTCCAGCCGAGGCATTTCATTAGTTGAATTGTTCAAGCTGCGGCACGTCAGTGGTGGAACTGTTCCACCTGCGGCACTTCATTAGTGGAATGGTTCCATTTGCGGCACTTCAGTAGTGGAGTGGTTCCATTTGCGGCACTTCAGTAGTGGAATGGTTCCATCTGCGGCACTTCAGTAGTGAAATGGTTCCATTTGCGGCACTTCAGTAGTAGAATGGTTCCATTTGCGGCACTTCAGTAGTGGAATGGTTCCATCTGCGGCACTTCAGTAGTGGAATTGTTCCAGCTGCGGCACTTCAGTAGTGGAATGGTTCCATCTGCTGCACTTCAGTAGTGGAATGCTTCCTGCTGCGGCACTTCAGTAGTGGAATTGTTCCAGTTGCGACACTTCAGTGGTGGAACAGCTCTAGCTGCGGCACTTCAGTAGTGAAATAGCTCCAGCTGCGGCACTTCAATGACAGAATAGCTCTAGATGCGGCACTTCAGCAGTGTAATGGTTCCAGATGCGGCACTTCAGTGATGGAATGATTCCAGCTACAGCACTTCTTCTTCTTCTTTGATCCTTAGCCGCAGACTTCAAAGCAGTCAGTGTCCATCACGCTTGGTGGCGTCTTATAGGGCAGCAACAAAAATGTCTCCATTTTGTTCGGTCGGCCGCCATCCTTCGTACAGTGCCCCATCTCTGGTTCATTCTTTGCATCTCAGCCTCCACAGTTCTCCGCCTCTCGTTCGCTTTCCTTCGGGAATCCATAGCATAGCTGTTCTTGTAATAGCATTAGAGTTCCTTCTAAGGACCTGGCCAACCCAACTCCAGCGTCTACCAGCTATCATCTTGTGCAGTTCCTCTTGGTTACTCCGAATAAGTAGTTCTTGGTTGGTGATGGTATTCGGCACTTCAGTAGTGGAATCATTCCAGCTGCGGCACTTCAGTAGAAAAACAGCTCCAGCTGCTGCTCTTCAGTGGTGGAATAGCTTCATCTACGGCACTTCAGTGGTGAAATAGCTCCAGCTGCGGCAATTCAGCGGTGGAATAGCTCCAACTGCCGCACTTCAGCGGTGGAATAGCTCCTGCTGCGGCACTTCAGTGGTGGAATAGCTCAAGCTGCTGCACTTCAGTTGTGGAATTCTTCCAGCTGTGGCACTTCAGCAGTGTAATGGTTCCAGATGCGGCACTTCAGCTATGTAAGTGTTCCAGATGCGGCACTTCAGCAATGTAATGGTTCCAGATGCGGCACTTCGATAAAGAAATTGTTCTAGCTGCGACACTTCAGTAGTGGAATGGTGCTAGTCGTAACACTTCCGTATTAGAAATGGCGTTAGCTGGTCACGCTAGTAGTGAAAATCTCTCTAGCTGTGCACATCCGTAGTTGAAATTGTCCTGTCGACACACCTGCAGATATAGCTGATAAGTGCAGATGTGATGAAAGGGAAATGATCTTGGGAAATACGTGTTGAGTAGAGTTAATTTTGGGTTAGAGTACTTGCTTACAGATTGGTATGGATTTGTTTAAAGATATCGCCTCTTAGTTTCGTGGAAGACAGTATGTCAGATAGCAGGTGAACTCTGGTCATAATGAACTGTTTCTGTACTGGTTTTAAGTGATGTGTGAATAGCTCTCGCGGCTAGTGTCCGCAGGGATTTTTGAGAGCAGTGTTAAGAGAACAGTAGATTCTCGTGACTGTGTGAACGGGGTGTGTTCCCGTGGGTTCAGTGTGTGCAGGGTTTTTGACTGAGGTGGTCAGCCCTAAGGTGTTTTTTGGATAATGTATGCCTGGGCAGGGCTATAGAGATTTGGTAGGCCTTGATTATTATATATCTGCCGTAGATGCAGTATTTGTGCACTGATGTGAAGTATAGAGATTTGGTAGGCCTTGATTATTATATATCTGCCGTAGATGCAGTATTTGTGCACTGATGTGAAGTATAGAGATTTGGTAGGTCTTGATTATTATATATCTGCCGTAGATGCAGTATTTGTGCACTGATGTGAAGTATAGAGATTTTGTAGGCCTTGATTATTATATATCTGCCGTAGATGCAGTATTTGTGCACTGATGTGAGGAGTAGAGATTTTGTAGGCCAGGATGTGTATGGGCCGTATGTTAACTGCATTATGAAGATTCATGTTTCGATGTAACTGTATTCGTCTAGATCTACGTGATGTTATAATTGTAATAAACCATGGTAAAAAAATCATCAGACGTTACACCATTCCATGACTTGGTGTGTGCGCTACTGTGAGTGACTGTCCCAAAACACGCTTCACCGTCTTCAACCAAAAGATAAAAAAAAGTCTTTAATTATCAGTGGTGGCCACCATAATTATCAGTATATAACATTTGGTGGACCAAATCAACGGGTCGTAACACCCACATTACATTCGCGTGACAAGAGAGGAAATTAGGTCAGATTCTGGACCAGTCATTACAAGTGGGAACACTGAACTGTGTTATGTTTGGCTCTGTGTGGGCGTGGCTTAATTTAACTGTACACAGGTATCAGCTGACTGCGCATATCCATCCTCATATCTTGGCGTGTGTGGCAACTAAACTAACTTTATCAGTTGGTTTCAATATCAAATAGCTGTTATCTGATAGCGACATTGATGCCATAATTGTTACAGTGCTTGTTCCAGTCTTTCCATATGCAGATTCAACTATAGGTGCAGTATTTTGGAGAGTTCGTCTGCACGTATACCTCAAGTAACAAGTTGCGGGGTTGCTGTGTTCAGTTCCTGTCGTCTGATGCATTGTTGAGGACATACTGTACATTGGCAGAGATCTGAAGACAAGAGAGCTTAGTCCTTCTACCTTTCTGCAGTGGAGTGTTTTAACGTCAGAACTTTGTGATATCCAGTGTGTGTTAGCGAAAGGGTCAGGATTACCTTCAGTTAAGTGCTTTTGTTGTGTGTAAATGTTGCCACTTCTGTCCATGTCAACGAGCCTCAATCTGCACTATCCTATTCTATTGATAACTATTGTTGTTGTTGTCGATAATTATATCGATTAATTATGGAATATGATGATGTACAGGGATTGATGATACAATATTTGAGATCTAAACTTGATTTGGTATAATGAAAGTTTAATTAAGACATATATGGTTGACTAAGTAAACAAGTCACAATGGATTCTGATACAGATCCGGAGGATATGAGACCTGTAATTATAGTATCTGTTTTTCAGGAAGGGACAGATTGTCAGAGATTAAAAAGCCCAGAGCTTGAGTCACATGTTATGGACAGGTTTTTGGTTTGTGCATCAAGAGCTCTAAGAGAGTTTGCTGAGGAGAATTTTCAGTCTCATCCTCATTTAATGATGGCTAAAGAGTTAGCGCATTTGCTACTTTGGGAATTTCGTGGATTTGTGTGCAACTATGTTAATGTTAAACACGATCACATAAGGAAGGGAATACAAAAGATGATTCAATACGGCATTTCTGATGATCAGGAGAAGGAGTTAAAAGAGAAGAAGCAAATAGGAGATATAAAACAAAGTACACAGGAGAAAAGGGAAAGTTGCTTAAAAAGTACTACTGAAGTGAATAAGCTGCAGGAAAAAGTGACTAAACTTACAGGTGATTTATGTAAATCTAATTCTGAGCTTGCTTGTGTTCGAGCAAAATTAGACTCGGCATTGTGCAAAATTAAAGAGATGGAAGCTCAGATTGGGGAAAAAAATGGCGAAGTTAGAAATCTAACTCAAAAAGTTCAAGAGAAGACGGAGATTTCTGGGAAATTAGAAGTTCAGATTAAGAAATATGAGAAGTTGTGTAATGAAACACTTATTGATCTGTTAAGTGACGATGAGATTTGTGGTCGCCAAATTAAAGAAAAGGATACTATATCCCTAGAGAAGGTTGATAGGCTTACGAATAGTCATGATATTGAGATTGAGAGGGTTGATAAAGAGAGAGTGAAAGAATTAATGATGGAGAAAGACAAATTGATTAAGATTGAAAATTTGCTAGCAGAGGAAAGCTGCAAGGTCTTAAAAACTGATAGTTTAAACAAAAGATTAAGTGAACAGATTGCACTTAGAGACATTGAGATTGCAGAAGCAAGAAGAAGAATATATGGTCTGCTTGACGTAGTATTGAATAGCAATATGTGGTCTTCTGTTAATGGTGACAGGGATAGACAGAAAGTTGCTTATCATCAGAACACTAAAGCAAAAAGCCAGCTTTATACACTTTTTGCGGATTCTACGGTCAAGAATGGTGGACATAGATGTTTCCGTGGGAGATATAACTTCTCACGTAATACAGATGATTCCAATGATAATGATTGCTGGCGGCAGAATAACAAAGGAAAATCTACAGTAATATCCAGTCCTGTAGATAAGGAAAGAAACAGTGCTAAATCTCAAGTCAGTGTGTTAAAAACCAACAGCGTATTTATTGACAGATCTGATAAATTGGTTACAAGTAACAAACATACTACTGCTTGTTCCATGAAGGAAACAAATGTTGTGCAAAAAAATAAAGAGATTGTCAAACCTTCTAGTCATACCCAGTCAAGGCAGTGTGACTCATGTCTTAAACACATTACCACAAGCAAAGAAAAAAATAATTTTGATAGGAGACATAACCCTAAGGTTATATAAGTACAAGGGAGTTCATCCTACGGTAACGTTTCTTCTCCCAAAAACAAGAAAAAATGTGACAGATCTCAACATTGTGATTCTAAAAGTTTAGAAAACTATAGCAGAAGTAATTATATGAAAGTTTATGAGTCTAGTAATAATTTTCCTGCTAAAAAGTCAGTTCTATCTGATGGACATTGTTATCTGGGAAGAAGTATTAAGAATAACTATTGTAACTGGGATTTAAATCAGTACAACGGTGTTAATAGAGCAAATAACAATGCTCTCAAAAGAAATTATACAGATTGCAACCAGGTTAACTGTGCTCCATATAAGAGCAAGATTATTAGCAATCAGAGTAATAGGAACGGTAATAGGTTCTTAAATGCTTTTGCTTGTCATGCTGATAGATTTGAGAGATCATCTCGGTCTTGTGAAGGTAGTAAATTTTTTTCAGCCTACCGCACTGACAGCTGTGAATTATAGGTCAAGTTGTCTCTATGTTGTCTGCTATGTGACGAGAGTTGTTGACATCGCAGGAGGGCCACAACCTTACACCACGGAGTTCGGGTAATTGTGTAGTGAACTTTTCCATGTTTCCTCATAATCTTACCATGGATTAAAATAGATATTTTCATTTGTATTGTCTCACAGCGAGCGGGATCACCATTCTAATTTGACATTACCTGCGAGAGATATAGATCACTATGTACCATTTGTCCATTCAAGCGAGCCTAGACAGTACGTTAACCCACCGTGTCATGATGTCACCTTGCGTGTTGATGAGATGTTCGCAAGACCTCGAAGGAAATTTTTTTTGTTTTTGTTTTCCAAAGGTCCTGTTTATTTTTTGTTCTGTTGACAAACACGGAATGTTATTGTGGTCTTTGGTAGAGAACTTTATATGTTGTTAATGAAATATTATGTAATCTTTGTAACATTTGATTGCCATAATTATTTGTTGGTTGTTACTTATATGACTGTATTTTAATTATGCATTAAATAATTTCTATGCACAAACTTATTTACTGAGACAATGTAATAGTCATTTCTATAGATAGTCCTGAGTGTTTTTATGCACTACTTAAAATTTTGGGTTTGTTTTTCATGTGTGTCTATTTAAAGATAAGATTATTTTTATGTTACTCAGCTAATTTAATTGTTAGTTATTAATTATAGCTACATATTACTTAGAAATAAAAATACTATTTTTATTTAACCTAAAGAGAAGAAACATTTTTTGTATTGTAAATTTTTGGAAATATTATGTAGTTACATTAATTCTTTGATATTGTTTTGATGTTCGGTTGTATTTTTTGGTATTTAGCGCTTGACTATGCGTCAATGCAAGACTTGTGGTAGCGTTAATAGTTTTGTTGGGATGATATTTGATGTAATTTATTTTTTTAGTTATGTATAAGTTTATAATTTAGTTAAATTACTTATTATGCTGTGCTTGTCATAAGCTTTCTTTTTTGTGTTAGTATATAAATATACTTTAGCATTTTTATATTTTACAATACGTTGTTATATTTGGATAGTTATTGTTAGGTGTTGTTACCAACTTTCTTTACATTTGCATCTTTACTGTCATCTCTCTTTGTTGACTATTCGTCATTTCTTTACATCTTTTCTGTTGTCTTTTCAATATTGTCTGATATTTTGTTTATGCTTCCGTGTTTCATCTTTGATGTAATTCATACTTCTTGTATACTTTTTTTTTTTCGTGTTACGCTATTTATACTTTCATTCTTTGTATTGTTAAATTAATTATATGACTTTAGATAATGTAATTGGTTCTTATAATTCTATTTGTTTTACATGTATGGAATTGTTGTCTTCATTGTCATCTTATGATTCTATTTGATTCTTATCATATTCCCATTTCATATTTTGTCTTTTCTCGTATGATAATTTATTTTCTGTTTAGTTTGTACTATGTATACTTAATTTGGGTTTTGTATTAGATTAATTTTTATTTTGGTATGCTTGAATGATTATGTTGGATGATTTAGTCGTTATCTTACATTTATTGATGATATTTTTGTAGATGTGCTATGTTCTCTTGTCATAGGTATATTTTTGTACGTAATTGATAGAACTTCATTAATTTTTTAAAAAAATTTTTGGGAATTAATTTAAGAGATATTTGATATAACTTCATTGACCGTTAAATTTTTTTGGTAGTTAATTTTTGTACGTATTTGATATAACTTCATTGACCGTTAAATTTTTGGGAGTTAATTTTCAACAAAAAAAAAAATGATATAATCATTTTTTTTTTTCCCTGGGAGTGTGGCAAACTGATAAGTGCAGATGTGATGAAAGGGAAATGATCTTGGGAAATACGTGTTGAGTAGAGTTAATTTTGGGTTAGAGTACTTGCTTACAGATTGGTATGGATTTGTTTAAAGATATCTCCTCTTAGTTTCGTGGAAGACAGTATGTCAGATAGCAGGTGAACTCTGGTCATAATGAACTGTTTCTGTAACTGTTTTAAAGTGATGTGTGAATAGCTCTCGCGGCTAGTGTCCGCAGGGATTTTTGAGAGCAGTGTTAAGAGAACAGTAGATTCTCGTGACTGTGTGAACGGGGTGTGTTCCCGTGGGTTCAGTGTGTGCAGGGTTTTTGACTGAGGTGGTCAGCCCTAAGGTGTTTTTTGGATAATGTATAGGCCTTGATTATTATATATCTGCCGTAGATGCAGTATTTGTGCACTGATGTGAAGTATA